>PYXC01001801.1:2585000-2790000 GCA_015244755.2 Tenualosa ilisha | reverse complement strand
GAGCGGTCCTCTGATTGGGGAACTTTCATTTCCTGTAACCATAAAACACACTCGTGCCACCTCTCCCCTTAAAGACCTCTGCAGAACCGCTGGTGGCGTGGAGTGGAGTGAAGCCCCCACTAGAGGCCATTTGTCCCTAAATCACATCAAATCAAACCAGGTTGGTCTCGGGTTGGCGAGGCAAAGAGTTAAAACTTCGGATGCATTCAAAGTGAAAAAGAGGTGTGTGTGTGTGTGTGTGTGTTAAGATAAAGCAGCTGGTGGAAGGTGTATCATTAGTGTAATGACAGGGATGTCAACTGTGGAGAGTAAACTCAGGTGTGTAAATGAATGCGTGTGCGTGTGTGTTGCGGGGGGGGGGGGTAAAGGTAAAGGCCTTGTAACTGATGAGTGCTCTTTGCTTGCACGTGCCCTTGTGTGTGTGTGTGGGGGGGGGGGGTGTCGTTGTGTAAGAGGGAGAGAGAGTATATCAGATAATGACGGGGATGCACAGGCCTCCTGATGAGTCCCAGGGGGTTGAGTGAAGGTTAGCAGCAGGTTAGCACAGAACAGTCCCTGCCTCAGGGCCAAACAAACTGCTTCTGAGACACAGAACAGAGCCTGTCTAGAGTTTACACACACGTCACCCTCTGTCACAAACACACACCAACACCAGCACTTCTCCTGAGGAGCTCAAGACACTTCTTTGAGCTTCTCTGTGCGTGTGTGTGTGTGTGTGTGTGTGTGTGTGTGTGTGTGTGTGTGTGTGTGTGTGTGTGTGTGTGTGTGTGTGTGTGCGCGCTTCTGTTTATGTGTGACAAATTGCTACCATACACCCTCTAACACACACAGGGCAGCCACACTCTGTCTTTCTCTCTGATGCTTTCTGTCTCTGCATATTTCTTTTTCGCTCTCTTCATTTCTCAGTCTTTCTCTCTCTCTCTTTCTCTCTCTGTCATCTTTCAAAGATGGCAACTGACAACAGAAGTTGTCAACTCTGTTTCCCTCCTCCTGATTCAGTACCTTTCAGTCACAGACCCCCCCCCCCCCCCCCCCCCCCCCACACACACACACACACACACACACACACACACACTCCACTCACACTGATGTAAATCACTTGAAGGCCGCACAGTCTGATCCTCCCTTCAAAGCACCTGGAGCACATCCGCTCTTCTCGCTCATCGCCCTGCCAGAGACATCCCCGTTCCCTTCATCACTTATCTATTCACACACACGCACATACACATACACACACACACCCACACACACACACATATCCTCTCTACAAACAATTCCAGAAAGCCCTCTGAGCTGACTGCTGAGTCACCTCGTTAAGAAACAAACAGACAGACAGAGGGCCATCCCATTGCTCGGGGGACATATTGCACCATCAGAGTACTAGCTCCGGTCATCAGCTTGGCTCACCAGTAGATAAATAACCCTGTGGTCAAGCCCACAGGCGTCCATCTCCAATTAAAATAGCAGACAGGACACACACACACACACACACACACACACACACACACACACACAAACACACAAATCACCCCCCAAACCACCACAGATAGCAGTCCAGTTCTTTAGACCACATGGATATGTGATCAGAGGGTCCAGGCTAATGAGCTGAGCATTTAGCCTATTGTAGCCAGATTTGGGCCAGTTGTGAAAGATGTTGACTCCCGGATGCCGAAATGGCGGCTCTCTCAGGAACATCTGGCTGCTTGTTCAGCTGGTGACGAATCAGAGGGAGGCGGAGGAGAGGGATGGTGACAAATGCACTGGGTAACGCATCATTAACAACATTATTAAAGACTTTTCAAACCCATTTTATAGCCCAAGATAAAGCAACATTAAAGGGATCCCTGGCTAGTAAGACATGTTGGCCTTATAAGACTGACCTTGGTGTCAGCTCCATAAACGTGATTTAAGAAATGTTCAAAATATTTTGGGTTTTCTTAAAAGTTTAGAAAATCTTGTCACTCGTAAGCTGCCATTGCTGTAAAAGGTGACATCACCTGGTTGCATCTAATCAAGGTCCAATAAAGGTGCAGCAATCAAGCTGTTACTGTACATAGAAACCGTCAGTATCAACCAGGTGATGCCACTTTTTACCCAGAAAGCATTAAAACGTGAAAACACTCAGCTTACAAGCTCTGGGATTTTCTAAAAGTTTTGTTAAAAAAAGAAAACATTTAGTACACATCTGAGCACCCCAGTTAACGTTTTCCTGCAAAATGCACTACAGCCACCAAAACTCTTCATACTAATCAGTAATGCTGTTGTAACTATATCACATACTGTCACTCAGCAAGAAACAATGGCGGTCAATTTACAGTTACCTGACCTTGTGAAACACACACAACACATAACATCTAGACTTTCTCCTGTAGTTTGACATAAAACTGTTAAATTACAGTACATGTTATGTACAATACAAGTTACATGTTACATGTAATGCATGTTTTGAGTGAACATTACAGTGTGATATCAAACCAAGTGACTTGTCATGTATGAATCTGGTAATAGGTGAATATGGTGTATACGACGAGTATTTCTCTGTATTGCAGACCTGTTACACTGCTATACTATGATGGCTCTGTTATGTAAAAATAACACAGCAGTAAAATTGTCACACATTTTCTTGGTATAAAAAAATCTAGCAATGGTATGCACCAGGTGTATGCGGTAAGTAGTATAGCAGTAGGCCTATTCCATTTTGGAAACTACAAGTGTGTTCAGTGGTTTTGTCATTTATAGTATTCTATGAGTGGGTATATTTTAGATCAGAAAACACGTGTGTGTTTGTATACTAGTGTACCATGTGACTTTGTCCCCTGGTCTTGCACATATTACATTGTGTTCCACTGCAAAAAGGTTAATGCATTATTACATGCATTCCATCACTTAGAGATTCTTATATTGTATGACATCCCTCTACAAAAAGTGACAGATACAATCAATCCTGTACATAAACAATTGAACACAGACTGACTCAATATATTGTCTTTTAATCCTTTTCAGTTTTCAATTTACAGTGAACTGTTTTGATAAGATTATCTAAATGTCTGCAAAGTGAGCTGTAGTTGTACATACATTTTGTTGGTGGTGAACACTGACTGGGAGAAGTATTCATGAATTTCGGATGAGGTTGTAATTGATTGCATTTGTCTGAAAGCATTGCTAAAGAGAACACTGTTTGGCTCCCATAGCCTATGGTTGGTGTGAAAATATAAAAATGTTTGGCAAAAACTGTAAAGAAAATGAAATGATACAGAGTTACAAAAAATCTAATCTTTCTTTAGGTGTCCATTGCCTTTTCCAAGTTTGCATATAATCTGAAACAGCTGAACGCCAGAGGCCCTGCTTTCTTCTTTCCCTCTCATCTTTAAAACACAGACACACACTCTCTCTCTCGCTCTCTCTCTTACACACACACACACACACACACACACTTTTCCAACTTCAGAAGGGCTATTTGAATGATAGCATATTGCCGCTAACTACAGGAAATGATTTGTGTTGATGATGCACTCTGTTGCCATAGATAACCCTCATGCCCTGTAATTACCCCAGAGCAGAGGGGGGTGTATGCTGCTTTTGAGGTGCAGACTCACAAGATCTGGCTGATCTGAGCTCCCAGCCTTGACCCACACTTCACACAGATAACTAGGCCACAATTCCCTGGGTAAGCGTTTTACGCTACACACTAACATCTGGCCTCATCTCTCTGTCTGTCTCTCTTTCCTCCAGTAGACCCCTGCCCTAGTGAAATAATGACAAAGAGAATTACACAATTTTCTCCCTCTTTCTATTTTCTATACACCTTCACCAAAAACAAAACAAAACAAACAAACAAAAAAAAAAAAAACAAGACTGGCCTTGGACACGACATGAGGAAAGACAATGTATGCATTTCCAAGTGTTTGCTCTCCACCTATACTGCAAGCACAAGCAAGCAGCACAGGCTCTGCCCTCTTGGTTAATGACAGATACTATCAATAAGGATTACAATAGGGCTTACAATATACCCATTGTGTGGTGTCAACTTTGTTGGGTTTGCTTCAGGTTTTATTTGTTTGGCTATTCACAGCAGAAGCTTTTATGGAGGCGCTATGCTATATTGAGAACAGGAGCATGAGCTTTGCCTACCCAGCTCGTGGGACTGACGCTGACCCTGGAACAGCTGAGGAACATATCCATTCCACATCAGTTTCACAAACTCTTTACTTTCTAAACAGAAATCTAAATATGTTTAGATGACGTGTATTATTATGTGCTTATGAATGCTTAATAAATCAGTAAGTACATCGTTTTTGGAATTTGGACTGTAGTAGACTGATTGCAGTTCAGTCTGATAAGGTAAGAGTAAAAAATTCTAATGTGTGCCTTCATTGATAAGGGATTGTAATATGCTGAGAGACTGTTGACTGTTAACTGTTGGCCCCATAGGTCCTAGCTCTAGTCCGGTGGTTCTCAAACTGTTTCTGTCATTCTCCACTTTGGACAGGGGGAGGATTTTCACAGCCAAAACCTGAGGATAACTTTTGATTTGGAAAGAAAATAAATTATTTTGCGGTGGGGGTTGGATACTAAGCAAAAACCTGATGTGATTTAAAGACCAGATTACTCAGGCATCGCTAATCGCTAATGCTAAACAGCAGGGAAAACTGAGGGCTCTCCTGTTTATTTTGACATGCGGTATGAGATTTCACTGAGATGAATGGCTATGAGATGGATGCAGAGCTGTATTGATATTGCTATTTTTGTGTCATTTCAAAGCAAATTTTTCGCAAACCGCTCATCACAGCGGCTAGGGAGTAACACCGCTGGAAAGCTCTGGTCGTGCCGTTTCATGTGATATCACGCGAAAACTCAGTAATCAGATAGAGAAGCAATAGGTGTGGCACGGCATGACACAGCCATCGGTCTCACGTCTTGCACCCCACTCATCATGTTCCACGCCCCACAGTTTGGGAAATGCTGCGCTAGTCAGTGATGACTTTGACAAGATAACCCTGTGTTTCACCACAGCATTGCCAGGATTATAAGTGCTGGGTATATATATGAGATTACCCTCAAGGTTTTTGCTCCTTGGCTGCAACCCTGCAATCTTCCACCAGACCAGCCCTACACAGGGTCATATGATCACAAGAAGTTCGCCACATCACTCATGAAATGGAGGCTTTCCTGTCACCCAGAAAAGGTCTCGGCTCACACTGTGCCAAGGTCCATGAGGATGCATCTCTGTACTGCTGAGGGAGGATGGGTCCTGAGAAAAGGGTGGTGTGTGTGTGTGTGTGTGTGTGTGTGTGTGTGTGTGTGTGTGTGTGTGTGTGTGTGTGTGTGTGTGTGCGTGTGTAAGAGAGAAGGGGGGTCAGAGGAATGCAGAAATACAACTCCCTAAAAGTTACCCCATTTGCCTGTCTTGTAAATGTGCTAACTCAGTGTCAGGTTGTTTACAGAGAGAGAGAGAGCGAGAGAGAGAGAGAGAGCGAGCGAGAGAGAGAGAGAGCGAGAGAGCAAGCGAGAGAGAGAGCCTGCTGCTTTCTCATAAATCAACCGCACTGCGATGCTCCCTTGTGTTTCACGTCTCAAGGCATAACTTGTTTGCCTAACATGATATACTGAGCAAATTCAACTTTTTTGGCTGCTGCCTTATTTGTCTCAGTTTTCATGGGAACATTTAGCATTCCTGGGCTCCATGAGTGACTGAAATTAGACTCATGGTGTTATCATAAGGTGCAGCTCTCATTACCAAAATGTGCAAGAAGGGATGGAGATCAATGTGTTAAAGGGTTAGAAACATCATTCTACACTTAAAGTGCTATATAGTTTTCATACCCTCTTGATTGCATTATGGTGCACTAATAACCTGTGCCATTTCAATTTAACATTCTGACATGAACAGAAAATTCTGGAAAGATTATTAAAGTGGATTAACACCTCTTTTTAAGGAGTATGCTTGGTTGCCTAGTACCTTCTCTCTCCCTCCCTCCTTCCCTGCCTCCCTCTCTCTCTCTGTAAGACAAGCGCAAACACATGGAATGTGTGCTGTTTTTCACACAGTTGAACAGTTGAACAGAGCCGACTGCTCATTACTTTACAAGGCCAAAAGTCCCCTTTCTCTGTAACAATGTACTTCTTCAGGGTACTCGGCCTGTTGAGGTGAAGCATCAAGGCCAAGGAGAGCATAGTGAAGCCATGTAAGTCCTCCATCCTGAGTGAAAGCGATTCAGTGGGTGAGATGCTACAACCACAGGGCACATTCCAGCACAACAGATGGACCCCAGCACAATATTCAGCCAGGAGATGTACTGCAACCATTATCTCTCTAGCTTTCTCATTTTCTCTCATGAGTCACTTATTCCTCTCATCTCTTCTTCCTCTCTGTTATCTGACTGTTATCTCGGTTATGTAGGTCTATAGGAGTTGTTTCCTCACACACACACACACAAACACACACACACACACACACACACACACACACACACACACACACACACACACACACACACACACACACACACCACCTATGTGCATCTCCTTACAGACCCGCAGATGGTTCTACTCAGAATCAACGTACAGGAACGGTTTGCAGTTTCAAGTGTCTCGAGACACATGCGGTGTGTCTCAACCAAACTGCTCACACATGTTTCCAGGTCCATGGCAAGAGCGATACGTCATCATTAATTAGGGAATTATTAGCGCGGCTAAGCGATCAGGTTCCTGTTGAAAGGCCTGTGGCTTATCAAGGGATGGGGTACCTGTGTCCAGCATGTCTAGTGCCCCAGTTCAGGGTGGTGGTGGTGGTGGTGCTGCTGGCGAGGGGCTGGGTGGGGTTCATGACCTAAATTGAGCCAACTGGGAGGCAGACAGCATCCGTCACACAGGGGTAGAAACAGTCCTATAGGGTACTTGTTACGGCGCATTCATCTGCCATGTTTTAGCCACGACTGAGAGGTAGGAAAGAATTTTAAGAAATGAAATTTAATCCATTGGTTTCAAGTATAAAGGGGACAAAACACAGAATAAAAGACAGACAGACACAGACACACACACACACACACACACACACACAAATTCCCATTACGAAACATATGGTTGCATTTTTACTCTTTAAAGCGATGGTTTATTTGGCTAAGGTGTCGACGATCTACAGCCTATAATGGCTTAGGAATGCCATACAATTTATGTGGTGTAGCAACAGAGATGCCCAGAGTTTACCTCACCTCACCACCTTAAGCAAAAGCCAAGAAGGAGAACTCTTGAAGAAGTTCAGTTCAGGACACAGTAAATCAGTACCTAGCCCTGTCCTTACAGACAAGCAGGAGGACCTGAGGAGGAATTATGTGCAACTGCAAACACAGCTGGCAGGCCATTAGTAAATTGCTAAAAAATGGAAGCACTTTATGTTGGCTATCAGTATGACAGCACCCTCTAAACGTGTGACAAGTGACAAATTAATCTCTTCAATCATTAGCCGTGAGTCACACACGCACACACACACACACAGATTGCACCAAAAAGAGATGACTTGCAAATAAATATCAAACAACTCTCAACCAAGAACCCAAAGCAAACTACTTCACACAGCTTATAAACTCTTATAAACTCTTCACTAATGCAGTTCTTCTGGCTGAAAGCATCCTTTGGCTAAATATACAGTAGGTATACAAAGATTAGTGGGAGTGTGAAATATGACAATGAAACCCAGACCTGCACTGGAACCTCTCCCTCCATGGGCAGCCTCACAGCTCAGTTTTGAGTTTCAACTATGCTTCACAGACTACTGATGGAGAGGAGGCCTGAGTGTGTGTGTTGTGTGTGTGCTTGTGTGTGTGTGTGTGAGAGAGAGAGAGAGAGATCTTTGTCGGCTGTTGGTGCTTTAAAGGAGCACCTTGCCTGTATATATCCTTAACAGATAACAAATAACAGACAAAACATGTCCTCTGTCTTCAATTCAATTCAATGCAGTTTTATTTGGAAAAAGTCAGTTATTCAACACAGTACAGAATAAATACCAGTCGATAGTGGATAAAATGAAGCTCACAGGTATTGAAGGTTTTGGTAAGCAGATTAAGTAGAAACCAGAAAGTCTTAAAAAAAACTATTTTAAACCTAAGGAAAAGGGGGAAAAGATTGAGCAGAAAACTACAGCCCAGGGTAGGAGCCAAGTCACAGAAGCATTTCCACAGATGGGAAGAATGAGGCAGCAGGCAGCCACAGAGGCAGGTTGCTCGAGCCAACAATGGCAGCTCAGGGCCGTCTTTTATTACTGAGCACAGCAAGGTGAACAGCTTCCTTTTTCGCCCCAGGAGGCCAGCTGTGCTATCCTCCCTCGCCAGCGCTAATACGGGTGCAAAACCCATCAGCGACCTCTTGTTCCAACTACACCAAAGCATTCATTAAGTCTGTGCTGTTTTAATGAACCTTTCTGTTTTTAAAATCTCAACTGCGTACCTCAATCTTCGGTGAGTTGGAAGTTTTTGAGTTTTTTTGGCCGTAGCTGCTGCTGCCTGCATTCCAATCAGCAGCAATGGCGTTCTTTCTCTCTACTCCTCTGAATTTGATTAGCGCAGGAAGAGATGCTATCTGAGGAGCGCTCTGGGCTTCTGAAGCGGTTCCTTTCTCCCTGTTGTCTCAGCCTCCTCCACTCCTGACCAGCAGCTGACACTTCTGAAAAGATATGGGTTTTCCTCCACATATTTCTGACACATTTGATGTCTCAGGAAACTGATATGAGACATTTGGAAATTCAATCAAGGCCCTTTTTGGAAGTTGAAGCTATAAGAGGAATGCCATTTCTGTCCATTTTCTCAATTCCTCTTTTTCTATTGTTTTTTGTGTCCATGCATATTTGGATATGGATTTTTTTTCTTCTATCTGTAAAACTCTTCACATAGTATAACTCTAAAACTGTATACTGTAAAACTGCATCACAAGAAGACTTAGCATTACTTAGTAAAGCAAGCATGATGGGACCCCCACCCACACCCTCTTCTCTTCTCTTCTTTTCTCTTCTCTTTTCTTCTCTACCCATTTAGACAGCTCATTAAACAGCCTCACCACAGGTAAAGTCAATATCAGCTTTGCTGTCAATTCTTCACATGTGCAAGACATATGAGGAATCGAAATTATCTGTTTGTTAATTGAGTTAGACATTAACCATTTCAGAAACATTAAAGTGCCAGACAAGACAAAATGGAGTAGTGTAGGGTAATGGTGCTCTTACCTATCCTAAGTCTGGCAAGTAACTTATAGTAAATAACATTTTCCCTAACAACTACAGTAGTCTCTTCAAGTGAGATTGCACACAGCGAAAATGTATAAATAAATAATGTATTGAAAAAAAATCCAATCAGTGGGCCGGTGTAGGCCCATAGGATTGGCTGCAGGTTGGACACCTCGCTTCACTAGCCGAGAGCACTTAGAGAGTGAGAGACAGACAACTGAGCCAGAGGAATGTTCTGGACCATCTCCAGCTCAATTCATATAGGAGAGAGGCCAGACATGAGTTTAGTTCTTGGTTATCAACAGCCCACTGTAGCCAAGAATGTGATATAAATGACTTCATTTCCCACCTCAAGAGCTGTGCGTTTGTTAAAAATACATTCTGGGGGTCGGGGGTGATCCCCCTTTATTACTTCAGGCTTCCTTATGGTTGAATGGGTGAAGAATGAGTGTGAATAGATCAGCTGGCCATCCATTAAGTTTACACTGAGTCCATTTAGGGCAATTCCCTCCCTGCTGACAGAGAGACTGCAATAAAAGATATCCATCCATGTCGTCTGACTTCCAGCCGCTGTTGGTTTATGACTGATCGTATTCTGAGCCTTGAAAAGAAATGCTCTTGTCTGACCGCTAGAAATCTACAGTTTCCTTAAACATTCATATTTTCCACATGATTGACAGCTAGAGCTTGCTCTTCAAATGGAGTATTTGTGGAGCACATCTCCCCAGTGGTCCAGCTTTCCAAAATGGACACGAGTGCTGTTCTTGTCGGTTTGTTCACATAACTTATGAGCTGGGTATGTGTTGTATGTGTATGTGTCCTATGGTTGGAGACACATATGCACAGCATCACCCACAAGCCGGGAGCAGCAACGGGCATAAAACCACTGGAATTCACACTATGGGCAGGATTTAAAAGTAGCCTTACAGGGCACAGCATGTAAGCCATTTATGCCCCTTGGTGGTTAGCACAGTTCCGGGCCCCATGGCATGACCGATCTCTACGCCACTACAACAACAGAGGACCCAGAGGGGCTCCACCCATAATGCAAAGTGGCGGGGTTGGAAGAAAATTGCACCCTGGGAGCTTGTTGTTTTGTCGCACAGCCAATTCTGAGCCCTACCAGTTAGGACCTGTCAGGGTATACCGTGAGCTGTGCTAGCCCACAATGAGCATGCAGCAGCGCTGGAGAGAAACCACCATGGGTTGGGAGGAGGCAGGGACCAGAGGGAGCCCAGTAAAAATAGCAGCCCGCCTGCCCGCCTGTCACCATGGCGCTCCATTCAGTTCCACTCAGCGAGATTGCAGCTTCTCAGCCTCTAGCCTGGGGCCTATATGTGTGTATATATATATAGATTTAGACATAGATATACACAGTTCTGTGAAGGAGAACACATGGAGTTCAACAACCTAGCTAGTGTCTGGAGTGTGTGTATATGACCTGAGGTATCTGCTGTCTTGTTGTCATGTTGGCTTATATTAACGTAAATATATAACATATAACATTTTTTTTGGAGGGGTGGGGGGGATTTGGGGGGCGGGGCTTTGTCTTCATCTTGTTCTATTTCTTATCCACCTTTTTTGGCGTTTTCACTTCCTCTACTCTTCTTCTTCTTCTTCTTCATCCCTAATGCAATTTCTATGGTCAGTAAGCTATGGAAAAAGTAAACAAAGGGACACAGTGGGGATAAAAGTGGAACTTGAGTATGTTTGCTAATGCTCCCAGTATTATATTTGGGTGTGTGTGTGTGAGTTTGTTTTGGGGGTGGGGTGTCAGCATATTAATCCTGGATCCATACATTTTAATCCTGGACATGACAGTAAAGTCTATTCTATTCTATTCTATTCTATTCTTGTTCTCTCCCCCCTCTTCTTCTTCTTCCTCTTCTCTTCTTCTTCCCCATCTTCTCCTTCTGCTGCTGCTGTGTTCTCCAAGGCGTGAAATGATGCATGCTAATAATCAGGGGAAGGTAGGAGTCACATCGGCTATCGTGTGAAAACCCAGTGACTTGCCATCTCACACACACACACACACACACACACACACACACACACACACGGCAGTTAAAGTTGAAAAAACACAAATCGACATTAAAAGTTCCCTTGAGGTGACAGAAGTAGAGACTGGAAATTTGGTTGCTCCTAGCAGGCACTGGTTTTACCCTGAAACACACATATACACACCCTTCACACACACCCTTCACACACACCCTTCACACACATTCACTCTCAGACAGACACACTATCTTTTGTGCTCTCTCTGCACAAGCCCCCGCAAACACACACACACACACACACACACACTTTACACACACACACACACCCCCTTCACACACATTCACTCTCAGACAGGCTCACCATCTTTTATGCTCTCTGCACAAGCTCCCGCAAACACACACACACACACACACACACACACACACACACACACACACACACAGCCCAGCTCATCCTCGTCACCCTTGGCTTTGATGCTCTCTGTCATGATGGGTTTAGGAGATTAGGTGGGCCTCTGAAGTTTGAGCCGTTTGATTCTGGACCATGTTTACGACAGAAACCCAGGAGACCAGACACTAAGATGGGCTCCTTTTGGCTGCATCAGTCACTTCAGAGGGGACCCAAAGCCTGCTTTCCATCAGAGAGAGAGAGAGAGAGAGAGAGAGAGAAAGATGAGAGAATTAGAGAACACAGAAAAAGAAAAGAAAAGAAAAGAAAAAAAGACCTGTGCATGGAATAATAATGCTAATGGAGATTACTATGCCATTTCATCACCAAGAGAACATTTTAACGCTCTTCACCTCAGAGTTTCCAACTGGCCTCTCTCCTCCACCTGAGCCTACACTGAGTATTTAGACAGACTGCTCTCCTCTCTAACAGGCTCTCAAATCAAAACTTCACCTTCCACATTTTCACTAAGGCCTGAGAGAGAGAGAGAGTGAAAGAGCCATTTTCATTCATCAAAAAGACATCGTCTGTGCCTCCCACTCCAGAATAAGGTGAGTTCCAACTGGCTTTATAACAAGATAAGTTTCCATGGTAATAAGAAGAACAAGAGGAACGAAAGACTGCATTGCCAGTGGTGAAAGGAACACAATGACTCTTTGACCAAAAAAACATGACTGAGCAGTATGTTCAGAGTTCAGAAGTTTTCTTGTGAAAAACCACACACACACCCACACACACACACACACACACTTTTTCTTAATTGCAGCAACATGAACAGACCAAATCTTTTTTTCTAAAAACTCAGACACTGAATCAAACTAGACATGCAAAAAAGCGGACAAAAGAGGAATTTACCATTCTTGTGGACATGAAACGTGTTGAAATTTGGGAGTGGTCAGATCCTGTTGTCAAAACATCAAGCAACATCTTGCTGCAGAGGGCTTTCAGGGGCTCAGTATTTCACAATGGGCCTCTATGCACGGTGCAGTAAGTCAAGGCAAAGAGCTGCGTTGGGCAAAGCAGCACTAGTGGGGGGTTGGGAGGGTTCCTCGTTGGATGGAATCATTATTAGGGAATCCACACACACACACACACACACACACACACACACACACACACACACACACACACACTCGCACACACACACTTTCCAGAATGTACATCATTAGGGATGCTGACTTTCGTGATTTTTTTTCTGTCTTCTGTCTGCACACATACACACACACACACACACACACACACACACGCATGTGCATAAACAGACAGATGTCAGTGGAGTTCACATTAGGCTTACTGGGCTCCTGAAGGTTCCCACGCACACACACACACACACTCATTACAGTTTCCTCAAGTTTCCCACAGACACAGGCAGAAGAAGAGAGTAAGACAAAGAGAGAGAGAGAGAGAGAGAGAGAGAGAGAGAGAGAGAGAGAGAGAGAGAGAGAGAGAGAGAGAGAGAGAGAGAGAGAGAGACAGGACAGAGAGAGGACAGAAAGAGCGAGAGCAAAATATCATCATTAGGAACACTGGGTTTACCACTTGTGGAATGACAACTTCATGACTGTGATAGACGACAGCTGTTGAACTCACAGTCGCTTGCAGTTTTACACACAAATGCATGCATGCACACACACACACACACACACACACACACACACACACACACAGGCACACAGGCACAGGGGCAGTTCCCAAGCCCTTGCTGGCATTCCTCTATATCAGGCTTTGGGCTTTGGGGATAGACAAGGAAGCGAAAGAAGGAAACTCATTCCATGTATTTAGCGTGGGCTGGTCCAGACCTTTACCAGCATCAGACTCTTGGACCCGACAGGCTCTGATTGGCCCTGATAAAACTGCATGACATCAGTCTAAAGGGAAACAAAGCAAAAACGATCCCAATTCCCTTTGCTTTTCAACACTAAGTGACTCCCTGATTGGCTCAAATTTAAAACACCGCAACATGATGTTACCATCACATTCAAAGTTATGTAATGCAATTCCACCTTACAGATGTGACAGTACATGAACATAAAACTATTTACATGTTTTGTACATTTTTTTCATGTAACCTCTACTGCTGAATACAGCAAGTTCTCAAATTTCATCCAATCTTTCACATCATACAAATACTGGGCATTTCACTGACATTATGGGCGTGATAAAACGTCCTCTTTGGAATGGACTAGAACTGCCCAACTACATTATGTCCCCCTGAAGCAGTGTGAAAGTGAATGGCATCTGGAGTAATTCACTTCAATGGGGAGAAAGAGCAGCTTGGATTTGTACATAAGTGTGTCAAAGGGTTTACAGGGGCTCTCTTGTGATGGAGGAGGGATTTTTTACACGTAAGACCATGCAACAGCTTGAGAGTAGAGGAACATAATATCAGCACTATCAAACCTTTTAACTGTAGCCAACATGCTGGTGGGCTATTCATGGGTTCAAAATATGTCTTTTTTTTTTTCAAAATATCTGCACTCTTTTGTCCTTGAGAGAAGATGAATACATTATATTTCTAATATGAAACAGACAACAGACAAAAACTCAAAAGAACATCAAATGACACACCTGCACACATAGATAATGCATGCATGCACACCGATCCACTCAAAGGGAGCTAAACACAGTGGCATTCATGCACCTATGCGCATTCACACACACACACACACACACACACACACACACACACACACACACACACACACACACACACACACACACACACACACAGACAAGAGTACATATTTACAATATACTGTATATACATGTGTCCACACACATCACTGGAACCTTCACTCTCCCTCCCTCTCTCTCTCTCTTTTTCTCTCTCTCTCTCTCTCTCTCTCTCACACACACACACACACACACAGGCTGAGACACATATACTAGCACACTCCTGTCCACGCTTCAGTAGGCTGGCACTGCTCTAGTGTTGACAGCAGGGACAAAGACTCCCATTGAAAGGGTCACACACCGCCATGCAGCCAGATGTTCACAGTTAGTGGTCGGCTGGCCAATGACAGCTCCTCTTCTGAACCATATGAAACTCACATACATACACACACACACACACACACACGCCACAATACAAAGTGAGAAGGACACTTGAATGGCATCGCTGTACAGTATGTTTCTGTCAGCAGAGAAGCCTGGAAGAAGGATACGGGGACCTCAAAGACGGCTTTGTGCAGCTGAGAAGGACTACCAGCAGAACTGGGCCTGCTTTCCATCACACACCACACTCTGGGATTGCTGTGCATGGATGAATGTATACAACTGTGCAAATGGGGCTGGATGGAAAATCAATACGCAGATTGGGTTTTATAGGCAAGCCACTGCTCCCAGCAGTATCAGAACACAGACTTAACAGATGGGGCACAGAGGTTTAATGGAGGAACACAGCTGATCTATCGCTCATAGAGATTCATATCTTTACACTTGATACAGAGACCAGTGAATGTTGACTTCGGCGATTCATATCTTGGAAGGTCAGGGAGATTGACATGAAATATGTTTCTCTCATCGCTGGACAGATATAGAAAACAAATCTTCAGTTTTTGACCATCAATCATCCAGATTTTGATTTAGGTTTGTTTGCTATGGACCTCGGTCCACTTCCACTCTGTGTGTGTGTGTGTGTGTGTGTGCGTGTGTGTGTGTGCAGTGTGATTGAATATACCCGTTTGGAGCCTCAAAAGCACCTTTTGGGGTTGTTTATAGCAGTGTCTGCTAAATCTGCCCTCAGCATCCGAAACACACAGATGTAAATCTGACCTTAGGTTCCCATAAGGGCAGATTTATGGCCATATTTCACCGACCACATGAGCTGAGAGGGAAAAAAAAGTCTTTGGAGACTATAGGCCACAGCCGGGACTGCATGGGACTGCAAAGCAACTCTCTGCGGGTCTGACCCTGGTTGGGTTCAGGTCCACTGCCTTGAACACACAGAACTGCTGGATCTGCGTGCCCCTGAACGCCCATGAGCCACCAAGTAAGAAGCTGAGCGGAGCGGAATGTTCCAGAAACAGGGGCTCCCCGGGGAAGGCTGAAGTGGGACAGCAATGCCGGGACTCTCTTCAGAGAGAGTGTCACAACAAGAGGCTTGAAAATGCCTCTGATAACATCCCACTGGCAGCCTTCCCAGCAGCGACGCACAATGAGCAATTACAGGGAGCAGAGAGCATCCCCGTTTCAGACGAGCGTCTCTGAGGGGGTCGATGAGTGCATCACTGGCCCAAGAGGGAGTAGAACATCAGGGTCAAGCTCAAGCTGCCAACTAGCTGCCGATTACAGATATTTACAAGGCAACAACAACGAGCAATGAAAAAGAACGCCATTTTTTTCCCCCCAAGAGCCGTAAACAGAAGTAAATGAGAAACAAAAGTTTACAATAGGGTAGAGTGCTTCAAGTGCTTCTATTCTGTTCTGTCCTGCTCTCCACCTGCATGGACTTGCTTCCAAGTGCTTGAGATGCGGAATTTGGCAGGGCAGAAGAAGCACCTCATGAAAGAAGAGGTGCTGCAAACAGATCCATATCGTTTGACACAGAGGAGAAATCAAGCCCTTTTGACACATGAGCTCTTAATTGCTCAAAGCTGTCTCCGCTGGTCTCTGGGGATTTATGTAAGAGACACATTTCAGCACATTTCTCCACACAGCGTCTTGCAGCTGGGGAAGAGACAACTATGCGAAGCATGAACACCCCACATGGGCCCTGCATTATGTCAAGAGGAAACTCAACATGCTTTTGGTTCATTCCAACGCATCCACCACCACCGGCTCAAGCCCAGCTGGTCTTCTGTCTCTATTTCCTTACAGGGTTGAAGAACAGACACCATATATGAGTGAGGGACAGTTCACCTTCACCCAACAACAATGAGAGGAGAGTTTTTGTGCTGAGAAGTTGAGAAGTGTTGTTGCATTATGTTTTGAAAATGAATTGCAGAGTGGGTCCTTTTGGAACATCACCATGTTGAAGTCACAGTTTGAAGTTAATGGTAACAACAACCCAACTTTATCCAATCACATTACATTCACCATTAAACATCAGAGTTATCTGCGCTCTCCAAAGTCTCCACCAGATCCTCAGTGGTAATTCACAGAACATTTGTTTATGGTGATATTCATTTCAAATTGTTTTGCGCCGTGTTTCCCAAAACTATAGTTGCTAACAACTTAGTTGGTTGGCAATGGGAAAAAAATTATGCTGATGACCATTTCTTTTTATAGCATCCTCACTAAGCTAGTGCAGAGACAAGACTAATCATGCAAGAAATAAACAAAAGATGGAAACGATGGAAGAAAGAAAAAAGAAAGAAAGAAAAAGAAAGGAAAGAATAACCAGAGAAAATGCTGCAGCTGAAAGCTATCTGGGCCTCATGAGTTTCAGACAGAGGTGAAGAGGTGATGGTCAATTATTCCCCTGTGGTGGCCAGGATCAACGCTGGGCCTCTCCCGAGTCTCCTTTCCCATTCCTTCACAGTCTGGCCATCACTCACCCTGACACTCCCAACTGAATGCCAGATCCCTCACAGCAGCCCTACACCGTCAAGATAAGACGTGTTAATGAAGGAGCTGGGATGCTCCCACGGACAAGCAGAATGTGATTTTTAGCTTGTCAAGAGAGGAAACACCAGATACGCCAGCCTGTCGTTATCAAGATAAAAGCCCATCCTCCTAGTTCTGAAATAAAAAAAAAACAAAAAACAAAAAACATTCCATTGAAATCATGGCGATAGCATGAGCTTGGTAACACAAGTCATTCTTGTCTTCTTTATTTCCAGTTCTGCTGTGATTCCCCACTTGTTTTGATTCTTTGCCATACGGGTGCCCAGCAGGCTAATGGTGGCGATTAGCACAGAGTCAGGGGACTGGAAACTCCCATGGCTGCAGCCAGCTCCACATTCAGTGGCCACAACAAAGCAGTGACACACAAAGCCCCCCTCTTTAAGCCAGCCATGTTCATTTGGCTCCTCTGGGCTTTTTGAGACCAGACAACACTGCGTTGGGAGGGAATGAGAGGGTAAGGGTGGTGTGTGTGTGCGTTTGGGGGGGGCAAGCTGGTGGTTTTCAGGCTGGACTCATGTGGTTTGGACTCACAAGTTGGAATCAGAGACATTCTTGTCCACCACCACAGACTTGTTTGTCGATCCCGGAACAGTCATGTGTTTGATCGCAATCGGACAAGAACGCTAATGCTTGTCCTCATTTTTTATTTACTTGAGGGTCTTAGTGATTTGCTGGAATGCCGGAAGTCTTCATAAAGAGACCTCTCAAATGATTATGAAAATTTCACAATTGAAGAAGAAACAACGAGTGGCTCTAAATAGCTGCAGTGGGTGTTGGGAAATATACAATGGGAAATATATAACAGGTCCATTGTGCGTTTTCTCTGGACTTAGTTATAGGTGTTCGTGCTCATCTCGGCTTGAAATGCAGCAAGCTGAACATAAACTGCACCTAATAAAAAGAGAAGAGCACCGGGATACAGGGTTGGAGGGTGGGGGCTTGAACAACAAATAAACTGGAGAAATCTGTTCTGTTTTGTGGGACCAGTGTTTCTCTCAGCTCACTCATATGGAAACCTTGCGAGATTCCTCCAGGGAGTCCCTCTCAAAGCAACAGGCCCCCCAAACATTAAGGCCCCATGAAAATATCAACAATGCCGCTGGGTGATGACAGACAGACATGCTTATGTCAAAACAGTTTGGGCCTTAGCTGGTCTGGCCCCTCTCTCCTGGGATGAGCACGTCAACAAGGCCAGAGGTCTAAGAGGCTAATTTAAGAGGACGGGGTAGATGGACAGTCAATATGGATTTAGCTAACCTAACTTGTGTAATTACAAACTCACAAGCCTCAGTGAACTTGGGAGACACCAATGCTAAGATCCAAGGACAAGCACACACATTGAACTGGCTTTCTTGTGCAGAGGAACAATAGAGAAGTCCTTCTGCTGAAACCAACCAATGGTGAATCCTCTGAGGTGATGAGGTAAAGAGATCACCATTTCTTGACGTCAGATTATTGGACGAGGATCTGCTTTGAACTTGTGCTGTGGTTGGTGACATGGACTGCACAAAGAGATTTCCCAGGAGGGTTCGACCATCCAGCTCAGCCAGAGATTTCTGACTGGGTGGAGAACCATGTCAACAAGGGATGATGCTGTTGGCCCTACTGCCCCCTCCTCCATATGTACACACATACACTCCATCTCCTGGTGAAAAAGTAAGGCTGAGGTCTCCCTCTGGGGTTTGAGTCACAGCCCCTCACCCCCACCCCCTTGTCCTATGTTGCAGACCACAACATTTGTGCTGTTGCTGGGAGACTCATTCTCAGTGCTGAAACAGTACACTCAGGGCAGAGTGGGCGATAGTGCAGTTGCTGTTTCTGCACTTAATGCACCCGTCGGTAAGTGCATCTACACGCAAGTCACTGATAAACATATTAACGTTCACCATAGAGCCAGGTCTGCTTTGAATGAAGACCTGGTAGAGGAAACCAGATCTGCAAACTGTGTTGCAACTGGACCTGGCCTTTCATGACTTCATCTTAATACCACTTCAGAGACAGCTCGGCAGGTAAAGGGCAGGGCACCAAAACAGAGTTATTTAATATTGTATGCTTATCAGGTTTCTCCTGGATCCACAAACATCATTGAGCATGCATGTGTGTGTTTGTCTTGGCAATCCAGCTTTAGTGAATTAGTGTCGTGCTGTTCTATAGGACTTGGTGAGAGATCAACAGGGCCAACACAGCAGGAGAAACAGCAAGAGGTCCTGTTTGGTCAGTACACATCTCACACACACACACACACACACACACTTCAGATTTACTCTGCACAAACGTGTAGAGCATTCCAGACAGTTACGTGAAGATCCCCATTCTCCAGTCACTTCATCTCAGGCACAAGACCAAAAAGTATTATTGCACCCAAAAGTGCAGTGATCTCATGAGCAGGCATGCAGCCAATGATCACCTACACATTGACGTCAGATAATGTTCAGCTCATGTGACCTAACTTATGCAAAATCAGACAAAATTCAAGCAAAATCTCTTAATGGCTTTTTGTTCTTCTCCCCATAATGTTACATGGTTCCTTTTTTCTTGAAGGTAGAGTAGCTCTCGGTCTCTGGAAGAGATGTAGATTTTGGGGAAAGGCTGCTCTCTGTTGGACAAAATGGGATAGTTGTGAACTACCAGCTCATGATGGCAGATTGCTCTTGGAAATAAAACAATCTGGCAAGAGTTGTTCCATATCAAAGTTTATTGCTGACATGCATGTAGAGATCTGATGAAGTACAAAAATATCTAAATAATTTGTCTTTTATACAAATTTGTTTTCATCTCTGTACAATTACCCAGTTTGTCTTTTAGATAGATACCCAACCAACCAAGCAGCTTACAACACCAAACTTGCAGATTGTAGACCAAATTTCCACCACATATCCACAGATGACAAGATCTATTTCCAGTTTTAGTATTACGCAAATTAGATACTAGGTTGTACCACATGAAAAACAAAACAAAAAAAGAATCACTTTCTCACAGTATGATCTTTGTGGGCTTTATAGTCATGGTGCTTACAGCCATTTGACCCATAATTCATTTTAAGACAACTACCTTTTTTTCTGGCCTCATTCCATCATCATGGTTGTGTGGTGAATCTTCCAAAAACCCATCATGCAAAATGCACATCTTTTACATGTAGCTCCACAAACACATTTTTACACTAATCATGCATCATATTGGTTCTGAAGTCAGACTCCCATTGACGACCACATGAAAACCAGCTACAAGCAAAGAGCACATTTTTAGCTCATCTTGGACAGTGATGTTGGTGGCAGACATGTCTTTCTATGCGGCTACGGGAACAGGCGACACACTTAGAACACCACTGATGGGTTTGTTTTTTTTCACCCAGGAAACCTACAAACTGTGACTATATGAGAGACGACTGATGTTCGCTGCGTACTCACGCTCTTCACAAGGCGCTAGGTGTGGCGAGTTACCAACTAATCCAGCAAAGGGCCATGGTGGTCACTAAAGCCTTCTCGAATGGTTTCACGGACACTATTTAGCACGCGACAACACGCGACTTTTCACGTCAGAAGAATTCACATTGATGTGGGAGACAAAACGAATGCTTTCCATCCCCTCATTACCTTACGGTGGTGACAAGGCTAAGAATGAAATCGGTCCTATGCAAGTGAAAAAAGAAGAAATTGGCATCTTTCTGCAGGGTGGCAGCTAACTGGAGTCACACAGCTGTCGAAGCTCTACACGCACGTCAAAGCCAATGAGATGGAGGCTTGACACACTGGCCTGAGGTGTGTAGCGCTGTGTGGATCCCACACCTGAGGTGTGTAGCGCTGTGTGGATCTTGCACTGTCAACATATTTCAAAATCACAGCTATAAATCAAATCTACATGTGTGATTCCTTTTTTTTTTTTTTCTTTTCCTCTTTAAACTTACTTAAAAATAGAGCTATGCACAGTCAGTCTCGTTATTAGTGTAGCTTAATCAGGAACATGTGGCAACAATTATTTCAGACCTCCCCCATCCCATCCCACTCCTTAAAAACAAAAATAAAAACAAACAAAAAAAAAAACCTTCACTGAAGATAGCTATAAACCGATACAGAAAGATCACAGCAATGGTTTACATAACAATAATTATTAAAAAAAAAAAGCTGACAAATCTAGATGTGAGAAACATTGCATTGCCTTAAGGAGGGAGAGAGAAGGGGGGAAATGATAACTACATCATACATGGCAGAATAAATAAAGCAGGATATTGAGTAGCGGGGAGGAAATCAAACAAAACAAAGCAAACAATTAGAGCTTGTACACTTAGACTGTTAGTGGACAGGTTAATCTGCCGAGAATTCAGCTAACACGAGCAACAAAACTGAAAAATTAAACACAAACGAAAAAGGTGTTCGGCACGGAAATCTTAGCTACAGTACTGTAGGATAACACTCGAGCCCAGTGGCACCAGCTCCAAGGGGTGGACAAACACATACACATACACACGCACACGCACGCGCACGCGCACACGCACACGCGCACGCACACGCACACGCACACGCACGCACACACACGCGCACGCACACACGCACGCACGCACGCACGCACGCACGCACGCACGCACACACACACACGCACGCACACACACACGCACGCACACACACACGCACGCACGCACGCACGCACACACAGCTGCTGATGGTGCATGAAGACGCACTGTACTGCAGTGACGAAAGCAACTCCTGGCCTGGGTCTGGGCAAACCCAGCTGTCACAAGTTCCACCACCCTAGAGCACTGAGTAAGACTGCTGGAGGGGACAGCTTTTTCAGAACCCCCTCTACCGATTTACTGCGGTACTTAGGCTACTCCAGTAATCAACGTCCACAAGAAATAGTCCCAATTATTCTTCTGGACAGGAGTCTGTAAATTGACGGCAAGATGACAGAATGTGTGATGCAGGAAGCTTAAAGAGAGCTAAATCACTTGCCACAGACAGCACTGAAGCCAATATTTGGCATCAAATGAGTGGCAGCTTTGCCCTACAGGTAAGCTTTTATAAATCTAAAACCAGGAAAGTTTATAAGTGGTTATGTTTGCATTTGGGAACTAGAACACCTCATCTGGGAAAAAAAATAATCTGCTTCAGTTCTTCATTGGTTGTTTTTTTTTCCTGTCAATTTTTCGCACCCATTATGTATCTTAAAAACTTTTGGCTTTGTTTCAAATATTCAACTTCATGACTCAGCATTTTCTCAGGAAGGGCCTGAGAAACACTGCAAAGCAAAACAGCTGAGTCATGTCCTCCCAAAGAGAGGCAAAATGACATCTCCAAACTTCCAAGTTTCCTTGTGATTCTCAAAGTGTTTGAGAATGGATTGGAACAGGACAATCCTGCCAACCAATATTATATTCTTTTCTACTTATATGGGGGGAGGGGGGATCTACATACTGCTACTTTATCATTGGAAAGAGATAGGAGAGCTTATTCGGAAGGCTGTCATTTGTTTTTGACAACAGTTTTGCACCAATAATAACAACAACAATAATAATAATAATAATAATAATGCTCTTTGCCTGTGCTTGAGCCAACTCCACACAGCTGTGACTCAGTGAGCAGTAAATACTGGACATCAGACAAAAACAAACCAAAAAAGAAAGGACAAAAAGATGATGCTAGAGGTAGATTCTCCGTCGTAGATACGGATCCGAACAGTCCAAGTGTGTGCAGATGAGGAGAGGACCAGCGCCGGTCGTCACGGATACATAGTCCGGACGGGCCGAACACAGGCCAACTGGTTTTGGTTAAAAGGGGAGAGGGAGGGAGAGAGAGAGAGAGAGAAAGAAAGAAAGAGAGACAGAGAGAGAGAGAGAGAGAGAGAGAGAGAGAGAGAGAGAGAGAGAGAGAGAGAGAATGTCTGTGGAGTTTAGTGAGAAGGTGTATCACGTCCATGGTCTAGTGAACTCAGGGTCCGAGGCGATTCTGTGGAAAAGTGCTCGGGGGGGGGGGGAGGATGGAGGATGGAAGGACAGATGACTGGGCTGCTACATGATTCCAATCCTGTATTGCTGAAAGAGTTCACAGATCAAGAATAGGGTGGGGTGTTGTGGTGGTGGTGTTGGTGGGACGGGCATGGCGAGGGGGGGGGGGGGTTCATCCGTGTTTTGAGGCCTGTAAGGGAGAACGGTCCACAGTCCTCCCTGTCAGGACCCGTTTCCGCTTTGAGAAGTCAGGGAAGGAGAAAATGAGGCGGGGGGAGTCGTGGGGTCGGGGGAGAACGTGGCGGACCATGTGAGGAAGAATCTGTCCAGAAGTCCCTTCCTTCCTCTCGACGCTCTCCCATGGGCAAGATGCGCCACACCACACCTTCCCCCGGTCTTCTCCCCACCCCACCCCACACCACCCCCTGCCCCCCAGTCATTTCCCTCAG
Organism: Tenualosa ilisha; assembly: GCA_015244755.2. NCBI lineage: Eukaryota > Metazoa > Chordata > Actinopteri > Clupeiformes > Clupeidae > Tenualosa > Tenualosa ilisha. The sequence goes on along the minus strand of PYXC01001801.1, from coordinate 2,766,386 downwards.
GGTGGGGGCCACTTAGTTCTCCCAAAGCACCCTGGTGGCCAAACCCAACTCCTCCAACCCATCCAACCTGCCAATCCAATCCAATCCCATTAAACCTAGTCCACCCCACCCCACCCCTGTCCCCCCCCCCCCCTCCATCTTGCCTGGAGAGCAAACCAGGAAGAACAGACCAAGAGAAGAGTGGAGTGGTGTGAAGGGCAAGAGCGGCACTGTGTGTGTGTGTGTGTGTGTGTGTGTGTGTGTGTGTGTGTGTTGGGGGATGAGGCTACTTGCGCAGGTAGCGCTGGGCCAGCAGAGCAGCGTCCAGGGGGCTGACGGGCTGGGCATCCTGGCCCAGGCGTCGCACGGGCGGCACGCTGCCAAACTGCCGCTGGCCAAGGAAGCTCTTGGCCTCGTGAATAGTGTTCTTCTCCTCGGCCAGCAGCAGCTGCTGCCGCATGTAGTTCTCAAACTCGTACTGCGACGACTCCTCCGTCACCTTGGCCTGGGGGGACAAAGAGTAGAGGTGGAAAGGTAGCGAGAGAGAGAGAGAGAGAGAGAGAGAGAGAGAGAGAGAGAGAGAGAGAAAAAAATGTTTGGGTAGTGTTCACAGAGTTAACTGTAACAGGGTGAAGCACCTGTGAACTGCCCATGGTCCTCTCTCTTGTACCTCCACTATCTGACCATAGGGGGGCACTAACAAATCACACACAGTAATTAACAGGGCTCTTAAGAACAGGCCTCATATGGGCTTTCTTTCTCTTCAACCAGGGACTGGGAGACAAATATGATAAGTTTAAACTAGAACAAACACCTTCATCTTTAATCTAAAGCTCACTTGATCACAGGGCTTCTTCACCAAAAGCATTCCTTTCTAAGTATCTACCAAAAAAAACAAACAAAAAAAAACATTTTAAGACACATCTTTAGTGAGGTTCCTGGGTTTACCCAGGTCTCTCTGCAATCCAAATCTTTTCCCAGACCCTACACCCAACTCAAGGCACAGCATACTGACTCCACATTAAGCTGAGCCAAACCCAGTCTGCTCCAAACATTACCATATTCAACCCAGCCATTACCCAGCCATAACCCAGCAATGCTGAGTTCTAGAGCTCCCTCACCTCCTGGAGATGCTCTGGGTGGTTCACTTGGTCATCAATATCCGGCACCACCTGCAGAGGCCCACTCAGCGCCGACACCGATTGCCTGGGGGGGGAATGCTGGCATTAGTATGTATGAATCAGCATGCGTACATCAGTATAGCCCTATGTATGCAATGCATCAAAGCACGCACACACACACACACACACACACACGCATCCACAAGGACATACACAACTACACGCATGTGCAGTACACGAGTTTGTGTGTATAAAGCACGTATGGTTCTGTGTTTATGGCCTTGGAGGAGGTGGTGGGTGGATCGCAACACATTTCTTCAAAAATGCTTGATTACTTTGAAGTCTTCAGTACCTCCTTAGAGTTGGTGTGAAGACCTACTGTATAAAATATACAAAACTACATCAAAACTACTGTGTGCAAGGAATAATATTTCCATCCTATCTTTTCATCCTCCTTTCCAACTGATTGCAACATGGAAAATATACACACACACACACACACACACACACGCTCGGAGATGGTGAGACAGGAATAGCCGATTATGTAAATACGTGGCATGGAACTGCACAGAGAACCGATCTGACATCTGCTCTACTGCAACCCAACACCTGGCCCTCTCCGCCAGGCAGCCATGGAGAATCTGTCCCCCTGGCCGCTGCCAGACGGGAGGCTCTAGTCATTCGCTACAGAGCCGAGTCGAGCAGAACCCAGGCCTCGGCTAGCAGCACCATATGCTCTACAAGGCACGCACCACTGACTCATCTCATCAGGCTGGAGGTAACGCGTTTGCTCAAGGCAGCACACATACAGTACAGTACAGCACACTGATTTAACGCACCTCTTCTAGCCAAATATGGAGCCCTGAATTGCCAAGCAAGAATATGCTATATGATGATTGTAAATGCATGTTTATGAATGCACACAATCAGAGTTAAGATTCTCAGAGTTACTTACAATAAGGTACGTCATAACTACAAATACATGCTCACGTAGGCACAGCATCAGAGTCCAGATGTCTTGAATTACGCACATTTGTTTACATGTTTCAAAGGCTGAATAAATGCAAACAGATGCCATACATTCTTTATCAGAACAATATGACATGTGGCATCCAGGTGGACAGGTATATAAACACTAAATAAACACTACGATATGACATTTGGCACCCAGGTGGAGGAAAGCAATTACCCACTTGAGTCTGAGAGTTATGCTTGTTTTGCCACAGGTAGGGGGAGCTGTTAGGCATGACGTGGAGCGGAGTGCTGTTAAACCCCCTTAGCCGTGCTAAATCTAGCATAACTCACGGACCCGAGTGGGTTACTGTTTTTCTAAAACGGTTACCACATTAACCGGGGTATGCTCCCGCAGACAGGCCACTGCTGTATGGTCGTAAGGTCTCAGGCGGGTTAGTAAGTGACTGGTATAAACGAGTAGCCTGGCCTTGCCTTCCTGGCACTTCTGCTAGATGATCATCTCCCTACAGTGCTAGTCTTGATTAGATCCCATTGAGCTTGTTGTCTCAGGAGTCATTTTAACAGGTCTAGTCAGCGAACAGTTGGAGGCGTTGTGAATGCAGAGCTAAAATGCTATCAGTCAAGCAAACCATCAGTCAGTGGCTGATCCAATCTTTTTAAACTTCTAGCAAGCAATCAGATCTCACTACCGAATGTCCAGACCCTCTGTACAAAATGAAAGTGTAGAACAAGGGTCTGGTTTTATTACCAGGATAATAAATGAGTAGTGTCCCCAAAAGTGGGGCAAAGCTGAGGCTGCCCGTCCACAGCAGGACTCACCAGGAGGCGATGATGGTGCTCAGCGACTCCAGCACCTCGGAAGCCGTCAGCCGCTGCTGAGGGTCCAGCACCAACAGCTTACGGATCAGACACACTGTACTCTCAGACACACGACCATCCCTGCAGAGAGAGAGAGAGAGAGAGAGAGAGCCAGCGAGAAAGAGAGAGAGAGAGAGAGAGAGAGAGAGAGAGAGAGAGAGAGAGAGAGAGAGAGAGAGAGAGCGAGCAAGAGAGAGAACGAAGAGCAGGAAGAGAATATAAAAATAAACAAATAATAAAAGTACAAGAGAAATATCATGATTGGTAAGGGGAAAAAAAAGTGTGAATGACGCATCCCTTTACAATTCACACCCATTAGGCAAACAAGTCCAACCCACAAGGAAACTAAGGAGACCTCTACACAAGCAAGACTAAGGTAAGGGCTTAGGGGAATTCATGGACTTGCTCAAGTCATCAGGTCACGGGGGACATTCTATGTGTGTGTGTGTGCGTGTGTGTGTGTGTGTGTGTGTGTGTGTGTGTGTGTGTGTGTGTGTGTGTGTGTGTGGGGAGAGGAAACACACTTACTCTGGAATGGCATGTGTGTGTGTGAACAGTGAATGCAATTACTCTGGAATGGTGCATGTGTGTATGTGTTCGTGGAAAAGACACTTACTCTGGAATGGTGTGTGTGTGTGTGTGTGTGTGTGTGTGTGTGTGTGTAGAAAAGACGCTTACTCTGGAATGGTGTACTCTGCAGCCTTGATCTTGCGGAAGAGCTCCTGAGGTATGCTGTCATAGAAGGGGAACTGGCCATAGAGCATGGTAAACAGCACTACACCCAGGGCCCACATATCGCTGGGCTTCCCGCGGTACGGCCGGCCTGAAACACAAACACAAACACACACACACACACACACACACACACACACACACACACACACACACACAACACAAACACAAACACAAACACACACACACACAAACACACACACACACACAAACACAACACACACACACACACACAGACACACACACAGACACACACACAGACAGACACACAGACAGACACACAGACAGACGCACACACACACAGACAGACACACAGACAGACGCACACACACACAGACACACAGACACACACACACACACACACGATCAGGAAACGCGTCAGCACAAGTCTGCAATCTGTCTGTGGTTTCACATTTCTCGTGAGAGTGTGATCAGTTTCTAGTGAATTCATCCTCCAACCTGTCTTGGGAAATATTGGCCCCTGTGTCCCTCTGGGCCCATAAAGCTTCAGAGTAAATAAGATGCAAAGCACGAAACAGTGTCCCACACCAGCATACCGACTGATGCAAGCAACAACAAACTAATGGCCTCAAGGCTCCAGTTTAAAACACAAGGTTAGCATAAGTAGCATAAATAGCACAAGTAGCATAAACAACCCATCCTGCTATTGCCATCAAGGCACTTTCTTTAGCTTTCGACTAGCGTCTCATTTAGTGAACAATACAAAGTGATTCTAGCTAGACAGGTGGACAGCTGGGACAGCAGTCCCATTCATGACTGACAAGGAGAGTGTGTTTGTTGTTCCCCCAGTGATGGGAACACAGGCCTTGTTTCTATAGCATGGGCTATGACAAAGAAGGCTTAAAAGCACTTAGCAGTTAGCCTTTTTGAGAGGAGAGGAGAGGAGAGGAGAGGAGAGGAGCAAACAGCAGCCATGCTACACGAGTTGTTTACCAACCCGGCAAAAGTGCTGACGTAACGACAGCCGAGCGCTGAATCTGATCTGGGATCTGCCCCCACTGCTTCCTTCACTCTTGATCCACTTTCCCATTAGGGCTCCATTAGAAGGGAGCTCTCTCTAATCTGATCCCTGCAGTCTCATAGCAGAGGCTTTAAAGATGAGAAGTGGTGCGGCGTAGCGTAGCGTAGCGGGGGCGGGGGAATAAAAGCCAGCAGATTGGCAGCGCTGCAGCATTACCTAACATGGAGGAGGTGCAAGGGTGGGATTGTGCTTGACTCAACCAGGTCAAGGTCCACCAGGAGAGTGACCTCAAGCGTCAGCCAGTGGGATACACTGTGTGAGTGTGTGTGTGTGTGTGTGTGTGTGTGTGTGTAACACATGATAATGTCCTTTGCTGCCAGGGGCTTGGGTGATTCATCAGTGCGCCATCTCCCAATCCCTCCGTTCCCATGGCTCCCAAGGCTAGGCAGGGCTAAACGCTAATGTGAGATCAATGGCACATTATTACACTCGCTGTGTGTTTGATGACAGGATTTCTCTCCCCCTCACACACACACACACACCCTTTTCCCTTCCTAATGATGAGCTCGAAAACAGACAGAACAATGATCCATTCAGTTGCAGGAGAGGAAGTGGTGAGCTGTAAGCAGTTTCCGCACAGCCCAGCTTAGCTAGGCTCTCTCTCTCTCTCTCTCTCTGAGTGTGAGTGTGTGTGTGTAAAGAAGCAAGCAAGCAATAGAGAGCAAGTGTGCATTAGCTTGTGTGCTCGCGTGTGTGTGTGTGTACACATTTATTCTCTGGCGAGGCATTTCTGTGGAGCCTGGTGGATAATGACAGGGAGCAGTGATTGTATTTTGCTGAGGGGGTACTTCTATGGGTGTGTGTGTGTGTGTGTGTGTGTGTGTGTGTGTGTGTGTGTGTTGGGGGTGGGGGTGGGGGCACAACATCAGCTAAGAGAAAGAGAAAGGGGTGGCTTTCCTCTGCTAGAGCGTGCATGTGTGTGTGTGTGGCGTGTGCGTGTGTGTGTGTTTGCACATGACTCACTGGGATGACTCAGAGAGGCTGTGGCCCATTGTTCTGCCGTCACGTTCCCTCTCATCTCCGGCTGGAATCTCGTCTGTGTTTTTACGACGAGGTCAGCACGACACAAACAACCCGCCATGAAGCCCCGACGTTCCCCCATAAGCCCACCCTCTCTTCCCCGCCTAAAACGCCCCGGTAGCCCACAAATCCCAACCCAAACACCGCTGGCACGGAACACAACAGTCGGGTGGAGCAGGGCTCCACTAACCCTCAAACAAACACTTGAGTTTAAACAGCATGTCATCAAGTCAGCTGTGTGTGTGTGTGTGTGTGTGTGTGTGTGTGTGTGTGTGTGTGTGTGTGTGTGTGTGTGTGTGTGTGTGTGGTTTGAAAACACCTGAAATCACTAAATTCATTTCTCTCATGGTTATGCTTCAGATGTGTGCACACACACACACACACCACCGAAACCCTAACTAAACATTTGCCCTGGCAACCTAGTGTTTTACAGCAGTGGGAAATCTGATGGGGTGGAGGAGGTTTCATCCTAGCACTGACAGTGAGTCATACTTTGTGTATGGTGAGCGCATACGTGTGTGTGTGTGTGTGTTTTCCAAGAGATTGTGAGTAAGTGCAAAACTAAAGAAACATGTTTTGCAATAATGCCTTATGCACATGTAGTCTATTTACCGGTGGAAGTTAGGCTAATGTTTATGTTCAGTACTTACAATGGCACTGCAGAGCAAAGTGTGTGTGTGTGTGTATGTGTATGTATACGTGTGTGTGTGTGTGTGTGTGTGTGTGTGTGTGTGTGTGTGCTCCTTACCACTCAGTACATCCGGGCTGATGTAGGCAGGGCTTCCTCTCTGATCCTTCAGTAGGTCCTCCTCACTCACCAGATGTTTGCCCAGACAAAAGTTGGTGATGGTAATCCGATGAGTCCTGCAAAACAACACACACACACACACACACAATCAGAATAATGTTCCCAAAGCATGCTCTCCAACACACACACACACACAATCAGAATAATGTTCCCAAAGCATGCTCTCCAACACACACACACACACACACACACACACACACACACACACACACACACACACATCAGAATAATGTTCCCAAAGCATGCTCTCCAACACACACACACATCAGAATAATGTTCCCAAAGCATGCTCTCCAACACACACACACACACACACAGTAGTCTTCATCCACCCATCCTTGCACTGACCCAGGTCCCTCCGTGTCTTATCTGGATAAGTGAAACCTGAGGCCAGAGGTTTGTGCTCAAAGTGAAAGCCTGTGTTGAGCTCTGATGCCGGGAACTTCCTGTTTTCCTGGCACACTCAGCTCAGCTTAACTTACTCAACAATCACTCATGAGTGTGTTTGGTATGTGCAGAAACATGTTGTTTGTCACACACACACACACACACACACACACACCACACACACACCACACACACACACCACACACACACACACACACACACACACACACACACACACACAAACACACACACACACACACACACAGAGGAGTGGGGCCACTTCAGGACACTGTGAAAACACATCAGTTTTGCGCCTCAATAGCACGCACACACACACACACACAGTATGAAGGCCAAATATTTGACAAACAAGTGAGTCAACTAAGTGCTTGTAGCAGGGGTGAGTAAGTCTTGTGCTTTGGGGGGGAAATGGCTTTCCAAGTAGCAGCTGAGCAGAGCACCTTCCAACCCAACCCAACCTAACCCAACTCAACCCAGCCAACCCCCCGCCATGCTCTTCATCCCATGCCTGGGAACTACCACATGTGACAAAGCTAATCAATCACTCTCATTCATTGCTAAGCTAAAGGCTGCAGAATTGCAGATTTCTGAAGTCAAAACCAGACCAGTCACAATCACTCATACTCTCACACACACTCACACACACACACACACACACACACACACCAGAGCCTCCATCTCGACCACATCCCTTTCTGCAGCTTCCTCAAAGCTCTCTCACTTTCACAAAGCCTGTTTGTGAGAGTGTGAGAGAGTGTGTGTGTGTATGTATGAGTCAGCTGGACTACATATACACCGAAAACCAGATACCAATTCAGGGGAAAAGTGTGGCACGCATTTCCAAAGAAGACAATGATGTAAACCTCACCTGCCTTAAAACAAATGATTTAAAACACATAGTAATAAAGCCGAAGACCACACACACACACACACACACACACACACAGTGTGACAGAGGCACAAAGGCACTTGGACAGAGCCTCCGAGCAGCGGTATTATTAGCTGTGGATATTATTAGCCGCCGTCCTCTGGCTGTGCAGTGCAGGCTTTAAAGGGCCCTTGTGTCATAAATAAACCGCCTCTTGTCTTTTGTATGCACTCGTCACGCCCGCTCAGGGTCCCTGGCCCCCTCCACTCGTCCCTCTGGATCCACTAGTGAGCTGAGCTGAGCTTAGCGAGAGAGAGAGAGAGAGAGAGAGAGAGAGAGAGCGCAAGAGAGAGAGAGAGAGCGCAAGAGAGAGAGAGCGAGAGCGCAAGAGAGCAAGATCGAGAGAGCAAGAGCGAGAGAGCGAGAGCGAGAGAGCGAGACTCGACCTCCTTCCCCACTGTGGACGCTGCTGTGGCACATCATGCCAAGTCACATCCTGTGGCACCACTTCTTTGGGCATGGGGTCAGTAGTCAGCAGTCTAGATGGATAGCAAAGGAAGTCCACTATGCCCGCTGCGTGGATCCCCACAGTGGCTGGGGCCACTTTGAAAATAGACACACTGAACTTGGGAAATTTTGTGTTGGAAGGGGAACGACTCTCACATGTAACACACACACACACACACACACACACACACACACACACACACACACACACACACACACACACACACACACACACACACACACACACACTCTCTCACTGAATTTACACACTCAGCATTCCCTGGGTGTTGTGCGAGTCATGCTCTATTCAGTAGGCCATCAGGGTGAAACCCCGAAGCCTAACCTGCACTGGTTTCCTGTCACACTGAGGTGGTGAGGGTGCTGAGGAAGTGGGGGTGGTTTACTGTAGAAGGTGGGCCCATGCTGAGGGGTGACTTCAGTTCATGCAGCCCACGCTGTTTATCTAGGAAACTTTCACTGGAAAGTGTGTGTACCGACTCGGGGGGGGGGGGGGGGGGGGTTAAAGGTTAACTTCCTTGAATTCGGATGTTGCCAGTAAGCACTCCTCATTTCATTTATGGCCAATGAGTGAGATAAGATCACTAAAGAGTGGTGCCCATGGTGAGGTCAAAGACCAAATGGGAGGTTCTGGGTGCTGAAGTATTATGGACCTCGACACGTGATGGAGGTGTGCAGGTGAGTGTGTGTGTGTTTGTGTGTGTGTGTATGTGGGGGTGGTGCATCTGAGAGAGTGTGTGTGTGTGTGTGTGTAGCGCATGTGTGTGAGTGGGGAGGAGGCCAATTTCAGTGAGGTGTGAAAGCACAGCAGGAAAGCCGAGGCTCATCAGGGTGTCACTGTTTGTCTTTAAGCTGATGCTTCAACTCAGCAACTCGTTAGCACCTCCACTAACACTGCCAAATCCAGAACAGCAACCAAAACAAACAGCAGAGTGGTGCGTGTGCATGCGTGTGTGTGTGTGTGTGTGTGCGTGCGTGAAAGAGAGTGACAGTGTGTGCATGCGTCTACGTGCCTGTGTATGTGCTGTGTTGGTTCAGAATCTACAGTCAAAAGAGTTCCAGGACGTTCTCTGACTGACTGTGTCAACATGATGAGCCAATCTCCAGCAATCACACCCAGCCCTATAACAGTGCATCGGTGAGTGGTGAATCATCTGGGTTCACTCTGCTCAGCAGTCTCGGCAAAGGCCAAATAAAACTCCAAACCAAACCAAACAAACACTGGGAGTCAAACGACAAAACAAGCCAAACAAAAACAAATACAAAAGACCTAAGAGACGAGAGAGAGAGAGAAACTGGGGCTATTTGAGCATGCTTAGGTGTGTCAGAGAACGCAAGCATATACTCTGTGTGTGTGTGTGTGTGTGTGTGTGTGTGTGTGTGTGTGTGTGTGTGTCAGTGAGTCAGCGTTGAGTTATTAGCTGGCTTGGCAGCCACCGCTCTTGTCTCCAGCTGGGACAGACTGTTCCTCTCTCTCCTGCTCAGAGCAAAGAGTGTGTGTGTGTGTGCTCTGTCTAGTTTAGCAACACAGACAAGATGCATACGTCTGTGTGTGTGTGTGTGTGTGTGTGTGTGTGTGTGTGTGTGTGTGTGTGTGTGTGTGTGTGTGTGTGTGTGTGTGTGTGTGTGTGAGAGAGTTCTATTGACTGCCTTCATTCTCGCTGTATGCATATGTGCATCTGATGGAGTGGCTGAGCCAGTAATGCACATATTTAGTCTGCTCCAAACAGGAGTAGGAAGGAGGGATGGGGGGGGGGGGATGGGGGAAAAAAAACAAAAACAGGAGTTTAAGGTGTGTCCAGCAACTTGGCACGTCAAATGAACAGAGCCGAGGTGAAAATAAAATGGGAAAGAATATGATGAAAAAGATGGGGTGTGTGTGTGTGTGTGTGTTCATTAGTTCTTCATCAGTGAGAAGTCTGTGCAAACGAGGGCAAGTCTGTTCATGTCTCTTGTTGTGCATCTAAGATGATGCAGCTTGACTCACCAACACACCGTTCCTCCTCACACATGCTACAGTGAAACACTCGTGTGTGAGTGTGAGAGAGCAAGCCTGAACTGAGAACAGCTTATCAGACCACTAGCAGAAAGGAAAAAGACAAGCAATCATAAGCTACGCACGCATCCACACACGCACGCACGTCAAAAAAAAGATCACACTTCAGTCATGGCTGGACAGCAGTGCACACATGTGGCCTTCGACAGGTGTTTGTGTTACAAGTCAACACATTCGTTCATTTTTGCATTGTTTACACATGCAAGAATCACTCTGCCAACGAGCCTCATGCAGGTCACACATGCACATTTCTGCATCTACTCACATGCTTGTGGTTTTACACTCGAGTGTGACGCTGTGATTGACGGCTCCCCGTTGAGCTTGCAGGCTAACTGCTGCGCCCGCTAACAACCCGACACAAGCCAAAGAGGCAATCCCTCAAAGGCAAGGCAAAGCCTGAGAGCATGTGGCTCAACCAGCACATGAGCGACACAATACTCCCCAGCTTCAGACCTCAAACATTACTGGAACTCAGTGACTGGAAAACACTTCTGTGTTTGGCACCTCTTGCATTAGTTAGGAGAGGTTATGGAAGACAAGCCAAGAATAAAAATAAAACCAAAATAAATTGCAATTGTTCTGGTAAGCTCTGTCAGACACAGGAAGGGAATTGGTGCGTGTGTGTGTGTGTGTGTGTGTGTGTGTGTATGGTGCTCGGAGAGAGGAAGGCTTTACGGATAAGGCGTGTGCTCCACTGGCCAAGCGTGCCTGCCCTCACTGACCTGAAGTTCTCCACATCAAACCACAACCCAATGTGTCATTTGAGCAACCCCATTTACTCCACACACACACACACACAAACATAAACACACACACACACACACACACTTTTCCTTTTCTCAGTGAAAAAAAGGAGGAGGAGGGGGGTACCAAGCAAAGGCACATTTCGCCTCCTGTTGTTTGGCTGCCTTCCCGCCATGAGTCACACTGGGCTGAGGATAGAGTGGGTGTCTCCAGTGGTCCTCACTTAACCACCCAGTCAGCCAGTCAAGTCAGTCAGTCTGTCAGTCAGTCCATCAATGGGGCGCCAGCAGGGGACGGAGGGGGTGGAGTCGGGGCAGGGGGCAGACTAGGCCACAGGGCCCCAAGAGGATGCTGGGAAAGAAGTTCAGAGCGATCGGGGGGGGCTCTTACCTCTTGTTCAGCACCATGTTGCCCAGTTTCAGGTCTCGATGCACAATGTTCTTCTGCAGAAGGAGACAAGAGCAGAAAGAACAGTCAAGTCACATTTCACCCCGCAGCAGAGGACCACGCTCACAACATGACTTCAGTTTGGGGCAGAGCGGAGAAAAAAAAAACTAATGTCAGCAAACCAAGAGTGTCACAGTGTGTTTGACTAGTAGGAACTGGTGGTTCATGAAAATTTCACAGAGACGCTTTTAGACAATAGACTAACAAAAAGGAGAAGATGGCTGAGTGATGAAGAAATCGTGTATCAGAGCAGAAACGAAAGAATTTCACACTCACAAGCTGAGGTTCCACAATATGGTGCACACACACACACACACACACACACGCACACACTCCAAATTAAACGTCTATGTCATTGGATTGGTAAAGACAGAAGTGAGGTTCACACAACGGCTGAGAGGTATGCATATCAGGAGCTGCAGACTACAACTCCAAAGCACACAACAGTGGAAGCAAGTGTTCGGCTCACAACTAGAAATCAACACATTTGGGGATATGGTCACGTGGTCTAGTCTGTGTTAAGACACACTGGCAGCCAAACGCTGTACGTGTGAAAGAGGTGTAAGGATAAAGAATCACGCACAGACACACACACACACACACACACACACACACACACACACACACACACACACACACACGAGAAGATGTGCCGTGCTGACCTTGTGCAGGGCCTCCACCACGCGCACCACGTCGTAGAAAATGACGATGGCCTCGCGCTCGCTGAGCCGTTTCTCCTTGATGACGTAGTGCTGCAGGTTGATGAGCTCGGCCGTCTTGTCGCTGAAGTCGTGCGCGCACAGGCAGTCCAGCACCAGGCAGATGCGCTTCTTCATGCGTCGCACGCGGCTGGCCTCGCCTCCCTGCTCCACCATCTCATACGCCCGGTCCTACACGCAGGACGCACCCACAGAGAGACAGAGAAAGGGGGGGTGATGGAGTTAGTTTATTACATTACAAAGACCAGGATACAGAGGTGATGGTGACATGCTTACAGTTGGGGGAAAAAAAAAAAATCTGACAGAGAGATGGAGGGAGGGAGAGAGCAGAGAAAAGCAAAGAATAAGTGCAGAAGAGAAAGGAAGGGCAAGAGTGAGAAAAGGAAAAAAAATAGAGAGAGTGTAAAATGGAGTGAGACAGTGAAAGAGAGAGAGAGCAGCTGAGGGAGAGGAGAGAGAGAGGAGAGGGAGAGCAGCTGAAGGAGAGCAAATAAAAGTGTCGGCGCACAAGCGAAAGAAGAGGTGAGGAGAGAAAACCTAGAGATAGGGAGTGTGAACCTGAGACAAAGAGAATGGAGATAATGGTGGCAGATTAATGGCACTAATTATGTGTCAGAGAAGCTAAAATAAAAGCAAGGAGGGGTGGGTGTGTGTGTGTGTGTGTGTTGGGGGGGGGGGGGGGGGGGGTGACCACAGTTTAGTTTCACACCAAGCTCAGCCCTGCTGGACTCGTGATAAGATCGTTGCCTTTGTTTGGAAACTCCAGCCAGCCCTAATTGCTGCCCCCAAGAATAGAAATGCACAACACTGATGATCCCCCCCGCCACCACCCACCTCTCACCCGCCAGCTCTGTATTCAGACTTTATACCCTGCCAACCCAGCTGATATCTCACTATCTGCATGACAATAGGCCCAAATTGGCCTATTGGGGTGAGTGTGTGTGGTGGGAATACAGAGGCTGGAGCTGAATGGTTAAGCTACTCTCCTGCAGTCATCTGAGATCGCGGGGGGGTGGGGGGGGGGGGGGAGGGCTGACACAACAGCTGGCCATTGATCTCTCTGAGCCGAGGATGGAGAGTACGTGTGTGGTTGAGGTGTTCGGGGAAAGACTGAACCAGAGTATCCTGGGAGCGCTGAGCTATAATTAACCACCCCAGCTAAGAGCCCGAGAGCTCACAATAAACCCGATCGATAGGGCGTCTGGGAGGGTGGCCACCTCGGCGCTACTCCCGAGCCGTGTGGAGTGCACAGAGGCGGGGGGGGGGGGGGGGCAGATGGAGAGAGAGAGAGAGAGAAAGAGAAATAGAGAGATGACCACAACACAACAAGGAGAGGCTTGACAAATGATGACAAAGGATGGAAAGAGAAAGAGAGAGAGAAAAACAAACAAAAAAGCAATGAAGGTGCATTGCAATGAATCACTGTGTAGAAGAGAAAGAAAAAGTCTATCCATTCTGTGTGTGTGTGAGAGAGAGATGGAAAAAGAGAGGACTAACTGGTCAGACAATTACTGTCCGGGAACAACAAAAAAAACACACAGATGGAGATTACTTACGGGCAGATGTGAGCAGTTTACAGATAGTAGGTGTGTGTGTGTGTGTGTGTGTGTGTTTGCTTGCTTGGCAAACTGCAGATGGACTGTATCCAGGGAGTGTTTACCCTTGGGGGCATGTAGCACAACAGCATACCGCTGTGAGTGTACCTTGATAACAACTGTACTTTTTGTGACTGCTCCTTTTTTTGGCTGTAGCTTCAAGCTGAGTCTGAAATGCAAGTGCCTTACATATTTTACATGCATGCCACAGGGCCTGGGGGTTTACCATTCAAGCCAGCAGAGCGACGTGTGTGTGTGTCAGTGTCAGGATCTCACAATGAGGAGTAAATCAATTGTGTGTGCGTGCATGGGTGGGTGTTGTGATGGTACACAACTTTGTCCTGGTGGTGAAGAAGTGAGATCAGCGAGTACTTACTGTGCATGTGTGTGTGTGTGTCCACACAGTTGTCAGTGTTTCACAACGAGAAGTAAATGAACGGTGTGTGTGTGTGTGTTCGTGAGCAAAACTGACCTGGAAGAGGCCGTGATGGTGCACCACTCCGTCCTGGTGGTGCAGCAGGGACAGCAGCGAGTACTCTGTGTGCAGGAGCATCTTGCCCTGCCTCTCCTCCTGCGTCTCCCCCGCTCCATCCACCCGCTCCTCCAGGGTCAGGATCTACAGCACAGGGCAAAGGCCACATTCATGATGCACAACTCTCATTTTGACAAGGGCTTTACAAGGGAGAAATCTGGTGCAAATCAATCCACAGCTGTGTTGTTCGAGGGGACTGAGTTCTGTCCTGTAGGAAAAAGAACCAGAAGATTTGATATAACACAGACCAAACAGTGAAGCGACAGCTAACACTAACTGAATGGGGCACATTAACTTACATTCAGTTTCATTTTTCTGTGCCCCATTCAGTTAACATTAGCTGCTGGTTTGTTATTTGGTCTATGTTATAACAAATATTCCTGTGATTTTTCGTACTGACAGTGACCTAAAACAACAGGCTATGAATTGGTTCACCTTTAAGCTAAACTGAATGAAAGGATTTGAAAAGCACAATGCTGCTTGCTTGAAAATAAAGAACAATAACACCAGTAAGTTGTGTTTAGTAGAAGCGAAAATAACTTACTATCAGGGTGTGCTGGCCCTCTCTACACTTTGTTAAAGTAAATTTGTGTTCATAAAACACAGCCATGTTCAAAAAAGTGCTATACACCTTCAACCAATACATCACAAGTATGCAAACCCACTGAGAACACACACAGCAATGCAAAAGAAAAAAGAAAAAAAAAAAAAAAAAAAAAAGAGCAGCCAAAACACACCCATAAAGGAACGAGACGCTTCCCCTTTGTGCCCCCTGCCAGAAACACAGACGGCGCAGGGCTGTGTGGTGCTGTCTGGGGCACACAGGGGCGCCAGGGCTTCGTCCGCACGGCCATGGGGCACAAGCGAGGTCAAGAGTTCAGCGGGTGGCACTCCCAGCTGCCAAGCTTCCAGATCTGGTGAAGCTTCCTCAGGCAGGTGGCAGGCCTGTGCTAAGAGCATTATTTAACAGCACCCCGTAAAACGGGACCGGGTGCCGAGTCTGACGCATGAGGGCTGTACTGCCTGGCCTGGATACAGGCAGGAGGTGAGGAAAAAAAAATGGAGGGGCTGTCCAGCATGAAAAGACGTTTGCACAGGCGGGAGGTTAAAGGTTCAGGCCAGAGGCAAAGACAGTTAGGCCTTTTGTTTGGGAGATGATGCCCTGATCCATCTGCCCAAATACACACTCACACATGCACAAACACACACAACCAGGAGAGCCAAAGACAGGGGGGTGGGGTATAGCGAAGCAATGAGAACACACACACACACACACACACACACAACACACAACACACCACACACACACACACACCACACTCTCTCTCTCTCTCTCTCACACCACACACACACACACACACCACAGTAAGTACTTACTTTAAGCTGATAGAAGTCATCTGTTCCATCCTTTCTGGCCAAACACTGGACTATACTGGGCACTGGCGAGTTCCCCAGACGTGGCCCTGCAGGAGAGAGAGAGTGGCAGACGCCTTCATTCACACAAAGCTGTGCTTTACGCAGGAGTGATCACATGCACAACTCAACTAGAAGCAGATGTATTCCTTTCAAACAACAACCGGGGAAATTAGGAAACAGAGGACCTCTTTAAGCCACTTTGATCCATGTTAGGATTTTTTACCAACATGCCTCGCACAGGCACATAAGTGACTTACAAGGGAGAAATGGCGCTTTGGACCAAAACATCTGCCAAATGACTAACTGCAGTGGAACCCAACTTCAGGAGCTCACAGTTTAACTTTGATGATGCAGTGCACAAGTTAAAGTACAGTCAAACTGGAATAGCCGTCTACAACATCTCCTAGTACAAGTAGATTGGAACATTTCAACGAAGGATTAGGGCCAGTTGAGACATTCTTAGATAAACAACTAAGCTTCAGCAAACAGGGGAGAATCAACAGAGTAGATGGTGCTGTTAGCGTTCAAACAGATGTGCCAGCTAACTGGGACCTGAGAGGCAGGACAGCTGACCAAAAGGTGGTTAATGGGGCATAATCCCCAGCAGCACCTTCCCACCCACCCATCAGCTCCCGTTATCAAAACAATGGCTGTTGACAAAAGTCACGCCTCTACTTGCTCTGAAAGGGTGGGAGCAACTTAGCCAATTTAGCCTAATGGTCTTTAGGGGGAAATTTAAAGAGCGTGTCCTCAGAGGAAGAAATGCTACCATCCTTGCCTTGGTTTTGCAGTGGACAAACAGAGTCACGGAGATCAGGAAGAAATTCTTTACATTCTTTTCTCAGACACACAGAAGCCCCCCTTCTTTCATCTTTCACTCCCCCCTCTTTCCTGTACACCCTGACCGAGACACGTTCTTGCGCAAGAATCCCCCATCACACACACACACACACACACCCTATAAGGAGAACCAAGAGAGTAAAAACAAACAGGATAGAAATGGCTGCTTCTCTTACCCAGGACGAACGGGCCGGCTCTCTTGGCGTTGTTGCCTGATATGCCCGTGCAGAGTAGCTTGCTGGCCCGACCAGACGATTCTCCTGCTCCCCTCTCTGACGCACGCCGCTTGGACATCGTGGAACTGCAAGAGACAGGGGGGAAACAAAAACAACACAAAACAAAAAACACTGTCAGACAGGGCCAACAAAAAGCATCTGGAGAAGTACTGTTAGCAGCAAGGACACCAAAAAAATAAACACAGACAATACACCAATCCACATGAGCGTGTCCACACACACGCACACACAGGATCGCCTACACACCAATGTTTGTGACACCAATTGTGTCAATCCGGACTGCAAAAATGCACTCAGCGACAGAAATCAGCACCAGTGAACTCTAGACTGTCCCCAATGCGCTCTGCACTGTCGGAGAACAACCCTCTGCTCTGTGTGTGTGTGTGTGTGTGTGTGTGTGTGTGTGTGTGTGTGTGTGTGTGTGTGTGTGTGTGTGTCTCCTGGCGGTTGAGCGTGAGCAGGAGCAGGCTGAGTAACCCCGTCCACTTCACACAGCTCCACCAGCACCACTGGCAACAGCAGGCTGACTCATACACAAGAGATGATAGAGATAGGGGGAGGGAGGAAAAGAGTGGCGTGTGTGTGTGAGTGTATCTGAGTGTGAGAGAGAGAGAGAGAAGAGAAGGTACTCACAACCTGGCCCCTCCCTCACCTCCTAGAGCAAAACATACGCGCGCACGCACGCACGCACGCACGCACACCCACCCCCTTGATTAGTCAACAGTGGGCCATTAAAGGGGTCAATCAGCAGCAGCTCCTGAAGATGGGTTGTGTCAGCAGGGGCTCTGCTGGTGTCGCTAGGACTCTGTATGAACATACTGTACGCACACACGCGCACCATTTTTTTTGCAAGGCTCGTTGGGGCACCCATGAAAGATATCAAGCATCAGCGAAAACCAGGCTGAAATTACCTACAGATGACACCAGGACATGGAAAGCACAGTCACATCCACCAAAATAGCCGCAGTTGCAAGAGAACTGATTTTTTTTTGCTTGGTTTAGGCTAGTCCATTTGGCTCTCGGTTCCTTCTCATTTGATTGTTTTTTTTTTCCCCTCTGCAATCCTTGTGTTCCTAATCTGCACGGCCTTATCTACTGGGAAATCAGCGTTTAATCTGGGTGAAGCATGACTGTCACTTCCTCTCCGTTTCTCATAAGCGGATGTTTGTGGTTCTTATTTTCTCCCTCTCTTCTTTTTTCCCCTTTTTCGTTCGGACAGAGGAACACAGCGTACATCAACTTTCATTTCACTACCCGTCAGCCGAGTATAAATATGTACCTTTGTCAAAGGACAGGGCCGAGGGAAAACAGAAAAAGAAAGCACCCATAAAGACTAGATAGGGGGTTGTTTTTTTCTTTTTTTTTTTTTTTTTGATAGCTGGTGGCTTCCTTTAATGTGATGAAACTCTCTCAGCTTCCCGTGATGTGACAAAGAGGCCGGCTGCCATTAGCAACAACGCTGAATCACACTTCAGCCCAGAGGTGCTCTCTGGTTCCGTCAAGAATATGAATACCAGAGCATGACACCGATGAGATGAAACACACACACACAAACATGCAAAACACAGCTTCAAATGCCCATGCATGACAAGAGACACAAAAAAGCGCTTTGAAAAACAGGTATCAGCCTTGGCAATCTAGCTCCATTGGTAAGCACAACATGCCTTATGGCAGTTTTCCACTGAATGGTATCAGTTCAACTTGACTTAACTCTACTTTGGTTTGGTTTTGGATGTTTCATTTTTCCAAAAGTACCGTTTAATTAAACTGGTTGCTATAGCTCTAAATTATCTGTGGTATAAGTTCAGAATGATACCAGGTATCTGGTACCAGATTTTAGTAATGGAAAAGCAAACAAGTTGAGTTGAGCCGAGCTGGTACCGGTACCAGTCAGTGGAAAAGGGCCATTAGGGTGGTGTAGTCTAGCGACTACCACCACAGAAATGAGAGCACGAGCCAAAGAAAGGAACGATGTCACTTCAGAGGCTTAGGCCTACGCTCTCTCAAACCAAAGACACTCACAGCATTACTTTTGTTAGAGGGGTTGATTAAGTGTCAGATATTTTGGCATCACTTTCAGTTTGCCATTGTTTCCACCTACACAATACCAAATTGACACTTGGCACACAACTGCCCACAACATTGCCTACACACACAAGGGTAAGCTAGGGACATCTATGAGAGAGTGAGAGTGAGAGAGAGAGAGAGAGAGAGAAGAGAGAGAGAGAAGCAGCACATTCTACCAGGCATCAGGTCAGGCAACAGTTGCCAACCATTAGGCATGAATCATCTTCTCTGACAGTGACTGTTCAGTGTCCAGACAGACGACAGCATGACAGACTGTGACTGGGCATCGTGATTATCACAGAGAGGCACACCATATACTGCACGGTGCAGTGTCCATAATGTGTTAACACTAAGATGCCTTTCCAAGCTATTTCAGAGGTGATGGGGTTTTGATGGGAGGTCCGTCCTCAGGCAGCCATGTCAGAATGCCAGTGACTAGGGAATACTAACAGGCCATCTCCACAACAAAGCGAGTCTTCATTCATAAATACTGCACTGCCTGGGACTTGGGGATTGGGGGAGGGTGTCTTGGTTCCTATTTCAAGGTCATGTGCTTAGCAGACACACAGTTTTCATTTGACCTCAAACAGTGTTTCAAAGTTTGTATTGTACCAAAATAAATGTGTTACTTTTTCCTGGAGACTGCCTATTGAATAGACTGCCCAACCCCTTTCAGGTCTAGGAACAAAAGACATAGGAAAGAAAAAAATAATAATATATATATGTCTGTCCATGCCGGCATCACACTACTGCAAAGACCAAAATCGAGGAGACAGAGAAAGCCAAGACACGCCTTGTCGGATTCATATTATCTAAGACTAGAGTGAAAGGCACACTCCTCTCTGCCTCGCCAACACGCAGCTCTGAAAATAGCCCAGTCCACTGAGCCGGGAGACACCATAGGCGGCATGAGATCCACCCACTAACAGCCATAGCCAGCACGAGTTCGCTCTACCTCAGTGAAGAATTCCAACCACGCGTCTGCAAGCTGACTGGGTTCAATTACCCGAACTGAAAGACAATGTTCCCAAAGGAAGAACCAAGAGAAAATGCCACAGGCGGCGATGATCAAACACTACCACCGTGTAAACACGAGCACGTGGACTAGACAATGGGAGAACAAAGCCCCCCCCCCAAAAAAAATACCAGGCTATATGATGTTCCATTAAGAAACTTTGGCAGTGGCATTATTAGTGAGTGAAGAGTTTAGATGCATCACGTAAACATTTGATGTCAACTTAAGGGATCTAGCGTTGCATTGGCCAGGAGGCTGACAGAAACCACGGAGACAAAAGACAATGCAAGTAACGTTAACACTAACATTATCTTAGACGAGACCACTGATGTTTCCCAAGGGTTCTGACAACCAAAAATTCATCCATTTTCAGATTTGCAGCGACTGCACAGTGACGTTACTGTTACTTGACGCTAAAGTTTGTCACTCAAGCTCACACTAGTATACAGCTACGGAAAACAGCAAACTCAGTTTATCAGCCATGTCCCTTACTAGACTGAGTGTTTATGCACATGCTCTGTGCATCACCAATTAAAGGGACAATATCTATTACGTGCGTGCAGATGGGACTGAACAAAATAGTGAAACTAAATAAACTTTTAGCTAACGTTAGTGTCTAAACTGCAGCTACATTTCAGAGAGGAAAGCTCAAAAACACATTCATGTTAAGACACCACTTGCTAAGTAGCTGATTAGATAGGCCTAATGTAGGATGAAGCTTTGCAGATGTCCGCTTCACTGTCACTTTATCACCAGCTGCACAACTGATTTCACAGATTCGACGGTAAAACTATGGATAAGTTAAGGTTAACGCAATGCATCCAGTTATGAGTCACGGCGAAATCTGCGACGGTGGTTAATGACTCGCAATACGTGGAATTCAGGCAATTCCAAAGCAGCTTGAGTATAAAGCTAAACTCAGAAGTGCCAAAGTTACGATGCAGAAACAGTTGGCCCAAGGCTAGGCCTTAGTCTTTATCCACAACACTAACGTTAGGCAATATTAGCTGGCAAGTTAGCCATCGCTATAGACACCAATCCTACTAATGTAGCAACGCTAACTCGCACTAGCCAAACGAATGTTACACACACACACACACACACACACACACACAAACCACAAGACCACAATACACAACACAAGCACATGGAACGAAGACGCAACACACAGTGTAACGTTACTTCATGCAAAATGTGCTAACATGTGTCTGCTACATTCCTTTATGGACCATAACTTCGAGATAGGTAACGTTAGTTATTATTACTAGCGACCACTGAACTGGCTAGCTTTTGCTAACGATAGCAGGACTGGTAAAGGCAACTCAGACGGTGTACTGAACAATATCGCTTGATTACAATGCACGGGTTGCTAGTTAGAGGCGCAAAGTCGAGGTTGAAAATCTTTAAAGCAATAACTCCAAATCTACACATGTGTGTATTTACAGGAAGCATTTGGTCTTTCAACAAAGTATAGTAGCTGCTGGCTACTCAGGTCGCCACCAAGCTCGATTCAGATGAGTCGACTGAAGGGCTCTTTAACAACAACTTACCTCGAGCTAAAACCGCCGAGAAAATCGTATGTCCTTCACAATCGAAGCATTTCTACACTCGCAAACTCTTCAGATGCAATATAAATGGATATTTTCAAAACAAAAGACTGAGTGCTCCGCACATTTGAAGTTGTTTTACTACGGAATAGTGTAGTCAGGAAAAGCCTTCTGTCGACGGTTCTGATCACATCTTTCCATAGCAGCACCACCTGACAACGGAAATGACGCACATTGAATGAATGACAGGATTGCGCAGCCAATAAAACAACTACCGCACTCAATTACCATTCAGCAATTTATCATTGCTCCCTTGCATTTATTACCAAAGTCCTTTTACGGCTCAGTTATTACTAAGGAACAATCCTGCACTTATTGATGAAGTGAAGTGACATTGATATTGTCGTGCTGAATGGGGATACAGTATTTGAGTACAACAGGATTGTTGTTATTACACCATTCAGGCGGTTCACTAAGTTGGCCTGCAATGATATCAATACATCTCCATTCATAATTTTCTCCAAAGAAGATGCATGCCCAAACAACGTCCACCTGCATGTGATTTATTGTAACCTACTGGGCATAAATAACAGAAGAGTTAATTTGTTATGTAATTATTATTTGGTTAAATTGTGCAGATATGTCAGGGTTATGAGAATTTGTCATTGATCACAGCAGTTTGCTTTCACTCGTGCTAGTCTATATTAGGGTACTTGAATTAACGTATTCTTGGCTGACATTTTGTAAAGAGGTTCATAAAGTTCACAATTCGTTTCCAGTGTGTGATCCATATTTAGCCCATCTTTGCATAATCAACAACAATCCCACCCACTGTTCCAAGTCGCAGACCAGTGGGAAGGTGCAGGGCGGTTAATCAGACAGAGAGAGGGGCTGTTTAAAGGCCAAAACCTGAATTTGGGGTTGTGTAGCTTTCCTGCTCTGACTCAGCACAGCACTTGCCCCCAGCCACATGAAACATTTAGGGCAGCCTGTGGCTTATCGGTCTGCCCACTCCTTTAGAAGGTGTGGAAAATCTGATTCACTCGGTGGAGAGAATATTTTAAAAGAATGGCAAGAGAGAGAGAGAGAGAGAGAGAGAGTGGGAGGTACATAAAAAGACAGCAGTTCATCTTTTCAGGGGTGTGTCTTCTTTTGTGTTTTTAAAGATTGGTTTTAAATGCATCAACTGTTAAGATGTTCCATTCAGACAAGCTTACTTAATGCCTTTACCATCAGTTATTTATTTACTGGATAGCTTTCAAATGTTGCAGACACTGAAAACATACACACTCTTTGTGCCAGTTCACTTTATGAAACCTTTCTGAAGATTTTAACCCCCCCCAGGCAAGAACCCCATATTGAGGTAATGCTAAGCCATTACAGAAATATTTACAACCAAAATCAAATATTTCGAGATTTCTTTTAGGGGAAAAAAAGTTGGAGATGAAATAATGTAGTGGACCCCCTATTTGTCTGAGGATCTCTGCTATACAAAAAAAAATATTAATTTATCCAACTGCCAATTTAAATGCAATTGGTCCTATTTAGGGAATTGATTTTGGTGTGAAGTAAGGTTTCATTTTTAAATTATTTTTGACTTTTTTTCCATTCATTCTTTTTTTTTTTTTTTTTAACTTGCGGTTGTATTCGTGAACACATAAAACAACCATAAACTGCATTCTGCCATATATTGTGTGTGTGTGTGTGTTTGTTAGTGTGTCATGCATTTCAGGGTGTCATGGCTATCATGCCAGGGAGATAGTGGCTGTTGTGTGGTGATTCCCCAGAGCCAGGCAGGCTTTCGAATATGTGTCTGTTTTGAGATATCCCACCCCCATGCTCACTCAGAACGGTGTCTCAGCATGTTTTCACTGTGGTATTTCAGTGTTTTTAGGTGTGTGTGTGTCTGTCTGTATATGAGTGTGCATGATTGTGGGTGGAGAAAGAGGGTGTATAGAGACATGCCCAGACTTTCATATTTTCTTTCTGAGTTGTCTTTCCATGCAAACTGTGAGGTGTTGCTATGGGATCCTCTGTGAATGAGTGAATGACAAAAAGATGATCCAACAGTGCAGCACAAAACAAGCCAGACTAAAAGTTCTACATGTCTTCAAAGTAGGTTTTGTGGTCTGGGCCAAATGGTGTGATTTGACAAACTAATTAAAATAAATAAATAAATGTGTTCATAAGTGACATTTTAGTGGTTTTTTTGTCCTTGGATAAGGGTACAGTATCTTTCCATGAGAAAGAAAGAAAAAAAGAAAGAAAGAAAGAAAGAAGCTGAATTTTGATTCACAGCATCCCAACTTCACGAAAGAAGCTGACCTTTTCATCTTGTAGGAACTACTGTAAACACTTAAAAATAACAACAGTATATATTAACAGTATATTATTTCTTTTTAAGAAACCTATTTGTCTTATAGTTGAAATGATGTGAAAGGTTTTAATGTTTGTTTAAAGTTAGGTCGCCAGCATTGAAGAGTTCAAGCAGCTCAGAAAGGTACTGATGTGGGCGTCCTCTCCCCCAGATTCTCAAATGAATACATGTCTTTCAATATTGCTAGCCTGAAACAGTCATTCAACTGCCAAATATGTCTTGGCCGTGTGGGAGGCAGCCTGCTCTGGGCCTGAGTGGGTGGTGGGACATTGTGACAAAGACTCAGTAGTCCTGGTTTGTCGGTCACTGACTGTACTGTACAGTAGGCTATGGGGAATTCATTCACCACAATCATTTTCATGTTAAATCAGCAAGATGAAGATTTTGAACTTTTAACATGCAGAGATAAGTAGAGGCAACATGTGACTTCATAAATTTTATTCAAACTACTCTGAGGGGAAAAATGAATAAAAAATAGAAACAGTATTATTTCAATAAACATATGGTCTATTTAACAAAACAAATAAGAACGCAGACGCAATGCAACACTTTCATAAATAATTACAATAAATTCATGACTATTTACAAAATAATTTGTTGGCCTTATTCTAGCAACCTC
Organism: Tenualosa ilisha; assembly: GCA_015244755.2. Taxonomy (NCBI): domain Eukaryota; kingdom Metazoa; phylum Chordata; class Actinopteri; order Clupeiformes; family Clupeidae; genus Tenualosa; species Tenualosa ilisha. Next base: position 2,741,840 of record PYXC01001801.1, on the reverse strand, counting down.
TACATGATTATGTAATTCACCAAGTCAACAAAATATGTTCAACCATAGACTGGAAACATCTCTAAAAGTTTTAGACCAAAATTTTAAGTTTTGTAACAACTGACAATAAAGTTCAGTTCATACATATATTTTTGGATATTCAATACATCTTTGAAACACAATCAATAACAAGTGCACTTAGGTTCTCCGTCTTCACTCTCTTGAGTAGATAATCTAAGATCTCATCAGGTCAGTGCAACTCATTTATAATTGCCTGGGCTCTTACTGCAAGTGATTGATCAACATGCTCAAAACCTCCCAAACTACTGGTATAAGCATGCACAGCTCTGTGTTAACAATTGAGATGAAAAATTTAAAATTTCAATTGACTAAACTGAGCATGACAGCAATTATAAGAATGGTCAATGGGGACTAGCATTTGGTTAACACATTGGTTGTGGTACATTAGCCCATGTACCATCCTCACATGGCTGAAGATGTAACATGCCCCCTGGTGGTATGGTAAAGAAATGCACCTAAAGATAGAGTGTGCTGCCTGGGGGTGATGAAACAGTGTGTCACCTGTAGTTCAGGAAACACCATAGCTTTGGAACCATGACAGAGCAACGCCAAGATAGGCTCTAAGCTTATTCTAGTCATGGCAACACAGACGCACAAACACACTCACACACAAACAACATACCGAAGCAAACAATTTGCCCTCAGCCCATACAGTAAACTATTGCAGCCGATTTTTGATGACCTATAATACCCTGATGAGCCAGAACCTGAGTTGTCCTCACATCAAACTCCCACTCTTTAAACACACACAATGGAGAATGGGTGTCATACGAGACACACACTGGTCCACATCGACTGTGAGGCAACAATTTGCTCTAGTCCATCCCCTGTTCCAAGCATGACACCATGACTGTGTCTAACCTGCTTAGCCTTAGCCCTGAGGACCGTCACAGAACCACACTGACTGCGTCACAGGCCGTCCATCATTGCCAGCAGGTCATCCCCTTTGCTGCTGGCTGCAGGGGTGGGATCTCCAGACTCACCAAACTCCCCCATGATCTTGGCAAGCTCAGCATTGGCCTGTTTGTCCTGAAAGGCATGGCATGTGGCCAATGAGAAACAGAGCCTAGTAGCAGAGATTACACTTGTGGTCATCCTGTTAGCTTCATCCATCCCAGATTTGCCAGTCCAGCTCTTACAGTCAATAAAACCAATTATGTTGTTTAGAAGAAATGCCTAAAAGTGACTTCAGAGTAACTGCAGATTATGGTCGGCTATTCCATTTCAAGTTAGGGAGTAGCCTTCAGCTATTATAAGGTATCAGGAATATAGCTAGCAGAAATGGAATGTAGTTTGTTTTTTATAGCGATTTAAAAGCTGCTTTTATCTTACCTTGGTAGCTTGGATATTTATAACTTCATATGACAACTCTTCCGGTCTTGATATCAAAGCTTCTCTATGATGAAGAGAAGAGACAGAGACAAAAACATTTACTCAACTCTTCAATTTAGTGCCACTGAGTTCATCGAGCACAAAACTGAAATCAGATTACCATCATTTCCCAATTATTTCCTAAGTTTAAAACATGGATTTTGCCAAATTTTATCATCCATCAGGTTACTACATGGGAGAGGGCTGTACTTGAAGTTATTTTCCAAAACCTATGAAGCATTTAAATCAATTTTTTTAAAAATTTGATTTGATTTTCATGTAACATCAGGACAGTTGCAGTTGGGCTAATATGATCTGATTTGTCCTTATCCAATTAAAACAACAAAACTTTTATTTTTTTTATATTAACTGAGAAGCACAATAAAAAACAAATATATTTTGAATATTTTTGAAAATGGTGCTATAGCACTTCACATAAATATGCATTTCTTTTCTTTTCTACTCTTTCTCTTAAAATCATGATCGGTTTCTGATTCATTAAGTGATGTTTAGTAAACTGCAGTACATGGGGGCTGCCGTGGGCTACTGGTTAGGGCTTAAGGCTTGAAACCGAACGGTTGCCAATTCGATCCCCAACCAGTAGACCGCAGCTGAAATGCAAGAGCAAGGCACCTAATCTCTCACTGCTCCCTGGGCCTACACGGGATCAAGAGAGCATATGTACTATACTTAATACATTGAGGTCATCAATATACAGTTTTTGCATTAAACACAGGTCTCTGTGCATGGCGTGGATTATAGTCGGGAAATTACTGTGCATGAGAAAATGAAAGCACTCACTCCTCTTCCTCATCAGTGTTAAATAGGTTCACACGGAAGCCTGAATCTGTGTTGGTGGACGTCTGCATCTCCAAGCCTCCCATGAGCTTTGCAAGCAGGTTTAGTTCTTCTTTTGCAAGAGGGTTGGGAGCAGTATTCACCTGAGGTGCATGGGAAAAAATAGTTTAAAACCATTAAGACAAGTCTAACTAATTCCATAAATAAGAAGGGGAAACTGAGGCCACAGCAGAAACTTACCTTGGTGTGCTGTGCTGAGTTCTTTGATGTCCCTGACATGTGGGTCTCGACTGGACGACTCACGCTGTACCTAAAAACAGTACAACACATTCAAACTCTGAACCTCTAACTGTGCATAAACAATTAACTCAATTTGTCAGTGCATCTGTCATTGCTTCAGTTCATCATTGTCACTTGCTCTTTGCATTCATGACGATGCCATTGTTAATTAATCATATGGACCAGTGACTGAGGCTTACATGTTTGTGCCCAACTTGACTACCCTGTCGCCAAACATTTCAAAGGAACCCTCACGGAGAGCACTTGTGTAGTTCCCACCGTTGCAGAACTGAAGCCTCTTAACCTCCTCACCAGTACAACTGAACTGCCTGAAACATTGAGGGAGACCGAGCCACAGAGAAACACAAACACACATTAATTCTTGACAACAATTTTAAACTCAATTCACAGTATACACATACGTTACCAAAGCATGTGTCATGTCACCAAATGCACTTATGCCCAGTATGTCTGCTGTGCAACAACAGAGGCAGAAGAATTGTGTGTGCCTGTGTCTTATTACAGCGTTTTGCCCAGTGCACAACTCCAAAGAGGATCAAGAAAAGGGAGACTGCCCACAAAAACTGAATAATTTCAGAATTCTGTATTTAAATAAATGTGCATTAACATCAGTTCTCAGGTAAAATGAGAAACATCAGACTATTTTTTTTTTACTTACACATTTTCACACTACAAATTGATTGTCACAGCATGAAGCACTGCTCCATGGAACATAAATGTTTCAAGCCACCGTGGCATGGCCACACACAATCCTGTCACAATTAGAGCTGTACTAAAAGTAGGCACTGCTAAAATTAGATGGCTGTCACATCTTCACTAATGCAGTTAATTCTCAAAAGGGCCTGTCCAGTGGAGCTAGACGTCTACAGTAGGAAGTCGACAAACATAAGTAAGAGGGGTGAGTGTAGCCAAACAGTGAAGTAAATGCTCCCTAAGGTTGACTTTAGGGCATTATTTACAACAGGTGAAAGCCAGATACGATTTCTAACTGTACATTACCCCAAAACTTCAGGCTTCACACTGATATCAAAAACAAACAAACAAACAAAAGTTTCATTAGATCTACTAGCTGTGCGCCAGTGGTGTGGCGTCACACCTGATCTGTCCAGGAACCTGTGTTCCACATGGCACTGGCCCAGATGTCGGGAGTACAAAGCGTCCATTGGAATTCTGTACTTTGTCTTTCAGGAATATGGATACCTAGAACAAAGGAAACCAACATTACTGAGTATTTAGACAGGAACACTAAATAACACACCCCCTGGTTGCTAAAGTTCTTGCTTAATATTGGTGTTAGTTTCCCAACCAAGTGGTTTCCCAATCTTGTTCCAAGAACTTCCCATTTTCATTAGTTTACTTCACATAACCCTCACCCCAAACCCAGCCAGCTGAGACAGAGAAAAGAACATGACTCACCCTTATGTGCATGTCCTGGAAGAATATGAGCAGAGTCTGCCTGATCAGCTGTAATTCCCCAGCACATAGTGGGGTGTATATCTGGGAATGTAAACAAGAACGCATTCTGTGTTAATCCTGGGATGTTATTCCAAGCGATATGTGATTTAGATTGTACTGTAACCACGTACCGCAAATTCAAAAATTGGTACTTAAACATGCAACTGCATAAAAAGAAAATAAAAAAAAAACGAGACAAATCAATTATAAACCTGCCCACTGTGTAAGAGGCCCTCAGGTGGATACTGTGAAATCTCTTGCACAGTGAATGTGACCCACCTCTATGAGCTGACGATATGTCTCATCCACCTGGCTAAGGATGACGGGTGTGTCTCTAACAAAGTCTTTGATTGCGTCCATGTGGTTGAAGGAAACTAGCAGAATGTCCTTTGGTCGTGGGCACAGCAGGACCTGATACTTGAAAGCCATAGTCATCAAGTCATAGAGCTGGTGGGACAGAGACACAGAGACAGAAGATCAAAGGACTTGCAGTTGGAGAAACATTATCAACAAGGTCAGGTTAAAACTGGACCAAAACACTTCAACACGGTGTGCATGGTATAACCTCTACAAAATACAAACTTTCACATTTCAATGCTTGATGTAATACATCCTCACATTTTCCCTGTAGGATTCTTTAGGATTCACACTATTCCATTAATATTAATGGAACCCAAAATTACAAATGATGTGTAGCATGCAGACACATCACCTGTGAAAAAGTGATCAAATACAACCACAACTGAACATGACCATACACCAGAGGGAGCTATTTGGCTAAATGTAAATAAGGTAACCAGCAGCTCCAAGGGAATCATACAGCCCTGTGCCTATTTTCAGTAAATTGTAAAAATATTGACACTCAAAATAACAGGTAACATTTATTTAAGTTGCTGGTAAAATTTCTCCTAATTGAACTCAAACCAAACATTTCATCACCTTTTGTTTCCCTTTTGAATTACAGGTGGAGTGCCACCATTCATGTGCAGACATTGATGTACCTTGTCCATGCTGGCCTGGTTGAGCCTCATGATCGAGGCGTGGGCCAGCCGGTCAAACACAGTCCTCAAGGCCTTCTTGGAGTAAAGCTCCTGCGGCTTGAACAGCTCCTCGAGGAACTTCTTATTGAACATGGTCGTGATGATGTCATTCATGACTGTCACATCACAGGACACAGAGGATACAGAACATTCACATCTGAATTGGGGATGGAGGTTCATCATAGGGAGGTTTGTCTGGTAATAGCTGAACGTAGTGGCAGCAAGACTAAATGAAGCCCTAACAAGTATTTAAAGCTTTAGCTCTTACATGATGTATCAGGTCCAGGAGTCATGTGGTGCAGAACCAAAAACTAATGGATGCATGCGCAGCCTACTTAGTTTAACTCTAATTTGGCATCAATGAGGAGAAAGCCAGCGAGATTCCCCAAAATCCTCGCCTATTTTCTGCTAACCCAACACCCAGAGAGTGCAGCCTAAGTCCCATCTCTAAACAGCAGCAGCCTACTATCGACAAAGCAATGACATGTTTACCTCGTCTTCTGTCCTCCTCTAGCCATTCAGATACTAGGCAAATATAAATAATAAATGATTAAAAATAATAAAATGTAAGCCAACAATTGATTTGCAATTCAGTGTCATGTCGAGGACGGCACTTCTAATTTACAATTTCCTGCCTGTCTACAACTGACTTCAAAAATGCATTATTCCATCTCTCTCGCCAACAAGCGCTAGGAAGGCTTTAACATTGCCATGTAGATTACGCTGCGTGTATGTAGATTGCCTGTCTGTGCCATAAACGTTAGTGCAGATTTATGAAAAGCGCCATGGTAAAGCTATGGACTATTTGCATAGTTTTTTAGCTACCTGGAATAGTTAACAGACAGTTATCTAAGGTTAACACTAGACAGACAAGGATTAACGTATTGGTGTCTAGGAGACATTGCAGACTAGCGATTTAGCATGACTGTTGATAACCCATTGATAACGTACGGTTAGTTTGACAGACCGCATCAAGGCTCAAGTCACTTTCCAGATCAGATCAAGTGTAGATAACCTTTCCATCATGCATGTTAACGTGTCTAGTCGAAGTTCTTGGCGTAGCATTTTTTTTACCCAACACAACAGCAAGTTACAACGTTAACGTTTGCAATTATGAAGCAAATCAACAGTAACAGTAGAGTAATATAACTACACAATGCTTTAACCTGTTGCTATGGCTTATGCTTCTTGTAGTAACTTACTCAATGCCCAAGTGCCGAAAATTAGGCTACCTGTATGGCTAGTTCTCACCTCGTACAGTTAACGTTAGCATACAGACTGCTAGCTAATTGCATTGCTACCTTTCTTGGCTTTGTCAGCTGGGATATTTTGAGCTCGAAGGCGTTGATCCAGGATGTAAAGCATTTCTCCACCGAGATTAATGAAGAGAAGAGGTAGTGTTCTCGAAGACATGTTGGACGTTAACGCTAAAGCAACCCTTCAGTGTTACAATGTATACTTGACTGGCAACAAAACGAGGAGAGCTTGAATTCTTTCGCTGTTTGGGATAAAGCGTCTGAAAGCTTTCACTTGGTTGCCAGGTCACGACGAGCAAGAACCAATCATCGTGAGCCTTACTAAAAGATCTGCTCAGATGTTTACAGGGTTTGACTTTAACCACCAGCTCTTCCCAAAGCCATAGAGATCTCGCTCGGTTCGGTGAGGGAGTCAAAGGTGCTTAAGATATACAATATGTTTTGTTTTTCTTTCAAGATTTATTGAAACAATGAAAAATATGTATGTAAAAACATGGATCTTCAAGAAGTTACAAAGGATGCAAGATAAATGATTTAGATTTGCATTTGTGGAAGAGGCCCCCAGAATGAAACCGGGATAGAACATTATTGCAAAATGTAATGAATCAGTTTGTTGCAAAAGACGAGTCTGTGTGTATGTATGTCATGAAATTTCTCCATTTCTGAAACGAATCTCTCTGGCCATCCTACACGTCTCACACCATCCACAAAAGGTCGTCATCAAAGCGTCATTACACAGCGTGCCCTGAAAGAACATATGAGACTTGTATGTTAGTTACATATGGGCTGTAGGCATATCACTTAAGGTGCAGGCTCATGTCCATACAGTTATGTAAAAAATGTCTTGGTAAATCAGTGTCTCTCCTTGCCAGAATCTGCTGCCATTGCCTCAGAGAAATGAGTCATCACATTGCTGATGTAAAACATGGGTCTTCTAATGTTGCTCAATAAGTTTTAAACTCTGTACTGGGTCAGTTTCGTATCCCCTTCACACACACACACACACACACACACACACACGCAGAGTTCCGAGATGCGAGACATACAGTTTGACTTAAGACCTTATTTGTGATTTGTATCATTCCTGGCAGTAACAGTGAGTAACAAATACACCCAGATAAGTGCAAGGAAGTACGTCAGCAAGATAGGAGTGAGCGTTTTTTTTTTTTTTTTTAAACTTATATCTTTCACTAGTTGTCATGTGTACACCATGTACCTGGATGCCATATGTAAGCCTCATGTGGGTCCTCATCGATGCCATTCCTCCAGGTACACAAGCTAAACAGGGATTCTCTCCATATTTGTTTACAGCATAACATCCCAGTATAAGGGGACAGAAACAACCCACAGCACCTGTGGTGGAAACCAACACAATCACCAAAATTCAGTATTAGAGTACAGTTAATTGTACAGTTCAGTCAGTGCAGTCCAACCTTTTAAAGCATTCAAATAACCATTCAAGCTTGTAGTCTTTAAAATGTAGATCTACATTTTGTTTGAAGGATCTGAGAACCAACCATTGATGTTGCACTAGTTTTTGCATTTTCACTAAAAATATATGAACATTTTTTAGATTGAAAACCAAGATGCTTACTAACCCTGCTATATACATACAAAACAGCATTTAGACACAAGTTATAGAGTGACTCTCCAAGGGGTGTAGCTTGTGTGAAATCTCACCTAAATATATTTTGCTTAATATCTCATCTAAATATCTGAGGTTAGTGATAGGGTGCTGCACAAAGTGTTGCTGTTTCCATGCAAAGTGTTGCACATAGCAAAAGGTGTGAAAACACAGTGATGTATCAGTGGGCTATTACTTACAGACTAACAGGTCACTGCAACAGGAGCACAGTCCAGAACTCCAGTCCCCTGTCTGGACATTAGTGCCGTACGACCCTGCTCCCGGCTGGTGGGTGACCACGGGGTTTGACATGTCAAATTATATTTAGTTTACGTTGAAACAAATCTGGCAACAAAGAGAAATTTGTGTGTTATGGTCTTTTGATCTCAAAGACGTGATCCGAACCAGTGGCATAACATCTCTTCCATACAAAAGAGTACTTGTGGCAACAAAGCATATATTCCATTATTTGATGTGCTGATGGCACATGTGTCTTAACCTACTGTTGCAGTGTAGATTATTGTAAAGTTGTTGAAATATATGAACTGACAGTCTGACCATAACTATGACATTAGTTAGCAAATCTTTAGGATACATTTCCTAAATTTATGTTCGAAATACCATAAAACTGAGAGACGAGATAAAAGGAAATGTTGTCTGACTTACCTCTTGTGGTGATCTGATGGTGGTGTGCTCTGCCTCAAAGCAGAAAAGGAAGTGACACGTCTACACTGTGCTGCAGAAACATTTCCGATGAGCATACACTCAAGACACCATGAGGTAGATCACATCAAAGTTGAGCACACCCCCATAGTTCTTTAAGGCATGTATTTATGTACACCTTCTCAACATAGTAAACCACTCTGACTTAGGTCACCCACTGATGGAGTGTACTACATATAATTTTAAAGCTTCAGCTGATTTTGATACAAACAAATCTGCAGTGAGAATTCAAGCGGTGTAGCTTAAATAATTTCTTTTTGTTTGAAAGCACTGATATGAATTGATGCGACAGTATATTACATCAGTTCAACCAGTTGTAGGATAGCATATAGCAAAGAGTATGAGAACAATGATGGTTGCTGGTCATTAAAAGTTTACAACAGAACAAACACAGACCACAAGCTCATATTCAATTGCTGAGTAATGAGCAACCAGCAATGTCTATATTGTGCAATAAAACCTAAAATCTTTTCACATCTCTCGCATGACTGTAGTCCACAGTTATCAAAGTGATTCTGGAACAACCTCTGATCTGAACATCTTGTGTAGACAGACCCCAACTGTGTTTGGAATATTATGTCTGAAGTGACAGCAGTCAGCATAATTCACTAGACCTATTTAGAAACTTTCAAGACATAAATGTTCAACCCAGTGCACTGCACAATGCACTGACAATTGTTCTTGATTGTGAGATAGCAGACATGCTACACTGACACTGCTACATTAAAATGAGCTCATTGGGCTAAGATTTGAAATGAAAATATTCTTTTATAGTATCATGGAAAAAAACAAGCAATACAGAAAGATGCATATATGATCTTTTATTTTATTTAATGTAGGGTCTCAATGAGTGACCCTGTTCACAGATCAGACATGTAACCATCAATGGGATTTCTGTTGCCTAAAGTCTAGACAAACATTATTTGTGTGTGTGTTTGTGGGACTGAATAACTGAGGTTGACCACTGAACTGAACTGAACTGAGTTAACCTCTAATAAAAAGGAAATGAAACAGGATGAAACAGGTTTGTTTACAAAAGAAAAACATATATGTATTTCATCTATTTATTTATTTTTTCATTTTTGTAACCCTAACTGGCCTGTGTCTGGCCCCCCTGGGTTTCTGTAGGGGTGGCCCCGGCTGTCTCAGCACTGGGTGGTGTTGCCGCTTGCTTGGCTTGTTTGGCTTGCAGGGCTTTCTGTTTCTGCACCTCTTTGAAGACCTGAGAGGGAGGGAGAGAAACAAAGGCATCTGTGGGACAACCTTGGTGCAACAAAGACAAGGCATCTGCATCGCTGCAACCACAGAAACGTCAAAGACCAAAGCTGCTGTCGTGTGACACATAGACTATCTATTCGAAACCCACAGAGTCATTCAGGTCTCATTAAAGACAGAACATGTGTGTTTCACAGAAAATGCAGATAAGGGTGAAGAAGAACTGTGTCTGCTACCTTGATGCACAGAGCTTTCTTGGCCTGCCAGCGCCGTGTAGCACGCCTGTAGTACTCAGGAGGGAACGTGTAGGTGATGCCAAGCTGCTGGCAAACATGCTCAAACGCATCATAGCGCGTCCTCCGAAGAAACTTTAGCTTCTTCTTCCTCTTGTCGATGCTCATCAACATCCTTCTCTTGTTAGCCTTGTCCTAATGCAACAAGATTCAGTGTCATTGAACTGCTAGATCAGAGTTTTCACATGATTCATCAAAAACATTTTGCATGATGTACACATTCCAAACTGTAAAATTAGCCCCTAGTTTTTTTTTTTTTATTTGGTCACTGGCTCATGATGACTGGTTGACTTCTTTAGGACAGTGGTTCCCAAACATCTGTATTCTACCAAGTACCCCCTGCAACATGGACATCGTGCTATAACAATATTTCAGCATAATTACAGCTGTATAAACAAAATGGGGGCTCTTATTGGTACATGGCCATGTCATGGGTTGTATTAGAGATGGTTTGAGTGTAAGATCTTTGTCCACATATAGTTGGTGCCTAAACTTTATGCTGATAAAAGCTGAAAACCTATTCACAGATTTACTCTGAGTACACCTTAAAATTGATCCAAGTGCTCCCAAGGGTACTTGTACCCCAGTTTGACAACCACTGCTTTAGGATAACTAAGCCAAAGATTATCATGTTATTATGTTTCTGTTGTTGATCACTTACACATTATGCTATCATATCTTATTGATTAACCTGTCATAAATAAATGTCCTGCACCTACACTGTATACTAATTGAGAATCAGTAATAGGGCAGGCTGAAAGAATCTACACCACACGTACATCATACCTTTGGGTGCTTAAGCAAGTGGTCTTGATAGTTACGGATGTGAGCTGTCAGTATGGCCACTGCAACACAGGAGAATGATGACCATTAGTCAACCCTGTTTACTAACAATGAGGGTCAATGGACAATTCTATTTAATAAAATAAATTAACTTAGGGGTGGGTTGTCTTTCAAAGACACAGACACAGCCACAGGGCAATGGATCAGAGAAGTGGAGAGACCTACCCTTGACCTCAGGAGAGGTGCGGTCATTTTTATCTCTCTGAACCTTGGCTATAAGCTCTTCCTGTTTAACTCGCAGCTTTTCACTCTGACAAGAGGCAAAAGACAGACTTAATATTGCATATATTTCTCTCTCTCTATCTCTCTCTCTCACACACACACACACACACACGTTTGGGAATGTAAGGAAAATGTTTAGAGAGAGGATGTAAAGAGTGTTTATCAAGTGCATTCCACAGTACAACACATCTGCCTGCAAGAATATCATGGGTTCAGAGTACTGTCCCTCAACTGCCACTGTTCTTACACAAATTATTACACTATCAGAAAGGTGGTGGTGGTGGTGGTGGTGGTGGGGGGCGTTCAGTGACACATACATGAGTTGCAAGCTCCAGGGAAAGAAGTCTCCTCACAACATCCTCAGTCCTGCAAAGAGAGGTCAGCATCGAATTTAAAAACTACATTAACATTCCGATAGCCGTCAAAGAGGAAAAATACAGCAAAGTCTAGAACCGACCCCCCGCTCCAAACACAGGAAGTGCTTTCAACATTTTCAGCACAGTGACACTCATCTGACTTAATCAGGAAACTGAAGTAAAGCCACTGTGACAGAAACCACCTACGTTTGTGCAAGAGGAACTGATGTGTAGTCTAGTTTGAGCATAGATGGAGGCAAGTCACTCAACTGACTCGGGAACTCTGTAGGGGGGCAGAGTAGTGATGTTAACACACTCATCAAGGTAAACAGAAATGCCAAACAGGACAGTTATGAATGACATATGTATGACACTGGCACAAGTGACAGTACCTTGTTTTTTTCTTGAAGCTCTGGCATACTGCCGCAGTGGCTGGCGACTAAGGTTCTCACTGCCTGGTAAACACACAATTACAAATACTGATATATGAGATAAAACAAAGCAGCCATATTCCCCTTTACAAGTCTCATACTCTTGCACAGGCTATGGAGTGACAGTCAATATATCCCATGACTAAAATGTTCACAGCAACATGTGGTTTTCAGATTTGAAACATCTCATATTGTACGTGGGACATCTCATCTTGCATGTTTTTATTTGGCCTGAAGAAAGCCTTTTGTTGGATTTCAAATGATTAGATATAAGTTTAAAGATTAAATAAAGATTTCCAGTAAGCTTGTGGTGTCCATCTAGTCTGGCCTTCTAATTGAGGCCTTCAGTCTAGTTAGGCCCTGAGTGAAAAACAGCATGCAAGGCAAGAGGAAATGAATGCCCACATCCTTTCCACACGCCCACTTGGTACACAACCTCTCACTGTACGTCACCCACCTACTGCCTGTCACTACTGTGTGAGTCCCAGACCTACTATCATTCACATGCTCAAGATGATGTGACGGTGATGTGATAATGTGAAAGTAAATGTTGTCATTACAGAAGAGTGTATATTTGTAATGCCATCATTTTTTACAGCCACTAGAATTCTGGGAGCTTTTGGGAGTAGAAGCATGTTATTAAGCTTTTTCAAACAATTTTAAAACATTAACTTTAAACTTACCTTCCTATACCTATACACATGATCGTCTCAGATCATTTCATGACTGTCCATTAACAGGTCAAACGATGCAGTAGGATCAGTTGACCAGTAATTAGAGAAAGACAGCTCACATTCTCTGGTAGTCAGAACCATAGATAGTCTACATGAAAGAGTGCCCCCTGCTGTTCAATAAAATGCCGTTACGGTCGACCCTCAGGCGCTAGACCACTTATTATAACGGGTCTTTTAAAGAACATCTTAGTTAACTTACCGCATTTGATAACATGGCTGACCGAACCACTATCTTAATGTCTGACTACTGAACATCTAACGTTAGGTCTAACGTTAATTTGATTGTAAACGTAACATTATGTTTTTACATCGTACAGTTGAAATTAAGTCTTTGCCAGCTTAACGTCACATCACAGACGACAGAGAACAAAATAGCAATGGAAGTAACTGAAGATCATCTTACTTATATTAGACCGTCTCGGCCACTGACTTAATAATCTTGGAGTCACTGTGGCGCAAGGAACGTGTTGTGGTCCTACTGATGTACTCCCCTTCAAACTAAGAACTGCATTCCACTTCTTCAAAACATGGCATGTCGACGAGAACACATTCCTAAGAGACATTTTAAACAGTACTACGAAGGGTACCCCGAAACCGTTGACTGTGAAATTAGGGGTTATACTGGATTTATCAATGTCCCCTGTCTACATGGTTGACGCCATTTTTGTTCAGTCCACACTAATCTACGTCAGGTTAAGGTTAGGCATACAATCGAGACCAGAATAATCAACCATCGATTCGCTATTTCCATGATCCCGGGATCTACCTAGCAGAAATTTTAGGCAAAGGTTTGCAAATATGTTAATTTAACATGTTAAGAATTATACTTGAAGTGCCCTATAAAACCTAAGATTCAGAAAGATCAGTTTATTGCAAGGGTAGCCTAACTGTAACACATTCAACACAACTCCACAATAGCCTACAACTTTGAATAAGATGTCGAAATGTCTAAAGCTGAACTTTCCAAGTTTAGTCTCATTTGACATTAACACTATATACACATCCATCCCACATCTGGGAGGAATGTTAGCGCAAACAGTTTTTGCACGGTTCTATGTCAAATCCCTCAGATATATGTATTTTGGAATTGTCAAATTTGATTTTGAAATACAGCTATTGGATAATTCAGAAATCTTTTACATTCAAGAAAGATGAGTACCCATGGGCTGCTCTTTTCCCCCCTCTTTCTCTAATTTACGGATCTTTTTGAAGAGGAACATATTTACATAATTTAAGACAAGTTATTTTTATTATTTTTATTTAAAGATAACTGGATAATATACATTGCCTCTTTAAAGGCTCTTTGAATGATTTGAAAATGTATTTTTCATACTTAAATGGTTGTTCAGAGTACATTTCTATTTCTATGATGCAAGAATATGCTTTTTGGACTTCTGGATTATCCATGATGGTGAACACTTATATGTAGATCTTTAGAGGAAACCCACTGCAAGAAATACTTTACTCATGGCAGACCCAGATCACCTCTTACATCTAAAGAAGTCTCCCTTACAGTCAACTATGCAGAGTGAAATGTGTTTGCAAAAAACCTGATTGCAATGAAAACATGATGGTGATGTCTAATGCTTTCATGAAAAGAGGTTATAAACAATCTGTTCTGGATGATGCTGCTATAAAAATCAATGTAATCCCAAGATCGGATCTGTTGAAAAATGAAGTTAAAAAGAAATCTATTAAACATATTTTTTGAAAATTTGAAAACATAGATTTTGAAAATTTGAAATGTCCCATGTAGTGGTGTATAAAAGAGGCAAAAATTCCAGGGACCAATTGGTTCACTCACACCTTCTCCCATTGGATCCCCCACCTCAAAGGATCCTTTCCCCATGGCAATCGCCACTGTGGTTCTTGTAGCCAATGCAACTTTACATACCGTTGTACTAGTTTTAAACACCCCCACACAGGAAAGGAAATCCCAGTTAGAAGAATCATATCCTGCAACACCAGATCAGTGATTTTCTTTCTTATCTGATTATGTGGTAAATGTTATGTTGTAGAAACTATAGCAGAGCTTTAAAAACCTGAATCTTGAAACATCGTAGTAACATCAGATGTAAAAACCTAAACTACCCAGTAGCAGCACATTTCACTCAATGTAATCATCCACTATCCTCGTTAAAATACATAGGTATAGAACAAGTCACACTTCCCCCTAGAGGAGGTGATCTAGACACCCTTCTAGCAAGAGGGGAGCATTTCTGGATTTACAATCTCAAAACTCTTGCACCTTGGGGCTTGAACACTGACTCTGACTTGAGATGTTTCCTCTAACTATGTTCATGTCTTTTAAGATTTGTTTTATGATGTTCTCCTTGGAGAGCGGAAACTGTCTTTTTCACTGTATCTTTATGAATTGTGTATACTGAAATATTTGAATCACTGGTTCTAATATTGAAATATGGGTTGTTTTTAACTTTACTATTATAGGCTGCGATAACACCTACTAGGCCGAAGTTGTGTGTCTGAAATGTAACTTCTGACGAAGGTCATTGGCCGAAACATTATCAGCTTTTATTAAATCTTTTTGCATTTGGGAACTCAGAGTGTATGGCACCATTTTGTCTTATTCTTTGTGGTTAGCTCACCCCACTGGAAAAGTTTGGTTGTGACTTTTTGAGTCCATGTTGAATAGGCTACCTGATTTGCTACTGTGGAATGACATTGATCTCAATTGTTGCCCAACTGGGCCTAATTGTAGCCTATTACAGTGAAGGTGTTGACAAAAATGCAATGTGTAATGCAGTGCAGTGTTTCAAAATACACACATTACAGTATTTTTTCCAATATGTCAAGCCTATATGTTAGTGTGGCCAATTGATTAAAAAATAGAATCTGATTAATCACAATAAAAAATTTAAGTTAATCGCGATTAATCACAATTAATCACACATTTAAAATTCCAGTTATTTTTTTGTAAAGAAAAAATGTCACACATGCCCCAGGTTAGCGCAGGGTTCTGCAAAGTGGCGCTCCTCGATTTCCTACACCAGTGACAGTGTGTAGTTGTCAAGGTCACAACATGATTTTTTTTAACACCCCCACCCCAAAAAGGTTTGACTTTTTCCTTGTGCTCTCATCTATCGTGTCTGTCAGCTCCTTTAAAAATGCCATTATGAAGCATCTACAACCAGCATTATGCTGCTTGTATATATGTCAAAGAGAAAGTTTCATCCCCGGGCAGAGCTCTCTAAGTCTAAACAAGAACTTAAGACTATGACAATCGTAGGCAAATAAATAAATAAATAAATAAATAAAACATCAGAACTATTTACAAGGTTTCTGGGCAAGCAGTTTGTGTTATGTTAATAAGCGAACTTGTCATGACCGCCTACAAAGTAATGCATTTTTGAAATATACAATATAGTACAGAACACGAAAAGATACTAATATACAGTATATACATATTAGACGTTTGCCCATGACTGTGTAAGCCCAGGAACCACCACAGAAGGCCAAACAATTGTTGTTAGTGTCTGTTGTTAAGACGGTAGTATATTTTTTGCCCGTCACAATGATAATGTATAAGAGTTTTTGAGTTTTTCCAGTATTGGCAAGTGTAAGTGTAGTCATTCATATACGCCATTCCAGTAAACATATTTATGTAGTTTTAATCAGTTTTAATCATTACATATTTTACTGGCCAGAGTGTAAACACTTTTTCCATAAGATAACATAACCCCTTAATCCATAACAAAGAAGGCTACAAAGGAGTCAGACATGAATTAATCAGTATTGAAGAGATATTTAGGAAGCATTAACTTTCAGATATGGAAAACATGGTTGAACATAGTAGCATAGAACAAAAGTAGAACATAGTAGAACAAAATAGCATAGTAAGAAATTGTAAAAACATCTTGAAAGAAATTGAAAACATTTACAGAAATCATTATCTTACTACAGTTAATGCATTGACACTGACTATTTATTTTGTACTCTCAAGACAAGAACTCGTGTTCTGGGAGAACTGTTATACGTGCTAAAACTACAGACAAAAAGTGTATGTTTGGTTTATTAGTGGCAGTGTAGAGGTAAAAAGCCAAAAGCCATCTCATCATAAAAACCATAACTGGTCTCCTTATTCTTTAGTTCTTCATTCTAAGCTCTTTCTTAGGAATGATATACTATGATATTACTCTTTTAAACCCAACTAAACTCCAAAGATTTTGGAGTCACCTCGAGAGATGCAGAAAAAAAAAACCTCCATCCCATCACACTTCCTTTATTTCCAAAGAGTGAAGAAGTGGGAAGTCTTCCCACACGTGGTCTTGTGTAATCTTCACCCCAGCAGTTTCTTCACACTCACTGAAGCCATGCTCTGTGTCTTTCCCCTGGATCATGGATACATTCTGATATGGCCTTATGCAGCTAAATGGAGTGGGACTCTGAGGTTCCTCCTCCTGAAGAAGGGGCTGAGTGGACTCAGAACGCTGATAGGCTGGGAGAGGAGGAGAAGGAGGAGGGGGCTGACTCTGGTAAGGGCCCGAGAAGACTAGTGTGGCGTATGGGACGGGTTCACTGAAATCATCTGAGCTTAAGGTTTCGGGGGTCTGGCAGGAACTACAGGAGTACATGTCAGAGACACTCTCTTGGCATACCCAGTGGTCTTTGCCTTCTAATTCTTTTTTGGTTAAGTCCACGACGCTAAAGTGGGAGAGAAACACCAGCGCAGGTTCCATTGAGTTCTTCTGGGGTGGACTGTCCTGTATAACAAACACAGAAAGTCTTTGATTTGTACAAACTATGCCGGTTAGGCAAAGTGTATCAGCAATGTGTCAATCAATGGGAAATCTGAGTTCCTCTCAGTTTAGTCAGAACCAGCCACTAAAGCCACACAATGTTTCAACCAGTGTTTTGTGTGATAAGATGTGCCAAGTTCACAGTTATTTTGCTGTGTAATGATTTGTTTGTTTTCCTCTCCAGCACACTGTGTAGAAAGTGGTTCAGTGGAAATGGTACTGATACTGTTCTTGACTGACTGGTTTGACGTCATCTGTGGATTAACCCAGGGATCAGGCAGGTAGGCATACTAATGCATTTAACTGCAGTTTCATTAACAGGACAAATGAAAATGGTGGGTAAGGACCAACTGAAGAGGAGCAAATATTTCCATCTGAGAGATGTACAGGCATCTGTGGCCTGGCTTGGGACTTGTAGTCTTGTAGATGAGACTCTAGCTTTGCAAAGAATTTGGGAATTCTCAATAGGCACATGTTGAATTTGAGGTGGGTGGGAACTTTGTTTAAACTTTAAACCTATTGGTTCTGCCTTCAATTTCTGTTTGCTGATTGGAAGTAAACAATCAGTTCGACAATCAGCAAACTGAAGCCTTTGTAGAGTTTTGTGACTAGTACTGTAGCCAAATGCAATATTAAAAGGAGATTGGTGGCGTAAGCATGGCTAAAGGACTTGACAATGTTCATAACAATTTTATAAGATGTCATGCCGTCACCTGTAGTAATTCGGTTGTGCTCCACTTCCTAATGCTGCTGTTGGCTGGGTCAGGAATTGTAGGCCAGAGGAGCCTCTTGAGCCTTTAGCAAAACACCAAAAACACCATTTTGAGCCGATAGAACAACGTAATATGTAACATTACTCAAATATATCATATACTAAATATATATTTAAACAGTGAACAAATAATGCATGGTGATATAAAGATATAGTGATCTCAAATCCAATCCCAATATTAAACATTAAAATTAAAATTAAATTAAAATTAAAATTAAACAGTAAAATCAGTGCAGATTAACACATTTGTGAATGCTACCCTAGCAGGAACATTATTTTGTTGGAGGTCTAACCGTTTATGCGTCACAGTAGTCATTATGATGATGATGAAGGTCAGAGCTAGCCCAGCACATGCAGGGATGCCAAACAGAACAACGGCAAAGGGATCTGTTAAATCGAGCAAGACACAAAATACACACTCACCTTCACTTCAGTTCACAGTGGATATTTGGGATTCAAAAGTTTCCACTTTGAGTGTTTTGGAATTGAAATAAGTCAACTCACCAACTGACCCTGTCTCGAGGGTCACAACAGATCCGTTCAGACTACCTCCAGAAGTACTGACCATGATGAAGGCTTTATACATTGTTAATGGCTTGAGCTCCTTTAGAACTATACGCTTATCTGTTGTCATAACTTCTCTGACTTCTATGAAGAACAGTGACACAATAGAAGCATCCATCTCAGCAATTCATTGTAAACAAACAAACAAACAAACAGATTGTTTTTTTCTATACTGTATTTAATTACATTTCGCCCAGCTGGTGTCACTGTGCTGTCTGAGCAAGTTGAATTAAGCCAAAGTGACTGTTGTTGTTAGTACCTTCATCTCCATTCACATCCCAGTAGAAAACTCGGTAGCTTTGAATGATGCCATTCCTTTTGCTCACTGGGATTTCATCCCAGAAAAGTTCAACATGGGAATGCCAGATGTCAAGAAACTTTGGCATGGGAGCTGTGGAAGGGGCTGATTTCACACACACACACACACACACACACACACAACAGTAACAACGACAACAACAACACACACAGACATACACACACAGGAATAAAAAAAAAAAAATCCAATATACCAACATTTCTAAAAACCATAGCCCACTGTTATCCACCAGGGGGCGCTATTGCTCTAGAAATAAGCTGAGTTTGTTTTTCTGGCAGTGTGTTATCCTTTTGTCCTAGGAGTGGTACAAATGGCGACTTTAAATGTGTCGGACAAACCTTTCTGTTTAGCATAGGCCACTACAGTGCGAGGATCACCCACTCCTTCCTGATACTTTGGATACACCGAGATCTCATAAGGCGTGTACGGCTCAATACCATCTGATGGTAAAACAAAAGGCAGTGCTTGTTAGATTAGCATCTCAAGCATGGTTCTGTAAGACACTGCTATAGATTAGCTATACTGTAGTATACTGTGGCTTATGCACCTGCCAATAAAGTGCTGGATTGATTTCTGTCCAGCAGATGAAAGGAGATGAAAGAAGATCCTCCATCCTGTTGCTGTCTACACTCCAGCACATAGCCAACGAGAGAGGAGAAAGAGGGGCTGACCCACTGCACAAGCAGGGCTGAATCACCATGCGGTAAGACTGTCAAGAAAGACACTGGCTGGAGATCTGTGTGGAAGAAAGAGGAAAAATCAGAGCTCTTTGATTAATAATTGTATAGCAAATGTGAGAGATTGTACATGTACATTCAAGAACACTTAGACTTCACGTACAAGCATGTCACTCATTGTGTTCTTGCTATGCTTAAAGGAGGTAATAATGCAATGCAGTTTTACTGGAGACAGCTTTTAGTCATTCAGAAGCATTTGAGAAAACACACTGGTGGGCGCACACCATTAAAAAGGCTAGTGTGTTGTAACATGTCCATAGAGATCTGGGCCTCTCTCCTGCCCTCTGTTATTGTCCTAAGTGGTATTTCATGTAGGTGGTTCAGTGGCAAACCTGGGTAAGTTAAACCAGAGGTAGCGGAGAACCTGGTTGTAGAAGAGCCTGGAGTCCTCATTCTCTTATCTAAACAAAGCAAGTAGGCAGCTATATTATGGCCATAAAGTTTTCCACTGAATGGTATCAGCTCAACTTGACTTAACTCTACTTGGTTTGGTTTTGGATGTTTCGTTTTCCACTGCATAAAAGTACCGTTTAATTAAACTGGTTGCTATAGCTCTAAACTATCTGTGGTCTCAGTTCAGCTCGCTTGGAACCTCGACAAAGGTGGTACCAAGAATGGTACCAGATTTTAGTAATGGAACCAGGTACCAGATTTTAGTAATGGAAAAGCAAAAAAGGTGAGTTGAGTTGAGCCGAGCTGGTACCGGTACCAGACAGTGGAAAAGGGCCATTAGGTTTGCCACTAACTGTAGTTGAACATACCTTGCTTCATCACTTGGCCACCTGCTTGGAATACCTCTCTGGTCATTAGGAACTATTGGCCATCACAGAGGGACTTTTGTTGCGTTTTTGATTTGGTGAACTATAGTCTTGCTATTAGGCAGATCTTCCTACTTGTTCTTTAAGCACGGGCCCAGTCTGTTAAGGTGCTGGAGCTACGACAACAGGAATTCTCAAAAGTGGGTTGACCCTGGCAACACTCACACACCTCTGTTGGTAAACACAGGGACCACTGTGGGTTTGGATGTCCCGACACGATTCAGCGCCACCAGGTACACCTTGTGGGCCCATTTGGGAATCTTGAAAGTGCAGTTTCTTTCCCTCGTGTGACAGATCCACCTTGTAGAGGTCTTTTTTATGTAAACAATGTAGAATATAGACCGGCTATTGGCTCGGAACTGCTTGGAGGGCTAAACCAAAAACAGAAGATGCCAAGAGGATTTCTCTATTGGTCTTTGAACACACACATCTAACAATAATAATTGTTATCATCATTTCCTGTTCAGTTAAAGAATGTCATCATAAGAACAATTTCAATGAGGGTAAAACTGTCTGGATAAATGCTACCTTACTGAGTCATCTGTCTGCAGTGTTATAGTCAAAATCTCTGTCTCTCATCTCTCTCACACCCCAGTTTTCCAATTTTCTATATTTCTGACAGAAGGTATTATGGGTATTTGCAGAACAAAGTAGGGAAGATGAATATGAGGTGAATGCAGCTTTAATATCAACGGCTGGAGAAAACATTGCCTGTGTAACACAGCAAGGCTGCCTGTCATCATAGCTACTGTACAATAGAACAGATTTCACACACACACAAACAAACAAACAAGCACACACACACACATGCACATGTGCACACACACACACACAAACACACACAAACTTCAGTTCTAGTCAGGTTGTTCTCTTGGATTCTCACCTTCCATACCAGCTCAGCTCTGTTGTAGCCTGCACTCCGTTCCTCTGACACCTTCAGCCATGTTTCCAAATGTCCATTAGGAGCTGTGATACACACACACACACACACACATATATCCCCTATACCTCAAACTCATTCACGACACTAAACTGATGGTCTGGAATACTTCAAACCATAGTCTTGTTGTTCAAACTCAGGAAGGAAGGATATAGGAAGGAGGAAGAAGAACAACAGGGAACTGGCAGCTAACACTAACTGAGTGGGGATGTAAGTTCAATTTCAGTTCAGTTCAATTTCGGTTTTTTTTTCATAACCCCATTCAGTTAGGTGCAAGGTGCATGTTCGCTATTCATTTGGCACTCGGCAAGTACAACAGGACTATTGCTTTAATCACACATACACCAGTACCATGTTACCACATTGGCTGATGTGTGTTGCATTAAACACAACTTACCTTACTTGCCAGTTACTTACCAGCTGTTTATTAACAGTCGTTATTAAATGACAAGATACAATTATTTGAGGAAGATTTGGAAAAGCCAATCATGAGTATTTTCTCAACGTTCATGTTGAGTCAGGGATAATCCTTGTAATGCAAATTATTTCAAATGTTGAAATAGTAATTTAGTGGAAGGACTGCAACAGCCTCATACGGTCGAATATAATCTTGACTATAACAGGATATCACTGGAGATTTAGACATTAAGGGCTAATTCTAGGGTCATGGGTCAAGTCTAGTCTCAAAGCTTTTTCAGTGAACATGAAGCTCTTTTTCAGTACAAGACTTGGCTTAATCTGGCCCTGGACCCCTTAGTTCCTCAGTCACTAGCTGCCATACATGGGGCTCTGTGGAAACGGCCAGAACAGATGTCAGTGTAGTGTCACTGGAGTGCGTGTGTACCTGTCTCCCGCGTGGTCCCTCTAGCTTGGTTGCTCCATGCGCTCCAAGGACTCTGCCGGAACCGAACCCTCATTTTGGCCTGGTATTCGGTCCCATTCAGCAACTCACAAACTTCCACCTTTGGATCTGACACTAACTTGACCAGAACCTAGGGTATCAGAAGCAGTACCACACCAGGCCTCAATACACTGTTACATACAATACAACCTTTTTTTTAACCTGGATTCTCTCTTGAGGTCAAAGTAGATTTCACTCTGCTGTGGTAGTGCTTTCACCATCCTTACATGAATCCATTGCTCAGAAGTTTATCACAATGTTTCACCTCTAGGATTCAGTTTTTTCAGTCCAATTCATATAATTATATATTAATATAATGTTTTTCACTGATACAAAAATTTCCGTTATCTCTTAAGTATACAGAAGTTATCTCTTAAGTATACAGAAAAGACAGAGACAAAAACATGATGTGAAAGTGTCATTTTTTATCAAGTCAAGGTTGAAGATGGCCTCTGTTAACTGTCATCAAAGGTTATATGAGACTCAGACCTTCTCTTCATCTGTGACAATGCTGTCCACTGGTTTGTAGCGTAGCTCCATTTTCAACGTCCGCATCTCCATCCAGGCCTGATCTTTACGGAGACCCCAGTGGTACACTAGGCAGCCATATTTACCAGGCACGGGCTGGGTCCTCTCAATCCTCGGTTTGTCAAATATTGCTAAAGAATGAAGGAGCATTGGAAAGAGAGTGAGGGTGAGTTAAAATGGCTGCCATATGTTGGTGTCAGTAACTTCAAATACAAAGTGACCTACTGCAACAAGCAACGGAAGCTTTGGTCAACAGAAGGCTATTCTAAGCAAGAGTGCTAATCACTGCACCATCAAACCCAGACTAATTATCGCAATTATGTTATACACAGCAATAATAATATTATCATATTGGTAACAATGTCATTGTAATGATAGCATTCCGATCCATACTTTTGGACCGGTCAATATAAGTGTGAATATTAGTATTACCTGTTTGGTCAGACCTTACCTGTCTCCATAGGTATCAGTGTTAGTCGCTGAGAGTTGGCCTCGCCCAGAGCATTCTCCACCCTCACATACACCTGCATGATGCCAAACAGGTTTAGGTCTGTCCGTGGTATATCGATGAGATTCACCCCAGGTGGGATGGAATAATTGTATCTATTGGAGAGAGAATAACGGCATAAAGTTCACTCATTTCCTCACTAGCGAGCATCAAACCACCCACACAGCAGACTAAAGGTGCTGACCCTTTAACGTAAAATAAATAAATAAACATTGTGAGAATGTTACCCTTTGCTAGTGTGAGAGATACAAAAGGTACAAGTCGTGGGAATGCGTGGTTCAGCTCCAGGAGTCCATCTGCACTTCAGCATTTCTGGTCTAGTCAGATTCATATGGCAACTCAAATTCTGGGGGCTTGATGGTGGAACTACACAAATTAATGAAAGTGAGTACAAACAAGCAGCTTGTATGCGGCACGTTTTGATATCACCCGTGGCTAAACATGAGGCTACTTGTTGACTTCACAACAGATTTGATCTCAGCTGACTTTTTCACTACCAAGGAAAAATAAAGGTCGTATGGTCACAAATTATATATATGGGCATGTCCACGCACAACTGTCACGTCCATAACACCAATACAATGCCATGGTATGATATGATGTGAATGGTAATGACATCAAATTTGAGCATTCACTCTTCTTGGTTGTAGAACACATTTTATTAAACCTTTCACATAATCATTCACATCATACAAATGCCATGGCATTCTGTTGGCGTTATGGACGTGACAGTTTGCGTGGAATTGTCCGTATACATTTATACAGTTTGAATGATTAGCGCTGGCACTTTAATCTGTAGTCAAAATCCAAAAAAGGTCTTACACCCGGCTCTGATTTCCAGTCCAGCCACCTCCTGGCAATAGCCTCTGCAAATGGAGCAGGTGAGAAATCCGCGGGGCTCTGAGACATTGATACTGATACTGATCTGAAAGGCCCGGCTGCTAGTGTTTGCAGGAATTGGGCCCTCGACCAGCTTGTTGTTGTAATGAAATCGCACATCAAAGTCAGGGTCTTTGGTCAGGTGACAGTCCTCAGTGATAAGGCATGAGGCAGAGGCCATGGAGCCTAAATGCACAACTGGAGTTGCAGTGCGGAGTTCAGCACAGGAAGCACCTACATGGAGAACCAAGACAATCACACACTGTATTTTAACATGGCGTGAGTCGGAGACAGAGAGATAGAACAAGAGAATTGTTTGGTCCTGAGGAACATTTGGAACATGGTACAAATAGAACAAAAGATATAAGCATGTTGTGTCACCAGTAGAAATAGATGTATGTGGTCTATGATAAATGCTTTGAAGTTAAAACCTACTCAGAAGGAATCTCTGTATTATGGTACCCAGAGAGTGAAAAAAAAAAATCCATGTGTGGTTTCCTCTGAAACACTGCATTGCTTTGCTCGTAAAATTGACCTCCTCTTACAAAATCTCTAAAGATGACAGCATCTGGGGGTTGTGAAACTGACCTTAAACCAGTACTTCAGTGATATAACCTATCCGTTCTCCATCTGTAGTTTTCTGCTACTTTTACAGATTTTACTGATTTTTTTTTTTACATTTGTTCTACTTTTTTCTGTTTTATTATCTTCACACATAACAAATGTCTTCAAAAGTCATGCTGGACATTTATCTTATCTTTACTTGTTTCGCCAGTGAATCCACACAATGGCAAGCACCCTCAGCAGCACTGTCATTTGAATGGCTTGGAAACTCCTGCAGTCATTCAATTTAGCTTCTAATGAACAGAGAAACTCTTTCTCTTACCCGCACAGAATCCCTTCAGTTGAGTGAGTACCAGCAAAGTAAGAGCTGACGACCAGGGGTAAGCCATCATGTCTTTGTCTGCTTAGAACTCTGAATAGAGGGAGAAACTTATAATTAAGCTTTGACTTTACTGATTATAAAAAATAAACCATGAAAGGACATTTTAATCAGTATTTGCCAGAACAATGTTTTCAATGCACCATATTAAAATTCAGTTCATGTTATAAAAGAATAATATAAACACACCAGCCTAAAAAGACTACTGTGGACATGAGTAAATGTTTTTCAGATGGTCGATCAGAGATAAGCAGTTGTCCTCTGCAATCACTAGGTACTTACACTGAGGCAGACAAAAGGACAAACATAAGGGTTTCGCACCAAATCATCAAGCAGACAATCCTCCTCTCTTCTTCCCAAATCCGAATTAGCAGGTTCCAGAACACTGACAGCTAATTCTAATGCTCACTCATTGTCAAAGCCTGGCTATCCCTGCGTGATGGAGTCGATCTGTGGGGATGAAGAAACACGGGATTGTCATTTAAGTTCAGTTCAATATGAAACTCTCCCGTCATATCTGGGAGTGCAGTTACCCATGGTCTGTCTTGAGAGTGGTGCTTGTGGTTTCGGTGCACCATTGCTTCCTGTCCTGGAAACTACATGTAAACCGACACAGGAAAAGCCCAGTGGTTGCAAAACCCTGTCAGACCCCCACTCTCTCTTCCACCACCCACTCAACCACTGGACTTCGATTAGCTGCACAGCCAGCTGCCCTCATCAAACAGAACTCAAAGGCAAGCCTACTGAGAACTCATACAAACTGACTGAAAACACAGTTACAAAACTGGCTACAGAACTGAACAAGAGAAAAAAAGACTGTGTGATGCTATTTGATTACATACGAAAAACAAGAAGCAGGTCTGGAGTCAAAACCACATTCAGACAGAAGTAGCTTGCTGAGGTTTGTAATTTTCTTGTTAGTCACAAGTACTGAATCATAAAGAAACATGTTTTGGGATGAAAAGCTGTTTTAATTTCAGATTTCAAAACAAGGCACTTGCTTGTTTGGTGTCATCTGTTTCGATGCTCACATAAATGTACCCAAAATAATAACAGACAAGACTGTAATCCTGCAGTGGAAACAGGAATGTTGAATTGGTCTCTTTTTTTTAGACAAAACAAACTACTATGTTAAGTACCTTCAGAGAGTCTAATTCACAACTTTTTAAGATTATTATTTTTTAATTTAGTAATAAAAAAACATTACTTCAAACTGTGAAATTACTTTTTGTTCCCATGCTGGTGACTTCATCTTGCCACTGTGCAGAGGGACAACCTGTTCATCATCACATAGATCAGAATAGTTACATGACTATAGCATCAACAGCAACCTTATTTTTAATATTTTGCCTTTCACTACCTGTTCCAGTTTATAATAGGGTCAATTCTAAATCATCAAACTTTTACTGAATTCAGCAGTGGGCAAGTGAGTGCATTAAAAAAAAAAAAAAAAAAAATTGCGAGATGGATGGTATTGAAGCAACTCCATTCTGGGCTTATCAGGGACTAGCATAAAGGCCCTCGTATGCGCTGCTGCTGGCTTTCAGCATTTCTTCCTCACGCTGAGGCTAATTGCCTGCAGCTTCTAAGTGTGCCTCGCTGCCTGTCGCAGGGAGAGCCGTTATTATATTTGCAGAGATTTCTTTGTGACCGGCAGGCTTGTTGCTCCAGCATCGTGATTGAACATGCTTGTGAGCACAAACGAGTGAGCAGATTTTTTGCGTTTTCCATTAAGGGACTTGGATGTAATCCCCTCCGTCTCTCCCCTCCCTCTATTCCATCCCATCCCTGAGTAGTTGCTGACAAAAAAAATTAGAATTTAATGGCAGGATATTTTTAAAGGCCTAAATTGGTACTTCTTCCAGAGGAGAGCTCCGAACCACATTTGCCGTCCTAGTGTGTTATAGACTAACCCATAGGCAAAAGGAAGCATGGCAACCAATCGGCAAAAGGAAGCATGCCTCACAAGCAAAAGTCCTCCACAATGCCTCAACCTGGAGTCTTTTTCATCTGGCCTTGGATATATCTGACAGAAAGATTAAAGGTTAACTGGACTGAAAATGTAATCCTCATAATCAAATATGCTGAGTATAAATTAGAAGCAAAGGAACTGTTGAGTGTACCCACTGAGGATGATGTCTCTGCTTGTTGCTACTCTACAATATGTGGCAGTGCGAGAGTAGCTCAGTTGGTAGCCTATCATGCTAAGTGGTCACATCAGTCTTTGTTTCATTAGACAAATGATTAGGTGGAATAAAATGTTATGTATACGAGTAATGAAGGGATTAAAGGGATCAACAACCCGTGCTGTTTCACGTTGCTGAGTGCTGTCAGTAAGTATGAGAATGACAGAATTTGGTACAATGTAGATCAAAAAGGCTGCCAATGCTAAATGATGAGGGGAAATAAGTTCCATTTTCTTATGCCCCTATCTGTTAGCATTAGCCACCAGTTTTCAAATTCAGTCTAAGTTGTACCAAATGCTATCATTCTTATACCCTACTGACAGCACTCGGCAGCCTGAAAAAAAAAACGGATATGGGCTCACAGACTGTAATAGACAAACATCTAATGTATATGACAACATTTTATATATAAGCAGTTCTTTCTGTTCTTATACTCTACATGATCAGTTATTGATATCAGTATGAAATCTGGGCAAGGCAGCTACCAACTCTTGCCATGCAACTGCCAGTGTTGGATGCTCCTGTAAACCATCTGATGGCTGATTTTTTGTGGATAGTTGACAGTGCATAGTCTTCAGGTTCACATCAACAATTTACAATCATTGTGTAGGGTTGGTTTTGGACTGGTGTTTAGTCTCACACCCACTCAGCCACTTTTCCCAAATCTCACAGCATCACTTTTGTATATAATTTGTTCCAACTTATTATGTAGATTTGTTTCAAGTCTCTGCCATGTCAGTGCCCAAACCCATTCCTCCCTCTTGATACCATGGTGTTGCAATGCTCTGTTCTGTTCTTGCCCTCCATGATGTGCCAATCCTTGCTTTCAGGAAACACCATGAGGCCACTTCCTTCTCTCTTGCTTTCATATCTAAGTTCCAACAGATTTTTGGTGCCTTCCTTTTGTTGTGTAATTTTGCTCATAACCTGACATTTGAGTCTGTTTGTCTTAAATTACTGGATTACTGTACCAATTAATCATGAAGCCTATGTGATAGGAGAAGTCCCTGTGAATGGTAATAATGAAATGCCACTCTAGAGCTCTGAAATGATTTAACTGTTTCTTGAACTTTTTATACCAAAGACAAAAAACAAACAAACCAACAAACAGAGGAATGGAAAACAGAGGAATGGAAAGTGTGTGTTGACTGCTGTCCACCGTATTTGTTGTGTGTGTACTGGTAAAGACTCCCATGACATCATTCAGAAACACAACCACAATGGTGAGATGTTAGCAAACTGTCAGGCAAAATTGAACAAGATTTGTCTGACCCAATGTCCGCAAATTTATTTTTGAAGCACCGAATTGAAATTCTGTGATTTAACCAACAAATAGTAATATAGTTAATCAAAGCTAACAGTTAACTCTGTCAAAAAAATGTTGGACCACAATTTTAAGTCTAAATTTCTTCTTTTTGTTCAGTGAGTAGCCTAATAAATTGGCTTCCACTTACACTTATCACAATTTTTTTCAGGGATTATGGCTGAAAGTCCACAATTAATAAATTCTCAGATGCTGAGATCAATAAACCACAGCAATAAATATACCTTAATAATAAGCCCAGAACATCGTTGTAAACAGACCCCAATTAAAATAATAATCAAAGATATATCATAAAAATATATCATTACACAGACTTCCAAAAGATGCCAAAAAATGTGCAGTAACGGCATAAAATGATTAAAGGAGATGCCTGTGGCCCCAGCACTGATAGGCTCTACCAAGAACCAGTGCTGCCATTTTCTCCCTCGGTCAGAGAGTCCGGGGCCGATACAATCAGACTGTGAAAGGCTTTGTAAGCGGGCTTGATGGGGAGATAAAGAAAAGCAATCGCAGAACGACGCTCACCACAAACAGTGCCAGGGCTCCACTGCACGCTCATCGTCTCCGAGGGAAGATGAGTTGGGGGGAGAGAGAGGCCGAGGGAATGAATGAAGCTCTGACACGGAGGCCGTTTGAGTTCCAGCGTACGCTCGGCTTCTTTGTTTGCATCTAGACGTCTGAAACCTCTCAGCGTGTGTGTCAACTAAAAGGGATCACATGGCATCGTATGGGAAGAAAAAAGCTGAGGGTTTTCTTTTCGTAAAAGCCTTTCCTCCTGCTTTTGCAACCATCCAAGTTAATTCCTCTTTTCACTCATCTGTTTCTCATGACTACTTATCCAAACACTGACAACCCTTCAACCTTGAACACTGGAATATGTATAATTCTAAAATCACTGAGGTTTGAAATGGTGTGTCTACTCAGGTTAAAAACCTCATCCAGGTATGGCCTAAGGGACATAGCACACAGTATGTGTATGAACAAACACACACACATACACACACACACAATTCAATTTCAATTCAATTATATTTAGACAGTCCCTTTTACAATAGTATTGTCTCATGCCGCTTTACAGCAAGAAGCACCCAAGAGCAACAGGGGCACGGAAGAAGAAGAAGAAACCTTGGGTGGATCCACGACTCAAGGGGCTAACCCAACTGCCAGGTGTCATGCAGAAAAAGTACAATCAGTAGTAACCATGATAGACTACAAGTTGTCCATGGTTTTAGCTAAGCATCATAATAGTTCCAAAATATTTTCCCATAACATTACATGGTAGTCAATCCACAGGTGGTTATCAAGAATTATGGCTGGGCAGTGTAGTAGCAGCCGAACATAGTGTTAAAGTCAAGGAGTGAAATTGGTCATGGGGGTAACAATAAGGGTCCATTTTGGCAGTGCTATCGTTCCACTGTTCACATCCAAGGCTCATATGTTGTATACTGTTCTGTTGTGTGATGGAGGAGCCAGTGGATTGTGCAAGTTAGTTAAAGGACGTAGCCTCTACACACCCTGATTTCAAGACTAATCCCTAAATGGGGAAGTCCAAGGGTGTACTAAGGCGCTTCCCTTTTTCCCCTAGGAAAACAAGTTTTCTTACTAACCTTGTGTTGCTTTAGAGACTTTAGTCAAACAGTCCCAACTCTGCCATTAAAATGTCTGGTTAGACATTAATTTAATTTACTTCACTAACATAATGAATAATTGGATAATTTTGCATTCAAGGTTTAATTCAAAGAGAAAGATTACACACATACATGTACCATCTGTCAAATCTGTCCCCTCATGAAGGGGGAAGAGAGAGAGAGAGAGTGAGTGAGAGAGAGAGAGAGAGAGAGAGAGAGAGAGAATATTTTCCCCCAAAGTGAAAACCAGAGCAGGTATTTTGTCTGTACTGCAGGTATTGGTTATCAAACAGGCACCACATTGTCTCCTCATTTTGTCCCCACATGATGCTGACTGGGAAGGCCATCAATGAGCTATGCCCAATGCATTAGTAATTTCTGCATGGAGACAATGTACCAAGGCACAGGCTACTCAGTCCTGCTGGGGATCCAATAATATAATAGTATTTGAATATTATTAATGCTGAATAGTAAGTTCATTGGCACTAGCTACAAACATGCAGCATGTGTTCTGCACAAACATCAGTGAAATTAATACTGTGTAGGATTCACTGTATCAGAATGACGTAGAAAATAATGCATAACAATCAATTAATATGATAATGCAGTTAGTACCATGCTAGGAGCACAACTACAACATGGTCCTTGCTTATTATGAATTATATTTTTTATTGATTTTAGTAAAATTGGTCTCACATTCAACTGAAGCAGATGATACAGTAACTGGTTGTGAAATCATGCTGACCAGTGTTCCTGAGAGTGTTGAGTGACCAGTGTTCTTGAGAGTGTTGAGCGACCAGTGTTCTTGAGAGTTGTTTTGACACATTGTCACTGATACTGGTTTGCACTGGTAAGTTGTGGTTTGCTTTTCTGGGGAACTTCAGTCAGTGAAATATCGTCATGATTATCCAATAAGAACTCATTTGAAACCAGCTGTATTGTACATGTAGGTGTATCTTAATTATATAGATATAGGGGGTGGTGGTGATTAAACGTAATGGCTGAGGTAACGGTTGAGGTTTTCTGAGACCTTGAGGTCCCTATGGGCCCTAGGCTATTTTCAGGGTAATTTCACTACCTTTACTTTTAAGCTCTTATCTCAGTCATTATTCTACACATGCTGTATCTTGCTCTTTTTAGACAGTCTAGCCTATCCAAATCAGGAAGTGGTTGATTTATACAACTTGCTTATGGCTTTAGTGTCAAAAAAAAAAAACTCAGTCTTATACATTTTTTTTTAATATTTTTGCAGATATCTCGCCCTTGGAAGAATGTCAGAACAAATATCTTATCATATTTTGATAGAGGGGGTTGCATCATGTTGCTGCATCACAGAGCTGCATCATATTGCTCTCCATTGCTGTTTTGGGTGCTGAAATGACATCACTTGCATTTGCCTTGGCTATATGACAGACAGGGGTTTGATAACAACTTCTGATATGCAAAAGAAATTATTAATTTTGGGGTGGGTCGTGTGAGACAATGCAGAAAATGTATGTGAATTCAAGACCAAGCTAATCATACAGGAGAATGCTGTACACTTTTGGAGTTGGCAGGATCCCGTGTTTATTTTTATGTGCGGTTTGCCATATTTGAGTGAGGTGATAATGATATATTTCACAGAGGAAAATGGGTATGAGATGGACGTAGAGTATTAGTATAATTTTCAAGTAAATTCAAAGCTAACTTTCTCGCGAACCGTTCATCACAGCGACTAGTAAGTAACACTGTTGGAAAGCTGAGCTCATGCAGTTTGCAGCTGAGGTCGTGCAGTGCAGTTGCAGTCAAGTGTGTCGGGCCCGTAGGGCTAATCAGGAATTCCAGTTGCATGTCATGCAGTTATTGGGAGCTGCCTCCTCAGAGCTCCCGCTGTTTGCGATGTGAGCTTTCTAGGAAACAACATGCGTTTATGCTCTTGATAGCTAGGAGGTGGGGCACAGGTGAGAATACAGGCGAGGGAAAGGAGAGAGAAAGAGAGAGAGGGAGAGGGAGACAGGAGCGGGAGGGGTCATAGTAGCTCAGACTCACACTTCTGTTCCTTACAAGGATCCAATCCACTTCTATCTAGTACCTGTCACACGCAGCCAGCAAAATGGAATTGACTATTGATTTCCCCCTTACCACAGGCCAGTGGCACTGGCTGCAGCGAGCGCTGGAGGGCTGGGGGTGAGGGAGGGAGGACAGAGGAGGAGAAGAAAAAGAAGGAAGGGGTGAGGAAGAGAAAGTGAGAGAGGAGGGAAAATACACTCTTATTAACCGCGGCAGGTCTCGAGGGATTGTGTGTAAGAGGTAGAAGTACGTTTGAGACTAGGTGTGTAACTGTACCCCAGTACAAACAACAGTGGTGTTTATTGGACACCGGAGCAAGGCGAAATGGAGGCACAACGAGCTAATCTGTACCCGTGGATAGCGCTAAATCTTAATATAGAGGAGGGGTTGACAGCGATGTTTATTAGAATGCACCAGGACATTTTTAGGACCAAAGGCCTAAATATGCCTAAGACAGATATTTATTTATTCATTCATTCGTTAATTATACTGTGAAAAGTGCATTTTTGTTGCGTTTTACTGGGTTGATAACTTTTGATTACAAAAACAAAAAGACACGAATACTGTGTATTAGTGGTTTGTGATTAGTATGATAATTGGTCTGAAAATGTTACTCACTCAAACAATAATGCCTACAGCAATTCACAGAAGGTGTACATGGAATGTCAATGCTCTCCTGATACAATTACAGCAGTAATGATTGGCTTAGGCTCTCCTGGGCTGTGGGTTTCTATTCCAAGAGAACAAGACTGATGTACTACAGACAACATGTCACCTCACCAGTCAACTGCTATGGATAAGGTTGCAAAGTGTTTGGTCTCTATGTAACTATTTATTTGGTGTTGTGTTGGGTACCCAACTAATCCCTTAAACAGCCCCAACATTGGCACCCAGAGTCCTGGCTCTTGCCTAATAGAAAAGAAAATGCCGAATGAGATCCAGACACATATCACATTAGAGGAGGTAGGCTACTTGCTGTCACGGATGCTGAGGCAGCTCGCAGTTCTGGGTGAGGTGTCTCGACAGTAATGTGTCAGAGATATAGTGTGCTGAATAACAGGCTGAGCAGAGGGGAGCAGACGGGCAGGCAAGGCAAGGGAAGTGGTGCTGGGTGCAGTGAAGGGTCCCTTTCTCCTCTTCTGCCATCAGCAAATAATCTCCCATCAAAGTCAGGGGGAAATTAGCCAGCTCCAAATCTTGCTCGAAACGCCTTGTGCTTCTACCAGGCCTCTACACTCACAGACCACTTCACTGATAACAAAGTCTCTGCTCTCTCTCTCCTTCTCTATCTCTCTCTCTGCCTATCTCTCTTTCTTCTCACATAGCCATCATCCTCTTAACTCATGATGTATGACCATGGCTTCTTGTGTCTTCTGATTCATTTTTTTTATTCTATTCATTTCTTTTCTTGTTTAACAGAGGCAAAAAAAAAAAACATGGTTAATTGCTTCCCTTTGTTCTGTCACTTTCTTTTCCATTTGCACCTGAAGAGCAAGCTTACAGCAGACCGTCTCCCTCTTTCTTGGCCATGGAGGGATTGATTTATGGAGCGCTCAGGCTAACCTTATTCATTTCTCCCTTTGCTCAGTCTCCTTTCTGAAGATGAAAGCCAGCTGTGACGTGAGGTCCATACCAAAGAACCGAGGGGAAGTCCTGCTTTTAATTATGCAGGTGCAAAGCAAACGCTATTGTGTTTATCATAATGAATGCCCAGAAGACCGATATGACAGAGTGTCCATCTATTGTGCCTCACTTGTGAGCCATTCAGTGCCTGTAGAGGATGTAATCGACGGTATTATGGCATTTGAGAAATGGTATGACACAGGAAAATTGACTGCATAATTGCTGTGGTGTTTGGCAAGTTACCAACAAACAAATAATGATCTACTCAGTCAAGCCGTGCAATCTGAGGGATTAGCGCCTTTAACTGAGAGGGGCTGCCAAGGTAATGAGTGGATTGGAGAGGCAGCAGCGTCTTTCAGATGCATTACACCTGAGTGACCAGGAACTGCGGGAAAATGTGCTGATTGGCAATACCACCCATAGATGGCAGTGTCGTACCACTTGGGCCTTTTGGGATGGACTCAATGACTGAGACCCAAGATCAAGTTTACCAGTTTAGTTATACTACAGAAAGCCTGCTTATTCAAAGGAGTCCTAGTTATATGTCAATTATGACAGGACACACACAAAATAAAAACAAAAAACACACAAATCAGAACATAACAGGAAATTAGACTGAACACAGATTTCGTGCCCTGCTGAATGTGGAGATTGAGTAGATACCTTGAATAGATACATTCTGGCCACTTGAGTTCTTTTCATCACAAGTTCAGGTAAAAATTACGACAAGCTCTTGCTCTGCATGGTTTTCAAATGGTTGTAATGGTTGTAAAAATTCTTCAGTTTCAATAGACTACTTTCCTTTCCTTTCCATGGAAAGCCTGAAATTGCTGTTTTTAAACTGTGTCAGATTTTGCGAGATGATACCTTTTCATCATGGATGTCTTTGAACGGTGTAGATCTAGACTGGTAGACTGAGCTCTATTTCAACTGGATCATGATAAAGCCTTTGGGGCCATGAAGCAGGGGTGCACAGAGCCTGCCAGGTGTGGAGCTCCCTCTGTGAAGAGCTGCGGAGTACGCTGGGTTTCAAAGGCAGCTTGATAGAAATGGAGGTCGTCAGTATTTCTATGAGTGCTTACATGCAGTGGCTCAGGGGCACAGAGCAAACGAACAAAATGGTTGCCCCACGGCAGCGTGCCCCTGCATGCATAAGGTTCTGAAATGATACGATATATTTAAACTCAAATTCAGTAGCTTTTGAAGCCTTGTCATCTTGATTGGAGAGTCCCGGCTGCTGCAAGGTGAAGCACAAGGACACAGCTTACAAAGTATACCTGTAGTTTTTATGGCTCAATCTGCCCTAGTGGCATATGCTGTGGGTCACAATAACAGGCTTTATATGTGGTGAGATTTACATTGGTCCATAGTACTGTCCTCCAGCGGATCAAGGTAACCGCCAAGGTTATGATTTAGAAAATGAGGTACTAAACACACACATGCTCTGCACAAGTGTATAACAAACACACACACACACACACTGTCAGCTGTATTTTTGTTGCTTTTTGTTTTCAGCATGTTTGTAAATGATGTATTGATGAGAGATAATCTAAGAATAATGATGAAGGAAGCATTAACTAAGAGTTAACAAATGCATAATAATTTCTTCACAGTGAGCATTTATTATAAACCGAGTAATGACTTAACACTGGTCTGGATAACATTCTATCTCTCCTTTTGCAAGCTTACCAAAGACAGGAGTAAATTTAACTGAAAATACCTCTGACAAATGCAACAGACCTAACCACAGCAGTGATCAGTAATACCTATACTTTGCGAACTACTTGGCTGAGGTTAGGTACCATGGTACTGCCTGTGGAGGGAGATGACAACTGATGCCAACTGATGACAAATGGCACCTTGCTGAGGTATTGTGGGGGCAGTTTGGAGGTTTGATTCAGATACTTTCTGCTTCAACCAATCACTACTGCTTCATCATGACATGTTACGCGCCAGAAGGCACTTGATTTCAACGTCTTTGCAACCAGCCCTCCCTCTGTCCGCTGATTGGTCCGCGAAGCCCAGAGTTAGACGAAACCTAAGCCTATGGATAGATCCCTGAAACTGAGAGGAAGCACTAACTGGCGCCAGCCTGGCTAGCTTCAGGGGTGATTAACATTAAAATCAGCTGTTTTTTCCTTTAAGCCAGTAGTGTACTAGCAGTGCTTCAAACACTATCTCTATGCCAACTGACTTTTCAGCTTTGGTGTCTCTTTGAGGTTTTGGCATTTTGGCATGTTCCTATTGATACTGGGCAACAAAGGGTGCATCATCAACGCCATGGTCATCCAGTCAGATTACATGAAACTGGTTGTGCGGTTTGCACAGTGACGCTGCACAACAAATTGCTCTGTATACATAATGTAAAGTAAGCTGTTTGGATGATAAGCCTGACATCATGGGCATGCCTGTTATACACCAATATAAGGCAAGTCAGTTTTCATGCAAAATTTCGTTAAAAATAATTGTATGAATAGACCAAAATGAAATCTCTTTGACCAATTCTTTAAATACATTTTTAGGCTATGGCCAATGGAATTTGAACAAGACTGTTTGATATACCACACCAAACACCACATTACTGTAAGAGCAAATGCATATAAATTCACATTACAATTCCATAACATAAGTTGGCAATGTCAAACTGACAATGTACTTTTACAAAGTGCAAGGGCCCCTGTTTTCAGCTGTTTCAGAAGGTAGTGTCACCCCATCTGAAGACAGTAAAAGTATCACCTGAGCGCTGGGAGCCTAATTAATGATTTTATTTCATCAGGACTGGAGGCAGCTAGGCCTTGACTTACACTGTGAGGGGACACCTCACAATATTGCAGCAGAGAGAGCCAGGGAGGCTTTTAATAATTCACCCAAATTATTTCTGTCAGCAGTGACAAGCTAAACGGTGGCTTGATTTAATTCTGTAATTGCACGTTCACCTTTGCCCCGCACCCATACATTTGTAATTAATAGGGCCTTCCATTATTTGAAAAGTGGCACCCCACGTAATGGAATTCAAATTGAAGGTGATGTGGACCTGAAAACGTATGGGCTAGCCAGGCCAATATGCTCACCTTATTGTAGGTTGAGTCTGTTGGGGGTGGGGGGTGAATGGAATGTGACCAAATACAAAAGCTCGATGCTCTCAAAGACAGAGGGCGCGACTAGTGGAGGACAAAAGAGAATTCAAGTCACATATCATCCCTTTATGTTCAAATAAATTGGCTGCCATGGAAATTCAAGGGGCCAATGAAAGCTTTGGGAGTGGCATCATGATCTGAGATTTAAATAAATAAACACTAAATACATTCTAAAAGAATCTTGAAAGATTTAGGAAGATTAAAAAAAAAAAGTTTGTACCCTTTTCACCTTCAGACTGCAGACACAATCTGACCAAGCTCTGGAGTCTGATGCCAGCACAGCTTGGTAACGAGGAGAAGCATTGTGGGAGGCAAGAGGTGTGCGTTTGTCACCGGCCTGTCGACTAGGGTTCAGCAGACATCCAAGGTCAAGCACGGTGAATCAGTGCCACAAAGTAGCCTGGCAGAAGGTGAGTGCATTCTTTGGTCACCCTTATCGAAAGTGCAGGTGCATTTGCTGCCCTCATTGGGGGTTGTGCGTGTGCGAGTGTGTGTGTGTGTGTGTGTGTGTGTGTGTTGGGGGGGGGGTATGCTTATGTTTTGTGTGCATGTTTTTTGTGACCTCTGTGGCATTTGCCCTGCTATGATAGCTCAACAGCAATTTGAATTTAAGGGGAAATATCCTTCTGAGACCTGCTTTGGCATAAAACATGACCCCAACCCTTCTAGCAGCAAATTAAATCACCAGCGAACGGGATTGTTTTCTGTTCATTTTTGTTAACCACTGCGAATATGTATCAAAATCCATTATGCTTAATTTCGCAATGTGATGTCCTCTGAGAACAGAGGGCTCCAAAGCATCTACACACAAAATCCAATTATAAGTGTTTACTGTGTATATTTTAACCCTCCTTCCTATTCCCACCACCCCCTCCTCCATGGTCACCCCTCCACCCCAAATTAATTCAGTAAATTCAGTAAACAAACCCAGCTGGTGCATATAGGTTTAGGATTTAGTGAGTGACTGTCTCCGCTGCACCTTTTTGCGGTGGTACTGATTAGTCAGGCGGCGAGGTATTAAAACCATCCTGTTGTGTTTCTCCTTTCTCTCAACCCTCGCTGGGCACCATGGAGAATCTGGCTGAAGCTGAGAGGGCCTTGTCTGTGCCAAGGTGCCTGGCAAACAAGTCGTTGTTGCTTTTACATAGGTGGCAGCATGGTCTGAGTCTGAAACCCTCCTCTGGCCCCCGATTCTCCCCATCCTTTTAGCCACCCCCCATCTCTGCGCCATCATTAGCAGGCTATCTGCTTCAGTTTAGTAATCATTGAGGCCTCTATAGTTTGAATTTCAAGCAGCAGTGCTGGGGCAAATTCACAAGAGTTTGACTCATGGCTGCGATGCCTCATGCATAAAAATCCATGCTTTGAGTTTCAGGAAACGATCAATATTCAACAATACTTTAAGCAAGGGAACAATGAAAATCAATACTTTATTACAGAAACATGGCACGGAAAAGAAAAAAAAGAGAGAGACAGAAAATGATATTTCACTAGGTACACACTCATCTTATTGGCTCACTCACTCAATCATTGCGGAGCCTTAAATTCTGTGTGCCTCTTTCTAACACCACATTTAGTGAATTTTTATATGCTGTAGAGGAGTCCAATTGTGCTTTATTTTTGTATTTTTCACAGTCCCACCTTACCAACCACTTTTCCTCCATACATCACAGGTGCAATAGGCAATGTAAGTTTATTTCCACCATGAAACTTTACCTATTCTAGAAGACAGAGCTCCACAGAGTAGTGGTTTTGTAGCCCTTTGAGGTGAAATAGCAATAATACTATAAAAGAGTCTTTCAAATATTCATAGCACTTTAATCTCACTGTCTGTGCCAAGTCAGCAGTGTTTTTTGTGTCTACATCCCATAAACAGCAACAGGACTCTGTCTAAGGATAAGTTGAACGTGCTTTAATTTAGCCGAAATTTGCTCCACTAATTTCTGATAAGTGTCTCAGAATGAAGGTACATTATCATGACACGATTCTGTCAAAAGCAAGCCTTGAACTGATCCTTTTTTTTTCCAGCCACAATATAAACACAGTGATTGTGATGTAAATCAATCTGAAAACTGCTTCGGAAAATGGAGGTCATAACCAGAATGAGCTCTCGGTCTGATCTGGTAAAAAAAAAAAAAAGTTTCTTTTCCTTGGGGGAAGTTTAGTTGGGAAAGTAAGTGTGTGCCTATTTCTTGGAAATGAAAAGGCAGCCACAGTTTATCAAGATTGGAAGACCTATTATGGACTTTTGGTCCACAGTGAAGGAAGGGCATAGCACAGATGACTTTATAACATCTGAATGGGTGGGGAAAAGTTATTAAAAGTCCAGTCCGTTTTGATCTCTGCAGCCCCATGGCTTCTGTTCTCTCTTCAGTGTGTGCCAAAACTAATAAAAAACTTTGAAGGTGCTTTATTACTGGCCCTGGACAGGAAATTACAAACACACCTAATTGGCTCTGTTCTCAAACTGAGAG
This sequence comes from Tenualosa ilisha, assembly GCA_015244755.2. Taxonomy (NCBI): domain Eukaryota; kingdom Metazoa; phylum Chordata; class Actinopteri; order Clupeiformes; family Clupeidae; genus Tenualosa; species Tenualosa ilisha. Next base: position 2,702,032 of record PYXC01001801.1, on the reverse strand, counting down.
AGGCGAGCGAGGCGCTGTTCTCTGCTCCTTCAGTCAGCTCCGCGAGGACGAGGCAGAATGTTCAAACAGAGCAAAGAGACATAACGCCATTATAATTAACAGTGACAATGTGACAGGCCTTTCATATTTCACCCTAATTACGAGGGGAAAAAACTTCCTTGAGTACTATACGGATGACAAACCTCCAAACCAACAGCAGCAATGCGTGTGTGGCACTTTGAGAGGTTGCTGTTGGGACGCCATCTTTGGCGAATGCTCATTTAAATGCCGGGAGTTCCACATCTGCATGGTACCTCGTTGCCAACCCCCCCCCCATCCGCCCTTCCCCCCTGAGCGTCACTTCATGTCTGGGGACCAATTAATCAGAACACTTCAATAGAGCTTTGGAATAAAAGGCAAGCCATAAACTGCACAAGGGGCTCAAAGGACTGTCTTGAGATAAGTGTCTATTTCCAACAGCAGAGGAAAAAAAAAACGTTTTTCATGTTGACTTTAAAATAAAAGATTTTTTTATATTGAAATTGGAATTTTGAACTTGGCTGGCTTTTGATTTGATAGGAATAATTTCATGTGTGAGTAGACACTCTTAGTAGGTAGTAGGCACTGTCAGGTCAACACCCCCCCCTTCTTGTGTTCAGTGTGAACTGAGTCAGATTGCCCCCAACACGTCAGAAGATCCCCCTTCCTTCTTTTTTGTACACTAGTTGTGTAAAGAATCCCTTTCCCTCTGACATCCGAGCTGACTGGCAAATCTGTACGTCTCCTCAGCCGTTTAAAGACTGCACTCAGCTGAATGGGCAGGATCTGTGGCAGATGGCGTCTCTGAATGTCATTAACATCAGAGGCATCTTTGATTAATTGTAGGAAATGACAGCAATGACTACCATCAATCTTAAGCAGGTACTCTGCACCTGTCAGCAACGTAGAAACCAATGAAGGAACACTCATTAACACAATGTGATAGTTACATATCTGCACCTACATTCAGGCACTGAACTGAACTGGCATGGAAGAGAAGGACTTTTTAAACTAGATCATTGGTGTCCTTGGGAAGCTTACTTGTTGTGTTACTGTATGCTGTATGCAAAAGCTACATAGAGTTTAACTTGACTCTTTGCACCTGTTTAAATGGGCACATAGAAACAAAGTCAGAATTTTGTCACCACCAGTAGAGCTTCATTGAATTTCAATTTGATTTAAACAGCACCCAGTCTGGCTTTTGTTTTGAAAGATCCATTTTGTCGGAGGGGCTTGTCCAGAAACCCCAGTCAAGTACCATCTGGACGGCTCAGTATGAGCTACTGAATTGGCCTAGCAGTGAAAGTTTAGTTGTGGCTAAACATGGCTTCTTGCTCTGTTGTTTGAGGATAGACCCTCATCAGCTTGACCGTTGAAGAGAAGCCCTGTGATTGGCTGGCTGCCGTATTCTGTGGCTCCTAATAAGGGCACTTACGGAGGTGTGTGCATTAGGGACTCCACTTCCTGGAACCCTGGAACAATGCTTGTCTTGTTGCATAGTGACTCAGTTTTGGTGTCTCCAATGCCCATCAAAGCTGCCACATGACAAACAGTCCTCTTATGAACATGCCAAGGCCATTTTCAGAGGCCCAGTCAGACACTAAACAGTAAGGAGATGACACACAGGCCCTGAGATAGACAACTGCTCTCATTCTCATCCATCAGCGAGCATGTTTAATAGGGCTATGGTCAGGGCGTTGATAGCCCGTGTTAATGAGGAAGGGACAGCTGGCACACAAAGCCCCACGCTGAGTTTATTGATGGCAGCAACCAAAGACATACACATCATGACACAAACAAACTTCAAGGCAGGCACGGCATACCACTTCTCCACTCCACTGCCCCCCTCCATGTTGCTGGGTCTGTCTCTCTCCCATAAAACCGTCGTTGGCTCATTCAGCACAAGGTTATCCATGTTACGAGACTGACCAAGACGTTATGAGGATGCGTAAATCTGCAATGAGCCTCTTAAAGGGGACTCTTGGCAGAGGTCTTTAAAATCAGAAACCATGTTGTCTTCTCACAACACTTTTGACAATCTCCAGGAACGCCACAGATGGAGTGCGTTGAGTGTGTGAAATGAAGGTGGGAGGTGTGTGTGTGAGAGAGTTTGTGCCGATGAGGATGGGGGCTTGGTAATGGCTCATCAGGAGGCAGAATCGGAATGGGTGGGGGGCGCAGTTTACACCTCGGATCTCAGGATAGCACACCACACTCTCACTCCCCCTAAAACCAGATGTCTGGTCACGAGGGTGATGAGAGGAGATAGCTGTGGAGGATATCACTGTGCTGGCCCATATGTTTGGTGGGTTCTGGGGACCTTATTGGCAGTGCCTCTACAGTTGTGTCACTCCCACAACCGTCTTTGACATCATCCACCTGTTTTCCTGATCAGGCAGTCGTAGAGTCATACCCATCGGTGGGTGGGTGAGATTTATTTATTAGGAGGAAATAAGGGAAGAAAATGTCTGCAGTGTTTTGTGAAATTCTTTTAATTAGCTGTTTTTGACAGTTTTTTGTCTAAGTTGACTGATTCCATGGGGCTCCAGGTCAAGCTGTAACCTGTCCAGTATTGGACATGTTTGGGAAACACAAAACAGTTGGTAACAGCTGGATGTGACACTGTGTGTTTTCAATTACACTGCTTTTCTGCTGAGCTAAACACTGAAAGGGAACAAAAAAGAAACCGTTTTAATTGGCTGTGGTAGACAAAAAAATACTGCCTACTTAACAGAAACTGCTTCGAGACCAACGTCACTGTCATCGAGTCACACAGTATGTGTTAACAAGCATGTCAACAGCCATTTAGGGTGATAGCAAGATACTCACAGATGCACTTGTGTCCTCAAAGCTTCAGATCATACACTGAAATGCCCATCAAAATGCAGGACAACTAAACACAGATTAGCCGTCTAGTTTGCAGCTGTTGTCCCTACCAAGACACAGAGTATGTCAAGTCTGACTATGACAAAGGATGGACACAAGACAAATTCTGGGTATAATTTGATTTTACAGATATAATATGCCTAAGAATCTGGAACGGGGATTTTTTTAGGCAACTGACATATGCCGATCCATGGAAAAATCTGAATGAGACCCTACGCTCAATCCATTCTGCATGCAGGGACTCATAGCCTATTTGAGACTTGCTCAGTCAGGCACTAAATTAAAGATGCACTTACATTACCAGTTCAGAGCAGGTGTGTGTGTGACAAGAGTAGCAATCCACGGGGGGACAAAGGAGAGGCCTGCACACACACACAGCTATAATTACACTGTATCTGAGATAGCGATTGACGACACAAAATGACATATCACACTTAATGTAAACAATGTGTTAGCGTATTTATTTATTTATTTATTTAAAAGTCATTGGAGTTTGGTATGGCTTTCTCACAGGAACAGCAGCTGGTGTATGTTTGAATGGCACATTTGATGACACGTACGTCATTTGCATTCCAATTGTTAGACTGAGAGTTGTTCAGCACAATGCACAAATGTGTTTGTGTGTGTGTGTGTGTATCTGTGTGTGTATGGGTCGGGCATGGAGTAATGGTTAGATAAATATTTCAGTGTTATTTTGTATGTGTTGCCTAAGTCCCCCCCCCCCCCAAGAATGTAACATATTATCTGGAAACAAAAGGAGTAGGGAGCAGAGGAGGGAGGAGTTGAGGGAGAAATGGAGGGCCAGGACAAGTGGGTCTGATTGCTTGAAAAATACACCTTACATAAGAAGTGCTAAAATGGCCTTAATCACGGCAGCCTGTGTTCAGCTCCACAATTACCACAAGATGTGTGGAATCTCACTTTGGACCTGCATTGTCTTCTCCTCACACCCCTTGAAAAACACCATGTGCCCGTTTATTTCCAGTCCGCTGGAGAGGGGGAAAATGGCAATGTGTTGTCGTGCCGCAGTGGGTCGTGGAGAGAAAACATATGGCATAACTTTTTGAGAGTCAAGTCAAGCCTTCCAGGCTGCTGTTTGGTGAGCAGGCCGAGATCCACGTTAGTAAGAATGGTCGGTCAACCCACACACTCTTACACGGCACACGGGTTAAACTGGGGGTGTCTCTGCCTGTGTCTCTTGGGCTGCTTTTAACCTATCCGCTCTTTGACCCATCAAATGAATTCCTCTGCCAGGCCAGCAGAGAGCTACTCTCAGTAGAATATTTACATTTCACTGCCTATATTTCCTATTGTTCCTGATGCCGTGCGATATTCCCTCAACTCGTTCATCATTCTGAGTGATTCGCTGTCGGGGGAGGTTTCGGAAGTGCTTATTTTAGCCTTTCCTCTGCAGGAAGGGCAACAAAAACGAAAAGCTCAGCCTCATGTTGGAGCTTGGAAAGTTTCTCTATAAAGATGTGTATTTTATTATTGAGTGACTTGCCAATGCAAAGCCAATGGGAAAGATTCGTACATCATCATGTTTGGTAGGAGACTCATCAGAAACACGACTCCCTTACTGGTGAGTGAATTACCAGCAGAACAATAAATAAGAGAGAGTTCGCCAGGGAGTTTAATGAGAGAGGGGAAAGCTATGCTACACCTTCAAGTCGAGTTAATATTTCAGCTCTTGTTTGCCTCAGAAGATGCTGATCCCCATCAGAGAATTACTGTACTTTGATTAGGAATGGCTGAACCTGGAAGTTCTCAGTGTGTTTGTGTGCTGAGAAGGAACAGAGCTTTTTTAAAGCGAAGTTCAAGAAAAAGGCTGAGGAAGAATTAAGTCATGACATTTATGAACAGCACACCAAGTGAATAATGTAACAGGTTAGACATCAGTGGGGCTAGATAGATAGATAGATAGATAGATATATAGATAGATAGATAGATAGATTACTTAGAGAGAGAGACTCATATAGTCTGTCCAGGCTGGGTATCTGTAACAAATTACTTAGAATGTAGGTGGAAAAAAATGGAAATCCTTTTTCATGGAATAATAAACCCAAAATATATTTGAGCAACAGTGTTCATTAGTTTCATTTCTCTCTTTCTCTGAAAAAAATGCTGATGTGAAACAATTAGTTCCCCCTTTCACTTGTCTCGTCTTCTACTACTATTGTAGTAGTTTTCCCCCATCATCAGATGCTTGCATTGCACAGGAGCTCACAGTTTTTCACCACAGGGAACCCAGTCCTGACCCTCGTTGATCTTAACCATAGCAGAAAAGACAATTATCTCAGCAGACTGGTAATGAGAGGAGAGACAGAGAATGAGAGACTGAAATAGAGTGATAGAGAATTCTGGAGATCAGCTCAAAGGCTTCAATGCTGCCAGAGTCACAAACAATTCCAACGAACACTCCTGCGGTAATGGAACAGCGGGGTATAAGTTTAACATTCCGGTTAAAGATTTATATTATCTCCGACAACAATTTCTCAGATTTATTCCTCCTCTCTCTGTGATTTTCTATGCCCATGTCCACCCCACCCCCCGGCGAGTGACACTGTTAATCTTAATCAGGTTCTCAGTATCTCCTCTCCCCTCTCAACCTACTGTCCTGGGGGAGCAGACAGACTCAGGCATCTTGGCTGCTGTCCCGTTCCTGACAAGCCAACCACAGTGGGGTTTGTCTCGTTAGATTCTACAATGCAAAGTCAAGTTGAGCTGAAGTAGGAAATATGGAAGATTTTTTTCTGTACTGTATATGGTCAAAATGTGTTTGTCTGTGAAAATAATGAAGAATTTAATTTATTGAGAATAAAAGATTTTACTTCAATAGTATGCGCTTTAGAGATCTGGTTATTAACCAAATGAACACAAGGCAACTACTATAGCACAGACCTTGAAGATGGATTATGATGTGAACATAAAGGACCTTTTATTTAAATAACATGCAGCAGTTAATCAAAGATGGTGCATTTTTTTTTTAACAATCATCGCTGACTGATTCCAAAGGGCAAAAGCTGGTGCTGGGAGGCAACAGAAGCTTCAGAGTAATCTGCAGCGGAGTTGTCCTTCCTGTTACAATCCCATTTATCATCCTCAAGCGTCTGGTCCATTCTCCAGAGCATGCATCTTTTTCACTCCCAGTGTGCACAGTGGGTTGGACGAACTTGACCTTGAATCTGGCAGTGAGAGGCTATTTGGTCCATATGCTGTTGTGCACAGTTAGCCGTTGTGGATTAGTGTTTGCTCTGTCGACTGTATGTGAGTGAGTGTGTGTGTGTGTGTGTGTGTGTATTTGGGTAGTGCATTATTGTACATATAGCATGCCCCACACATTGACTTTATCTCACATGATGTCAGATGAACAGGTGATCATTAGCTGATCCATTGATGCATAAAAATGCTCATCTCAAGTGTTTCTCCAGACAGCTTTATAAGCAGAACCGACTCGGTGAGTTGCACACTGGTTCAGCGTGTGGCAGTCGGTGCTAATGCCCCTGGTTCTGCGAGGACTCAGCTCTCCATGGAGCTTCTGGTTCCCAGAGGCTCTCTCAGTTTGGATGGGTTCCATCAACACTGGGTGCACACCTATGTGGCACGCGGGCCATCTGTCGTGTCTGATGCTCCCCGTGCCTCAGACAGGATGTGCTGGGTTGGCATGCTGTGTCACACCACATGGGCACCGCTTGGGCATGGCAAGGTCCACTGTAATTAAATTAAAACACAAACCACAGTTGCCCAGTTATGTACCCATGCCCAGGGTCAGAAAATTGGTAAATGACCAAAATATATACAAACAAATAAGTCTTAAAGGCTTGAATAATGACAAATTCTGAAAATATGATTCAGTACCAGATGGGATTGTTTACATGTTTAATAACTAAGTTCAAAACATTATTATTATTATTATTATTATTATTATTATTATTATTATTATTATTATTATTATTTTAATCTAGAGAAGACCTCAGTATAAAAAATGAAAATGATAACATGCTCTTAGACGGACAAAATTTCAAAGAGCTACAGTATTTGGATATTGCTATATTCCACTGTTTTCTGATGTCCTGAAAGAGCTTCTGTGCTAGAGCAAGGTCATAGTAATTTCCAGGCCAAAAAATATCATGACTGATATTAGCATTAGCCTCAGGGGCACCTGAAAACAGCTAAGCAGGCTAATTTGGCCCCTGGGAGGCTGGCTCTCCTCAGTGAAACTCTTCCTGTGTATGCTCATCACATATTTCTCCTCTTCGTTTGAGGTCCCCCTGCATCTGGTCGGGAAGCAAACAGGTCTCGGATTGATGGGAACACCTGCGCTCTGTCAGAGGAAGCCACCCGGGGGACTCGGGGACTTTTTAGCTTCAAACATGCACTTGCGTTCCAGTACTGTCAGATGGTGCTGGTAGATTGGTGATCAGACTGAAATCTAAACTGAAACTTTATTTGTTTGAGTTTATTTAAATACACATTTGTCCAAATCGAAACTAGCCAGTTTAAGTTAAATGTGAACATATATAGGCCTGGGAATTAAATGACAACATCTGCACCTTTCAAAATTGTTTTTTTTTTTTGCGGCTTGTCAAATTAGCAGCCTCAAGTCAACATGGAGCATGTTCCGATAATGCATGGTATTCTGCATTGATTTATTTTTATACAGTTTTAAGCTGGGGAGCAAACCCTGCAATTCGTTACCAGAGTCAGACTTGAAACAGCATACTCAACTGAGCAAACAGTAGGGAGTATTGATTAGGCTTGCAGGAAGAGGAGCAGGTACACATACACACACACACACACACAGCATCTGAGTTTGTTGCTGGGGCCGAGAGTGTGTGCTGCGTCTGCCTGTGTGTGATTGTGTGTGTGTCTCTGTGGAAGCTGACCTCTCCAGCAGGAAGGAGAACCTAGCCTGGAAACGAATGTGTAAGTACGCGGGGCTAGTTTTCTTACCAGGCTGAGGAGAACCTAAACTAGAGAGGTCCCTCTTTGCCCACTCACCCAGAGAGCAAGCCTTGGCCAGCTCCCACCCTGCTGATTCCCCTCAATAACATCATACTGACATGAGATGGCCCTCTTGTGAAGCCTCTTTATTCTCCTCACCCAAAACTCCAGCTGGGGCTAAAACTGATACTATATTTATGAAAAGGGCTCAAGGTGCTTTCGTGTGTGTCGGTGTGTTTGTGTGTGTGTGTTTGAAAAATGTAGTAAGGTGCACTAGCTCTCTATATACGTGCATTGCCTCATGTTCTCATCATGGCAGCAGAATGCATACCCTCTCTGTCTTTTGATGTGTGTAGCAACAGCACATGTCTGCTGTATGTGCTTGTGCAAGTATAGTATTCTTCAGCCTTCAGCATAATAGTGCGTGTGTGTGTGTGTGTGTGTGTTTGTGTGTGTGTGTGTATGTGGGTGTGTGCGTGTGTGTGTGCGTGTGTGTGTGCGTGTGTGTGTGCGTGTATATGTGTGCGTGTGTGTGCGTGTGTGTGTATCTGTGCGTGTGCGTGTGTGTGTGTGTGTATGTCTGTGTGTGTGTGTGCGTGTGTGTGCGTGTGTGTGTGTGTGTGTGTGTATGTGGAGCATGAGAGGAAGCAGGGTCAACAGGAGCCCCTGGCAGTTATGTTGGATGGCAATGCCTAGCCAGGCCACACGTCGAACTCCCCTGTAATCATTGTTAAGAAGGACCACACCACGGGGGGGTGAGGGGGCAGTCTTCCGGTGAGCAATCTTTGCCCACAGCATCCAGAGTGCACACATACATACACACACACACAAAGCAAACAAGGAAGTGTGAAACGACCGTGGGTGATCTGTCTCGGCATTTGTTATTCATCCTGTGCTCTTTTCCCTAGTTTGTGAGAGCACACAGAACAAAACCCCTCTGTGTGGTTTGCATCAAATCTAAAAACGCAAACCTCAAACTGAACCCCCCCTCTCCCCGACTCCACAAGGACCACTCCTCACCACCACAACCATCACCAAGTGCCAACCTTGTAGCAGTGCTGGGTCTGTTGGTTGCTGTTCCCCATCAGAGGCATTGATCTGTGAGCGGATAATAACGTGATGAATAACAGACTTTATTTAGACCGATAGGTGGCTCACATCACAGCTGTCTCAGGATTTAAGCCCAAATGAAACTTGATAGGATCACTTGATCAAAAGCTACAGAGGATCAGACTAAGGTCTCCACTCACATATTTCTCTTCCAAGGACTAAATGGAGTTTGATGGCACTTGTGTAGGCATACCATTGATTTGAGCCTCAATATTCTGGGCCAACATGGACTAAAGCCACTTGCTATGGTAACCTGTTTTGACTAGCTAGCTAGTCAAGAATGAGTAGCTAGCTTTGACTAGCTTTGACTTGATATATTTGACAACAATGAAGAACATGCTCACATGCAAACCTGCTTCAACACTCAAATGAAAAAAAAAAAGACCCTAGGCATTTAGCTACCACACCTGAAACAGTGTCAGTAGCATTTCTGAATTGCAAAAGCACTTGACAAGCAATTCCCTAGACATGCGATCAAGCCAGTTGGGTTTCTGACAAACAATGGGGGCCATTCATCAAGCAAGGTTGCAGTCTTGCACTGAAGGTCAAAACTGCAATAAGTCTTTTTTTTGTTGTTGTTCTTGTTGGGGGTGGTGGAGGGGAGGCTGCGGTGGTAGAAACGCAATGTTTCCCAAGGGCACCAGGCTGGATCAATGGGCCCAGGATTGAGCTCTGTCGAGACTGCCAGCTCTCTCTCTCTCTTTCACTCTCTTTCCCTCCTGCTCTGTGTCAGCTCCTGAATTAAATCACACAGGTGATCAGTACTGCGCCAGGGCCATCTGATTGAATATTCCACTTTAAGGAGCCCTCTGTGGCTTCTCTTTCTTCCCCTCGGAGAGAGAAAGCAGGAAACCGGGGCCGGATCGATGCGCTAACTTGCATGGCACGCAGGGGTTCATCCACACTGGTAAACAAGTGGAGCGACATCAAGGGGATCCCCTGGCAAGAAGCAGGGTGCAAATTTAATGGTGTCAATTCCAAACATTGAGCATCTGCTTCAGGGATATTAGTCCCCTGCAGGAGCAGGTATTATGTATGACCAGACTCTTCTTCATAATGCTATATCGGCGTGGACCACCACAGACTATCTACACATGACTGACATCTACCCTGATAGCAATTTTGAACTGTGCTCTCCAAATGCTAAGAAATTATGTTTACCTTGCTGTAGTCAGATGTTCCTCAGCTGAGCTGAGGCTGACATGCCGGATGGTTCAACTTCTGCCTCCCCATGAATAGACCAAGAATATGAGAGTGCACCATGTCTACATTAGACTTCCTCACTACCCATAGACTGACTAACTGATTTTATGCTTTTCTTTTGTGTACGTCTGTCTTTGTGTCTGTTAAGCATTTTGAGTGGCATTTGTATTGGAAAAAAGTGCTATATAAATGAATTACTTACTTACATACTATGATTACAGTTAACAGTTAACTTTTATATTTGTATACACTAGTATATTGAGTGTCGATTAACATGGTCAGCATGCTTTAATGGTAGCATACAAAATCCTGCTGAGATGTCAGCAGACCCCTTTTATCATCCCCTCCTGCAAACATTCATCTATTGGTTTCTGGAAAAGGACAACAGTCCTGTTCACAGCACACATCTTGGCGAGAGATTCTTTGGGTGAAATAATTAGCTGACTTTTTTTTTGTCCGTGCAGCTCAAGCGGGACTAAACTCATTTCATGGCAAAGGAAACAAATTTCTCTCTGAAATGCCACCGGCACAGCAGGGGCCAACCCTTAGCATTTCACCACTCAAAACTGTAATTACAAATAAATCTGGAACAAATGCCAATCCTGACCCACCCCCTTACTGCCACCCACCATCAGCATAAGCCCAACAACACACACACATACACGTACACACACACACACACACACACACACATTGCCTCGCTATACTTGACGGATGAGGCGATACCACCCCTTGGTTATGGAGCTACTTGTTTAAGCTCCTTGAGAGCTCCAGCTTGACATGAGAGGTTGGAGGGAGTTTAAAAGGCCGACCGTTCATCTCAGAGCTGACACGCCACCATACCGCATAAAGTAAAGCCACAGCACTCTGCAACTCTGCTGCAGTTAAGGTCCATTGCGGATTAACGCAAGCATTGATTTTTATGGTCTATGAGAGGGATGTATGGAAGTACAGATGGTATGTGGATGCTTTAATTATCTCTCCATTTAGCGTACACCACTAAGTGAAGTGTCTGCTAATGTATTCCACAGAGCAGTCCCCCCAGGCACTGAACACAAAATGAAATTGCACAGAAAGCTGGGGTGAGATGATCTTTTTTTTTTACAAGCAGTAGAATGTTTATCTTTTTTTATTACAATAATATTATCAGTTTTGCATAACTTCAGGACCATTAATATTGTTGGTATTGCCATCATTGCTCGTTGTAGGAACATTCAACACAATCATTAGAATGCACCTATTTATGCATACACCTAAACAGTTGCATACCCAACACACACAAATATTCCAGACACATGTGTACCCAAATACCCGCCACCCCCTTCCCTGAGGCCTATGTAGTAATACACACAATCACCCTGTACACACACACACACACATAAATGTATGGTGTACCCCATAGCTCAGTGCTAGGGCCCCTGTTATTCTCCCTCTACATGCTACCTTTGGAAACATGGTATTACTTCCCACTCCTATGCAGACGACACCCAGCTTTACTTTTCCATGAAGTCTAACGACTGTACCCCAATAACTAAACTTGATGCCTGCTTCCAAGATATTCAAATCTGGATGACCAATCATTTCTTATGTTTAAACTCAGATTAAACTGAAGTTATGATGCTTGGCCCTAAACAGCTGAATAACATTTTACCTCACCACCAAAACTTACTCAGTGGCCTTTCACTCTCATTTAGCACAAGAATGAAATACCTAGGGGTCATCAATAATCAGGGCTCTCTGAACAATCATGTAAAACATATTCCAAAAAATCCTTTTTTCATCTTGGTAATATCGCTAAGTTTAGAAAGTTCCTATCCTTTGAGGATGCAGAAAAATTAATACATGGATTTGTTACCTCCAGGCTTTAATATTGTAATGCTCTGGTCTATGGGTGTAGTAATACCTGTATTAAAACCTACAGCTAATTCAAAATGCTATGGCCTGAACACACTAGAACTAAAAAAATATAAGCGTATCTGTCCTATCCTCGCTTCCTTATACTGGCTACCTATTAAAAGTCGAGTCGATTTTAAAATACTCCTCCCAACCTATAAAGCCCTCAATGGCCTTGCTCCAACATATATTACAGACTTACTTGTCCCTTACTACCCTGCTAGACCTCTAAGATCCCAGAATGCTGGTCCCCTTGTAATCCCACGAATATCAAAATCCACAATAGGAGGAAGAGCTTTTTGCTACCGTGCGCCTCTCTTGTGAAATAATCCCCCCACACACACATTCGACACTCTCAATACCTTTAAGTCTAGATTTAAAACCACCCTCTTTACTGCTCCCCATATTAGGGATGGTAGATCATCACTCCTCATGGTCTTTTGGACTGCACTATGGACTACAGCTCTCTCTCTCTCATATATATACGTGTATATGCACATATGACACATATGATCACTGAGGTATGACACTGTCTTAACTCATTTGTTTCCTCTGTCCACCTACACCCCAATCATCTCTGCTGAGTGTCATTCCTGCCTCCCCCCGGCTGACTCCTGTCACCTACTCCCCCTGAGAGAGTGGGACCAACTTCATGGCAGGCCCATGTCAGGACTGACTCACCTTCTGGGTTGGCCCCCTCTGTTGCAGATCTGCTCAAGGTTTCCTCCTATACTAACTACCACAAGGGAGTTTTTCTCTGCCCCTGTTGTTCTTGGGTGCTCCTTGCTTCAAAGCACCATGAGACAATACTATTGTAAAAGGTGCTGTATAAATATAATTGAATTGAATTGAACTGAACATCCCCAACACAGGGGGATGTTCACAGGGGGAACCTCCCCTTCCCAGGCCCAGCAAACAAATATACACTAACACCCTCTAAACACACACACACACACACACACACACACAAACACACATACACTCACAGACAGGAATGCCAGGCTTCATAACCTAGTGTGGAAAAAAAGTCATTGTTTTTGCCGCTGATGTGGCAAAGTGGTTTATGAGTTCTCCTTTCTATTCTCCTTCACCTCTTCCTCTCAGGCTAGTCCTAATCACAGGGTCATGAAGTCAGTGACAGAACAAAGGAAACACCCCCACTCTCTTCTACTCTATATTCCTCCTCACTTACGATAGGCTAGCAAACTGCTCAAAATGGTAAAGGTTTAAATGAATGTGATGTTTTTTCAGTGTGCACTTCACTGATTTTGAAAAAGAAGCAGAGAAAATGTGTGTGCTTCAAATTCAAAATCACAGCGACGCTTGAGGCTCCTGACTGACGCCATTCAGAGTTTTGTTTGCTGTTGCCGTTGCCTTGACTTCCTTCAACTCACCAACGCACCTGCACATGAGACTCGCCGGAGAGTGTTTAGGTGTTGTTTCAATGGTGACCTCTAGATGGCAATGTACAGCTTCAGCAGAGAGGGCTGCCACGAGGACTATTTGCTCATCCTGCTGGGATGCAGTGAGTTACCAGAAAAAGACAAAAAATAAAGCCTTGTTTCACCTCCTTTTCCATTACTTTCCCCGGCTGCCATCTTAAACCCACACCATTCAACTGAGTAAATTTCTGCTGTCAACACAGTGCCAAGGCCCGCATGTCAGGCTTTCATGGGATTCCTGCAATATGAGACATTATTTCCAAATGTAACTGCAGCTGGTTTATCTGAGAAGGTTATGGGATGATTCATGTTTTACCTTACCACATATTGTACACCATTTGGCCACGATCGTGTTTGCAATCAGGGGCTAGACATTCATTTTCATCTTATTGGTCATGGGGCCATGGTTTTTAAATCTTATGATTGTTTTATGAATAAACAATGTGTGTAATGTATGTCAGAGCAGGTCTGCATAAGCCATGGTCCTAACTGACACTACAGAAAGATGGATTGCTCATCAACATATGCACCTGTATGTATGTGATTCATTGCTGATTTCTGAGACCACATAGCAATATTAGTACATCAACTTCTTATACTGTGGAAAAAACAAAACAAAAAAAAATGCATGGAGACTCAAAATCAGTCATCACTCTCCCCCACATTCACATCTGGGCCTACATCTGCATAATTCACAGTCAATTTAGTCCCACGTGGCAGGAAGGTTAGAATAATTACTGATCAGTCCAGAGAGCAGCACAGCGGCTCAAGTGCCCCTCACTGAGAGAACCCTGGTTAACAAGAGGACCCAGAGAACCACATGCTGAAGAAGGAAATTGGTCACTCAGTATCGATCAACTCAATATAATCTAGGGACGACAGCTAACAACAAGGTACATGGCCTAGATATGTAAAATCATATATTTGTCATTTTTGTTCAACACTTCCTATGCATGCACTGACTGGAAATTGCAAACCGCTGTCAATGATCTAGTTGAAATACACAAAAAAACATCAATGTGAAGAAAACATGCATGTGTGAAAAAAACAAAAAACAAAAACATAATAACATAAAGGCTAGTCTTCTCTTGTTTTGAGGTAGACGTGGTCATCACCTCTCCGCGCTTGGCTGGCTGGTGCAGTCAGGTCTCCGGCTGCAAATGCAGAGGCAGAACTGGAGAGGAGACCGATAAGGCACCAGGCCTTTGCACCTAGGCTTATCTCCCCTACACACTCCTTGTTCAAAGAGATTTGTCCAGCCGTGTTGGAAAGCGGTGAAAATGATATTGTTCATTTTTTTCCTCTCCTTCTTCCTCTTTTTTTCTTCTGTAATTACTGCAATCTCTCTTTGATACAGGGACCCTAGGAACCGGTGTGTGTGTGTGTGTTTCTGTGTGTGTGTGTATGTGTGTGTGTGTGTGTTTGTGTGTGTGTGCGTGCGTGCGGAGAACTGAGACCGTGTGAGTCAGGAGACACTGAGGGTCAAAATGCACCTGTGCCGTGTTAACATCCGCCCGGCCAAAGGCAGGTTTGTGAAAGGACTTGTCAGATGCTTGGACTGTGTGTTGCTCCAGTCCCTGTATGAGCCTTGCCCATTAATTCCGCCTCAGCATCCATTCAAATGCCTTAAATCCCCACAGTAAACAATGTGGCTTCAGCATTATTTGTGCACGAAGAGTGATGATGGCATTGTGCGCATTTTATGTGATTGTGTTGTGGACCATTAAGCCTCCAAAATAATTGAGTGCTCCGAACGATAAGATTTACAACATGATGGAGCTCCCATCATGCAAATATGAGGTGCTGAGGACGACCGAACAAATACGGGCCGAAAAAAAGACTGTCATCAGTTTGTTTTCAAGCCAGCAGCTCAGTGTTGAGGCGATCAAGCTGTGGGTCATTAACGCGTGAGTCCCTTTAGAATACTTTCTCTCTAGTGACGGAAGTACATTCATTTTTGATAGCGGAAAAAGAATTCAAGTCAAACGCGGAGAATAGCATTTTTATGTACGACGGAAATGGTGCCAAGGGAGAATTTTTTCAAGCTCATCAGCAGAGCCTAGTTTGATAGATGCAACATTTCATGCCAAGGAGACAAAAAAAAATCAAGCTCACCTGCCTGCTGAAATCAGACCCTTTGATTGGAACGGTTGGAATCTGATAATGCAAAAACCTGAGAAAGATGCACCAAAACTGAAGTATGTGATCACAGGGGCAAAGATAATTCTTTTCTCTGCTTCCCGAGTCCAGGCTCTTTTTTTGGCTGCTGTAAGTAATTGTCTAATGAGCCAAAGCAGATTAGGCCAGATTCAGAGCTCTTATCTGTATACATCCCTTTGTGGAGAGGCCCACTACAAGGCTGGAAATGCCATTTAGACTTTAGTCTCGGCCTCAGTGCATTTCGCATTCCAGCTGCCTCAGAACGAGACCAGATAGCAAAGCTTCCTCCCTCACACACTCGCTCCGGGTTCCTTCTGGCCCTCCTCTTAAATGTCCACACAGGGAGACTGACAAGGGACATCAGACCTAACAAGAAAGTCACACAGGGGCAGAGGGAGCCAAAGCAGAGAGTAAACAGGCAGTGGAGAGGTTTCAGGTTAAGGAAGTCAGATCTGAAAAGGTCGACGGCAGGGCACCCCACGCCACAGCTCTTCCAGCCCCTTGGCAGCCTCCACTGGAGATCTCAGCCTCGTTGCATCAGTGAGGGACCTGCCAGTCGCCAAGACAGCAGACTCCAGCATGGCATGGGTCTCACGTGAGTGCACTGGCCTTGGAATCAGCATCAGTGATGTCAAGCAAGCTCCCATTTAATTTGCAAACATACCTCTGCATGAAACATTATGCTATGGAGTGCTATCATCATAATGAGAGAAGTGGTTCAACTTTTCAACTTTGCAAACAGCCCCCCCGCCCCCCTTCTATACTCCCCCAACATCCTCTTTGACAATCTCACAAACACATGCAATCTGGGAGCAACACAGTGGTATATCTTATTCATCGCCCAAACAGATGTGTCCTCACTTATTGATGCTTGTGTAAAATGGTGGATGTGTTTAAGAGTCAGTTGACAAAGTGTGTGTTTGTCAGCAGCACTGCAGTCACATCTGCCCCCTGGGGGGGGGGGGGGGGGGGTATGGGTGGGTCGGGGGTGACACAAGGCAGCTTTTTGGATGAGAATCCCTCACGATGGTCACAGTGACAGCAACAACTGAAGGTTAAAAACTTTGCCTCCTCTTCCTTCCCTAAAGGCTGCTAGCCTAGCTGTCACTGATGCCGTGTCAAATGGCAAGTGTCTTGAAGGGATTGGGGAGTGTCTGTCCCAATGATGGGCTGCCTTGATCACATACTCTGACTCTAGGCTTACCTCAGGGCTCCAGTGAGACTCTTGGCCTCCAGTGCGGCACGGGTAGCTCTCATACACGACTAGTAATGAACTCTGGAGGCTGGCCACATCAAAAGTGTCATTCAGTTTGATAGACTTTTTTTTTTCCCCTCATCCCCCCTTCATCCTCAGATATTGTTGAGTGAGATTGGTGAAATTTTGGTCACTCTACAAGTTAGGATTTGCATTAAGCATTGTGATTATGGGTGGCTCCTTTTTAACACATCATTGATGAGATGAGAAAGTTAAAAAAAAAAAAAAGTTGTCAACAGAGAAAAAAAAGTTGTCAACAGAGACATTTTCAACTGTTGACCTACATTAAAGGAGAAATCTGGTGTTAATCCAATGTCCTGTTGTTCGAGGTCAGTGAGTGCTGTTGGTAGGAAAAAGAACAATAAAATTTGATACAGCATAGACTGGATAGCAAATCTGCAGCTTGCACTAACTGAATGGGGCACAGAAACTCACTTTCAGTTTAATTTTCCTATGCCCCATTCAATTAGTGTTAGCTGTTGGTACGCAATTCGGTCTATGTTGTATCAAATATTCTGGTCCTTTTTTACAGACAGCACTTGGTGAACTGAAACAACAGGGTTATTGATTGATTCACACTGGATTTCTCCTTTAAACACAGGCAAGCCAAAATAAGAGGATGCAATTCAAATGTTTAGCGAATGACAAAGAAAGAAGCTCAATAAATGCTCATCTGACACTCTCATCACCGAAGCAGGGCTGAACGACAGATGATTTGTAGAGTGACAAAAGAAAAAGTACACTACTTCTATTGTTATCTCTTGTCTTTGTCACAGCTGAAAGAAACAGAACACTTATGGCTTGCCCAAAGCACCCATATCGATCCTTTTCAGCAATAATAATACGCATTCATATCTTGAGAAAGCCTGTCACCCTCTCACTCGATGATCATCACTTCGCTTTTTGTCTGATGTCTTCAGCCATGGGTAAGTGACTGGGCCTCACACCCCTCCTTTTACATTGTGTGTCACAGGACAGTGATGGTGCTGTTGGTTGCCGCTCACAGAGGCTGGTGTGAATTGCTCTCTGTCAGTGTAAGGCAAACCAAAGACTAGGTGCTGTTTTTTCTTTTTCTTTTTTTTTCTTTGTTGGTTTCAAGCTGGAGCTCATGCCGGTATTGATCCCCCCTCTCTGGTCTAATCAGTAGCCTTGTCACATTGCAACAAAAGCAAACCCAGTCAAGATGAAAGCAATTTAGTTCAGCATATGGGAGATGGTGCGCTTGTGATGCACTTGTGTTTTGCCCCACCTTTGAAAACAATGCTGTATCATCAGAGCCACACATCCAGCTTTCGTCTCCTGTCCACATCTCTTCTTTTGTCTGTCACCTTCCTAAAGAATATCGGCCTGGCCTGTCGACCACAGAAAGTGGCAGATTCTTCGAGTTACAAGTTTGGATATTAATAGATCTGACTAGGTGTCCTAGATCATATTTTTGTCAGGGTAAATGAGAAAATGTATTTTTAGTGTTACCTTTGCACAGCTGCAGCACAGCACAATGAAGTTCAGTGCCACTGTGGATACTGAATTTAAAACAGCAGCTATGAATCACTGTAAAGGCTAAAGGATCAGTAAAGCTCGTATATTCAGTGCTACAGGCAATCATTCCATTAACAGCAATCACATTTGAAAGGCTCCTTCTTCTGGTTTGAGTGATTACAGCCAGGTTCTGATGACAGTCCTACAGTAGTTTGTAATTCCAGGATGCAGAGTTGAGATGCATTCAACCCCCAGTAGCCATCATGTCCAAGGCACAGTAACATGCTTCCTCCGTACTCGTACTGCGTTCGTTCAGTGAGTGGCAATTGCATTCTGTGTCAGCGGAGGATCACACTTGATCATTAAATGTGAGACGCTTAGGCAGTGTGATAATGAAGATGTGGCAATGGAGCAGGCGGCCTACTTAGCTTAGGCCCAATGAATATCAACTGCTGAGACCTATGAGTTAGAGAAGGGGAGTAGAGAAAAGACAACGCAACGTGGCTGCTATTACCATTTAGATTGTGTACCAAGCCTGCGGGCCAGACACAGCCACAAATAAATAATTAAATTTGCCGCTCCCAACACACCACCACTCCCAACCCCACGCATCTTAAGTGAGATTTGTCAGGAGATGTTCATTTTCGTCTTGGCTCCTCGCTGCTGTTCTTTTCTCAGAAACAGCTTGTCATATTTGCAGAGGCCACTGCCTCAGCCTTGTGGGCAGCTTAAATAATGATTAGGAGTCAATGCTCAGACTGAACAGGCTAAGCTCCCTCGCTGTGCCAGACAGCTAGCTGGTCCAACCCCCACCCCCTCTTCCTCCTCATCCTCCTCTGCACCCTTCTTCATACCAAATGAAGAGGCCTTAGACAATCAGCAGCTCCTCTCCAGACCGCCCTGAAAGACAAGAGGCTTCCTCAGAGGGCAGCTTTGCAATCAGGCATGAAATCCAGAGCCCTCCCAGCCCTCCATTCGGGTAAACGGGTGACGCCCTGGACACGGGTGCATTCAGACAATGCCCAAGACACAGTGTGTCCACTTACATCAGCAACGTGTTTCCGGACATACAGTTTGTGTCACCACACCGGTAAGCATGGATGAAGTTTAAGTTGACTAATATAGAGGCTTTTATTCTAAGCAACAGACTTGCAGCAGTAGGGTTTGTCAGCTAGATGCATTACTATTGTACAGACATAACAGTATAAATAGCATTTTATGATTAATGTCAGACTCATGGCATCTTTGGCTGTAACATCACACTGTCATTAAAATGGGTTCTGGCTGCTGTAGCTACTGAAAATATATCTGACATTCTGCCACAACAAGATTATGACAAGGTTATGTTGGGCTCTGCCACGGGTCTCAAGGGTGTAACAAATAGCATGTAAACATAGTTTACCAAAGAAGTACTGTTTGCTAAGCATTTGGAGCACTGGATGCCCCACACATGTGTAACATAATGTGTCAACTTTTCTCACCTCTGGAACATTGCAAAAACTACAGAGCAAGAACAAATGAGAAAATCAGTAGCACTGATGGCAAACAAGCCTGGTTTTGGGCCATAGGGCAAGAGTGCGATGAGAATACCTCGGAGCCTGTGCTGAAAGTTTGATTTGATAAGCCTTTTTTTTGTTGTTATTTCCAAATATCAAAGGATCAGAGTGTATTGATTTTCACACAGTTGCCTAATTGATCCTTAAGGTATTGATGTGCAACACCAGAATACATTATGTGAAGTTCAAGCTCAAAAACATGATTGCCATGTTGGTGTGCTAAGCACTAGGTTAGCACCAAGACTTGTACAGCACAATGTATCAGCAACAGTTCATACAACACAGATCTGTGAAACATTCATCCATAGCAATTGATGCCTCTAACAGGAAAAGTCCAGCATAAATCAGCCCATATAACTGCTGTTTGAGCTCACTGAGTACTGCCGATTGGAAGAGGAACTAGAAAATTTAGAACAGCTACGACTGAACAATAGTAAATGCTAACTAATGAGGGCCAGGAGACTCGGTTTCAGTTGAATTTTCTTGTGCCCCTGTCAGTTAGCTTGCATATGCAGTCTATAATCAGGTGACTTCTAAACAGGGACATTTCATTGAATTTTCCTTGGGAACCGGGGACATTCCTATGCCTACAGTCAATATCGTTAAAATTAGTAATGTTTTAGCTTCAAGCATATTTTACCAGGGACAGACCATCAAAAACGGGGACAACCTCTAGGGCTTGTGTTTTTCCTTGAATCAAGATTTTTTTTTTTTTTTTCTGGCCCTAAGACATTTTTTCTTATTTTAAGTAATCTTAACAAGCCATATTTTCTTGCTCCATTAACAGATAATGTTGCTTGTAATACGTTACTTTTTGCTTGTAATAAGGCTTATTTTCCTCTTTTTGGAGAGGCACTCTTTGCAGTGCACCCATCCTAATAGCATCCCAAACAAACAAACACCTAGAAGAAAACAAGGTAACACACTATGTACATCAACATCATCAACCACACAACCACACTCCTTCTCTCTCTCACTCTCTCTCTCTCTCTCTCTCTCTCTCTCTCTCTCTCTCTCTCTCTCTCTCTCACACACACACACACACACACACACACACAAAATAAAAAATCCCTCCGTGTTTGTGTGGACCTACCTGCTGTATTCAGCACAGTATCATTAATAATACTCCCCAGTGAACCTTTTACCTGCACTTCCTCATTCATCCTAGTCCACAAAGCCACTCAAAAATGAGGACAGTTTGTGTGTGTGTGTGTGTGTGTATTGGAGGGAAAGGAGGGTTAGGGGTTGCATGGTTTGTGTGTACAAAGGCTTTACAGTACCAGCCTTTTATGCTCTAAAAGTCCATCTTTTTGCTATCCACAGCATGTGTACCCGCTGTACTCTCTGTTCCCATGGGAACCAAATCACCTTGGGTCCGAGTGCAGGAGGTCAAGCAAGGGTTATCATGCTCGCTGTGAAATAATAAAGACAGGTGAAACAGAAAGGCTCTCTTTTTGCATGTGATTCACACAATGGCACAAAGACAGCTGAACAGAGCATAATGCAAGGCAGAGAAAACAACACAACTGACAAAATAAAGATGGTGGCATAGGCTGTAAGTTGATGGAGCTGGATGGAAGTGCTAGGTTGGAGGGCGTTCTGCTAATCCCTTCAAGGGAAATGAATTACGGCTGGATGCATGGCATCTCTTCCCCTCTAACACTCAACACTCAGTCTCTCCCCTCTGACACTGAAGGTTGGCGTGAGTAGAGGAAACTCAGAGGAGATGTCATGACTGTCAAAGACCTGCACTAACATAGACAGGTGTAACATCAAAGACAAAAAAAAATGTTTCTTAGTGTTTTTGTACATCATTTTATTCAGTTCAGTGATTAATTTTGCTTAACTCTGACATGTGGATACTCAGTCTAAATGGTTGGACATGAACACACGAGAATTCACTCAATAAGAGAAGACAGTAGTTCAGAACTCGGACAGAGCAGAGCAGCAGGGTCTCGCGAGCACTGACCATGGGGTTAGGTCTAAAATACACAAGGACAAATCAGGGAAAACAGATGATGACCAAGCACAAGGAGGCACAGGTAAAATCAATACAGAGTAGACACTGATCAGGCAAAACAGTATTACATTACATTACATTATATTTAGCTAACATTTTTATCCAAAGCCACTTATAAAGAGAGGACATTAACAATAGCATACAAAGTGTACAGTGTTCACAGGCAAAGAATAGAATAGATAAGTACTAGTGCAGCAGTTACATCCACAACAATCTAATATACAGATGTCTGAATACAGGGTAATATTGCACATTGGTTATACAAGTTATTGCACAGATTATCTTTCCTTAGAGTATATAATGCAGTAGAGGTTTCACCAGGCTGGGACACTAACAGCCATATATACACTTGAGCAGTGCAAGAAAAATCAGTGCAAGGGGGTTATTTAGATGAGTAGGGGTTAGTTTTGTTATGAGGGGAAGCTCTCCCGGAAGAGAAGAGTCTTCGCAAGCCTCTTGAAGGTCGAGAGGGATGGCCCTACTCTTGTAGCAGCTGGTAGCTAATTCCACAATTGAGGAACAATGATGGAGAACCGTTTGGAATGGGATCGCCTTGTGTAAGCAGAGGGCAAGGCTAAATGGCTGGTGTTGGAAGAATGCACCATTCTGGATGGAGTATAAGGCTTAAGTATAGCCTTCAGGTAAGCTGGAGCAGACCTTGATGTGGCTTTGTAGGCGAGGGTTAAGGCCTTGTGCTTAATTCAAGTGGATACAGGTAGCCAATGCAGGTTGATAAACAGAGGAGTGACCTGCACCCTTTTTGGTTGAGTGAAAACCAGACACGCCGCCGCCTTATGGACTCATTGGAGTGGTTTTATTGCACAAGCCGGTAAACCAGTTACAATCTTTTGTATGCTGAACAGTGCAAAGCGGCACGATTGGGCAACCGAGGCAATGTGGTCTGAAAACAGTCATCAATCATGACACCCAGGTTTTTAGCAACCTTGTTTGGGGCAACAGTGGTAGAGCCCAGATTGAGTTTGATATCGTAATAGGATCCTGGGCTGGGATCACCAGAAGCTCAGTTTTGGACAGGTTCAGCTGAAGGTGGTGTACCTCCATTCAAGTAGACAGTTCCGTGAGACAAGTGGATACACGTGCAGAGACTGTCATGTGTCATGTGCTTTAGTGCTTGCCTCTGAAGTAATGGTTGTTCAAGTGGTTGGACACTTTATCTATTAAGTATAGTATCGAAGAGAGGCACGTGTAGCACCTAGATTATTGAGATATTGTTGCCAGTTCTTCACGCTGAAACTTTCTTTCTATCTGTTTCTACCTGAAAAAGACGACCTGCTTTTGCACTTCTCTCCTCAGGTGTGCCAGGGTGTCTGGGAGCAGAGAAGGCAGCTGGTGTAGAGAGATCTGGGTTATTTGCTACTTGCCGTCTCACTTCACTCTTATCATGTCTGACTCCCCCCATCGTTGACACAGTTGACAAAAGGCCGTCTTCATGGGAGTCATCTCTCCCCAGCCCCCACATCTGATGGAGGGCAGCTGAGGCTCTTCACAAATGTCATCCTGTCCAGCCGTGGCATACACAGCGGCAGGAGGGAGACAAGGAGGGTAGGCAAAAACTACTTATTACCGTGTGTGCGTGTGTGTGTGTGCGTGCCTGTCTGTGTGTATGTGTGTGTGTGTTGTGTGTGTGGCAGATAGGGCCTACATGACAGACCGTCATCTGTGAGGTGGATGTGCTGAGTTATTTCAGGAGAAAGTGTGACATGACCAATGTGGAAACAATGAAGTGTGTGCAGCACTCTATTGCAATTCTACATTTAATTACGTATATGTCAATAAGTGCACGTAAATGTGCTAAATATTGTAAGCAACCATAAGCATGAATTATGTCTCTGTTGTATTATAATACTGTTATCATAGTCTGGCAGTCTATGACCTGGAGTCTAGTGTGTTATTGTTCAGCTGTCACACCACCATGTTGCGTCTTGCCTGTTTGTACCACTATTTCCCAAACGTCACCTTGCCTGCATCAATGCATTTAATTTCGAACCTCAGAAGAAAGGTGACATATGTGGGTAGCCTTCTGTCATAGCTATCATGAACATACAGCCTTAATATAAAACACCTGCGCTCTTTCAACTTGCTTCTTACTTGCATTACAATAAAAAGTGACTGTGGCACTCCAGCCGTGTGAAATGTAATGATGGAACGCTTTTCGTAAAGAACTTTGCATGGTACGTAGCACTGAGCAGGTCGCCCAAAGTAGGCACAGCCTCGGAAGAGGCTGGAGATACAGTGATGAGGGCGAGATGTGAATCTCCATTTGCTGATTTGTAGAGATGTGTGAGCGCTCTGTGCTCTTGCTCCCTCTGACAGAGCCCTTGTTTGCCGAGTGTTGAACCCGGCAGAGCAGAAGAAGCCTAATGAAGCATCAGCACGGCTGCCTCAGGCCGACGTGGAAGTACACCACCGCTGCCACTCAATAAGCCTCATGCACCAGATCTATACCAAAGGATAGTCTCTCAATCACATAGAAATCTGCAGCTTTGCCGGTTCTGTCTGTGAGTCTGTGGTGAGATACAAAATGGTTCTGTGTAAAGTCTGTACTTGCGTGTGTTTGGTTGTGTGTGTGTGTGCCAGTTTTACATGTTTCTTTGTGTGTGTGTGTGTGTGTGTGTGTGTCTGCTTTATATGTATATATGTGTGTGCACACACATGTGTAGTGAAAATGAATGGGATACAGATGAAGCGCTCACCTGATGTCCCTCTGTCTAAATCATAACAGGAAAATGTGAAGTCCTTTCAAGTTTGGTCATGATGTATTACACATTCATAATGATAGCTGGGCAGTGCACAGGGCTGCATTGTTGAACCTGTTATAGGCTTTTGTTGAGAGAGAGAGAGAAAGAGAGAGAGAGAATCTGGTTGTTCTTCAATCACCTTAAGTTTTGATGAATTTCTGTCCCTGTTGAGTGTAATTCTGTGTGTCATAGTGTTTTGGCATTCCACTGTGTGGGGAGAGAATACATTACCCAAGCTGCACAGCATCTTGAGCCACAAACACAGGGATTAATGTGAAATATATCAGTCAGGGGGAGAAAAAATTCAAAGTGAAATTGGGGTTTGCTGAAGCATGAATGTTCTGATACAGAAAAAAAAAAAGATAGAGGGAAGACTTGGCATTACAAACAGGTGAGCTCTTCCACTGGGAGACTGGAAGGGACTGAAGGACATAAAGCATGCAGTAGAGGGCTGCTTTATTTCTTGTTCTATTATTTATTTATTTAGTTGAGCGAATCACTGAAACTGAATGTGAAATGTTCCCCGTTTTAGAATATGGTTCCCCCAGAATACGGCTGAACACCAAGTCAGACAGTAGTCAATGTCAAGCTGCAGTACAGAGGAATTAGAAGAGCTTGCCACAAGGTGATGTGTAAAATAGAGGGCTGATGGGTAACGTCAGCTGCTTCTATTTAAATTCAGTGTATTCATAGTTTCTAAACCTGACAAGGCAACACACACCAGCCACTTATTTGGCTGGCATTCTAAACCACAGATGCCGAACATGGAGTGGATTCTCTAAATCAGCCAACCATTTGACATTGTAAAATAGCTGAGTGGAAATTATACCTCTTTATGGAGACAAATTCTTGACATTTAGATCCTGCCTATGGAAGCTACACACAACACATTGTATATAAACTAATAGTGTTTGCCTCACACATTCAGGTGGTTTTTTAACCTTACACACAGTGGTATACATTTATACACTATATGCTAACAAACCTATTACTGATGAGACTGAATTAGCATATTGCCAATACTACTTGTATAAAAATTAACGAAGAGCTATTGACATCTTCCACCTCAGTATGCGTAAATATTGCACCATGTGACTGACATTTTCAGTTATTCAGTTTGATAATGTGTAGCCAGGAAATTATCTCCAGTCCAGTGGATTTCCAGTCTCCGACCCGCTGGCTCACCTTCGCCAGCCTCATTTGTAAATGTCACTTTGGTAAAAGTGATGGAAATAATTTGCAGTAGTGTAAATAGGAGAAAGGCCCTGGAGGACAGTGGCAGGTTTGCAGCGTTGTCAACACAGTTATTCTCCTCGCATTGTCAATTCCTCAGGAAATAATTGAACTCTGATGTGGCGCTTCTCTTAGTCGAGATGAGGCGGCCAAGAGGGAATTTTCAAGCATATGGCATTTGGAGAGAATGAGCAAGGAGACAGAGAGAGAAAGAGAGAGGGTAGAGAAAAAAAAGAAAGAGGGGGGGGGGTCTATGCACTGACATTACATTGTTTATTTATTACTTGTAAATGCGTACTGCTCACACTTGGAAAAGTGTATCAAAATCGACAGAGAAAAGAACGTGAAATAATGAGTGATTATCAGTTTTCGTGTCTTCAGACACGGTCCCTCAGCACTTGCTCTGTGGGTATTCTTCCCTTAAAGACATGGATGGCGAGACCCCACAGAATAATCATTGGCAATCCGCAGGGGAGGTTTCGGGATTTCAACAGGAAGGTGATGGGTGGCAAAGGCGGGTCTTGACACATTACTGTGTAATTACGGGAAAGCATAGCCGGAGACAATGATGTCAGCATGGCGTGTAATGCCGTTCTTCACCTCAACCGCAAATCCCAGATGAGGCACGCTCCACGGCAGAGGAGTCAAGCTACGGTGTTACAAACACTGTAACACACACACACACACACACACACACACACACACACATTGCTCTACCCCACACTCCTTTCCTCATTAGTCCTTCATAACTGGAATCTTTTATGCTGATGTCTTGCTCACTGAGTCGTCCCATTTTCCTCTCTTTCTCTCTCTTTCTCTCTCTCTCTCTCTTTCTCTCTCTTTCTCTCTCTCTCTCTCTCTCTCTCCCTCCGACTTTCACTTCCCCATTTTCCATCTCTGGCTAGGTTGCCCGCTGTGATGGGGTGTCTGATCCATGGCCTCCCTGCAGCCAGTGGTGTATGCCCTGCACTGAGGGGCTTGCTGGGAGCCATGAAGCACACAGGCTAATTCCTGACGGGGAGGGGAAATTAAAAGACACCACGGCAAAGGAAGAGAGACGCTGCAAGACAGAGTGACCAGAATGCAGAGGAGAGGGCTGTCTCCACTACCACTGGGAGGGGTTATAGAGGGACATGTGAAACTAAATTATGTGTATATGTGTGTGTGGTTGCTGTATGTGTGTGTGTGTGTGTGTGTGTGTGTGTGTGTGTGTGTGTGTGCATGTGTAGGTATGTGTGTGTGTGCGTGTGTGTGTTGCACTTTCTTCTTACTTTGTTTCACATATCTTAGCGAGCAGCATGTGTTTTTCAGTCTGACAATACAGCAAAGCAGATGAAATGAACAAAGTTCATTATTGACTTGTGTTTGGGGTGCACTGCGCTATCATCAAAAAACTGCAGCAGTCTTGGGTCAAGCACTGAAGCGCAGGTTAGGCATCAAGGGAAAACCTCTCAGTGCAGCCTGACTTCAAAATGACAATGATCTGGGCAGGAGATTCAGGATGGGTCTCCATGGTGAGTGGAGGCGAGGAGGTTCCAGAGAGGCCTCATCAGAGATGCAGAGGCCTGGGTGGAGTTCTCTGCTAACGGTCCCTGATCTGGACTACATCAGACATGCACCACAGTGCTTTCAGATAGTCCCAGAGTCCCAATGCTTGTGGCAAGGCAGGGGGAGATGACCTTGACTTGATAAGGATTTATATTTAGTAGTCTGGGATTTGCATTTATGTGTTTTTTTCTATGTGGGTAGAGTTTATTAGCCTGATGCATTAGCCGCTTTCACATCGTTTCACTTCGCGCAAAGCGTCTGAACCCTAGCAATTGGCATGTGTTTGCTCCACAGTGGGCAGATACTTTCTGCTTCAACCAATCGCTACTGTTTGTTTGTGACGTATATTATGCGCTGGAATGCATCGTTTGAATCAACATTATTGCTTTCAGCCCTCCCTCTGGCTCGTCCCAGTTCAGACATGATGCAAACCGAAGCTTACGCCTGGCTCCCTGATCGCAGTGGTGGAGCAATGACAAATTGAGCACTAGGTGGCGCTAGCCTGGCTACCAGACTCTGTTACACTTTGTGCAAAGAGTTTGGACATTCTTACATATTTTTTTTTCTGATTGCTTAGGCACAAGTTTTTTTTTAACTTTTGGCTATTTCTGCAAAACACTACACATGCATCACAAAACCAACAAATCACGAAAGCACTGTTAGCACTCTTTCTATAATACTTTTTGCTAAACTCTTCACATGTGTTTCAAAATGGTATTTTTGCACACAACCACACACAACCCATCAAATTGATAAGCACACAAAGCACCAACTGCACACTGTAAAAATGAAAAACACATTTTAGTTTTGCTTACTCAGTGTGCAGGGCATGTCAGTTTTCGGTAGCTCATGACTATGTAATACATGTATCTTAGCATCATGCATATGCACAAGTATCCAGCTGTGCAAACTGTGGATATTTCTAAAACTGCTAGTTTGGTTCCATAATTGGCTGATTCAGCGTTCCAAGCCGTTTTAAATCCAGCACAAACACACAGGTTTGCCTCCTCTCTTCTATATTACACTGTAGAAAACTCCAATTAAAAAAAAACAACAAAAAAACAAAAACAAACAAAAAAAACATTCCAAAGTAATAGCCACAGCCCATCTCACTGTAATAGCACTTAGTGTTGCCCGGCAACCACTTCCCCAATGGAACTATATGTTTTGGCGGAAGAATGGTTGTTACAATACAGTATTTTATTTTATTTTATTTGTGTGGCTGTATCTAATAAAACATTAGGAAAGATTTGTTGTAACAGTTTTCTAAAGCAATAAGCCACTTGAGTCTGTGGGTTTATGCAGGATTTAGAACAGTTAAGGGGTGTTGTTTGGCACGAAGCAGAGCCATTAAACCCCCTTAGCCGTTCTAAATCCAGCACAAACCCACGGACTCAGGTGGCTTATTGCTTTATAAAACTGTAACAACAAAAATTTGATAAGATTTTATTGTATTTCACTATAGGCCTATGGTATATGAGAGAGAGGGTCAAAAGTGCAATATAACTTTTTATTCTTTTTTTAACAGTTAACTTTTTTTCTTTAACAGTTTTTGTAGAGATTTTGATATGTGATCTCAGCCTTCTCTCCACTTTTCCACTTTGCGGCCCTTGTTCCTTTCCTCCTTATTTCTTCACCTCTTCTGCTCCTCTAATCCTTCACTCTCTGTCCAATATTGTCAAAAACTGTAATCCAGACAAAACCTTACTTGATTTTTTTGAAGTGTTAAAGGTCTGAATGTTGAGTGAAGTAATTATCAAAACGTGCTTTGGCATGTGTCAATGTAGGAATGCTAGTCTCAGAATAGTGTTAAGATAGAATAGAAGATACAGAAGTGTATGGTTTTTCAGCCAACATGCTATAAAATTGCAAAGTCTTATGCAGTGAGTTGTGTTTACAGTTTTGCAAAAAGTGTGAATAGATTGGCTACAAGCTGTTTCAAAATTTGTGCCAAAAGAATCACAGTTAGTGTTCAGTGCATTCAGAAAAAAAAAACTGCAATAGACATACCTTTACTTTGTGGTAACTTTGCAGTAAACCTATTGGCTCTTCCTTCAGTTCCCGTTCGCTGATTGGTTGGGGAAACTTGAGCCATAGGAGATTACCCTGACGTAATACAGTTGCAAAATATTGAGCGGAGGTAGCCTACTAGCCTGGCTAAGAGTTTATCTGAACTGAGCACAATAGTAATAACACTTCTACCATTTATTCTTCATATTAATTTAGATGGAGAGCACTGAGATGTGCACAACAAAACCGACAGAAATGTTAGTATACCACATTTTAACTATAAATTGAGAGTGTTATTGTTATTGATAGATAGATAGATAGATAGATAGATAGATAGATAGATAGATAGATAGATAGATAGATAGATAGATAGATACTTTCATTATCCCATAAGAAATTCTGGAAACTGTTATTTAAACGTATTGTCTGGAAAGTGTTGTTAAACTATTAGGCTAGTGTTTTGTTAATCTATTAGGCTAGTGTTTTGTTAAACTATTAGGCTAGTGTTTTGTTAATCTATTAGGCTAGTGTTTTGTTAAACTATTAGGCTAGTGTTTTGTTAATCTATTAGGCTAGTGTTTTGTATGTCACTTTGCCTCCAGTGGCTAATGAATTCCATTCCAGTGGCCATAAGTGCACTGTGTGTGTTGAAAATGAATTCCATTCCAGTGGCCATAAGTGCACTGTGTGTGTTGAAAATGACATTCCATTCCAGTGGCCATAAGTGCACTGTGTGTGTTGAAAATGAATTCCATTCCAGTGGCCATAAGTGCACTGTGTGTGTTGAAAATGAATCCCATTCCAGTGGCCATAAGTGCACTGTGTGTGTTGAAAATGAATCCCATTCCAGTGGCCATAAGTGCACTGTGTGTGTTGAAAATGAATCCCATTCCAGTGGCCATAAGTGCACTGTGTGTGTTGAAAATGACATGCACTTCATGAGCAGCAGGGAGACTCTAAGTATTTTAAGTATTTTTCACATTGACATAATTTTGTATTGGAGAGTGAGCTGGAGAGAAAGATAGCAAGAGAAAGAGAATGTGTGTGTCTGTGTGTGTGTGTGTGTGTGTGTGTGTGTGAGAGAGAGAGAGAGAGAGAGAGAGAGAGACAGAGAGACAGAGAGAAAGGGAGAGAGAAAGGGAGACATAGAAAGACTGTGTATGTGTTAGTGTGTGTGTGTGTGTGAGAGAGAGAGAGAGAATGAGAGAGATAGACAGAGAGAGAGAGAGAGAGAGAGAAACAGAAAAACTGTGTGTGTGTGTTAGTGTGTGTGTTAGAGTGTGTGTGTGTGTGTGTGTGTGTGTGTGTGTGTGTGTGTGTGTAATAGTCAAAGATAGAGGACTATTACAAAGATAGAAAAAAAAGCGTGTGGTGACAGCATTTGGTTTGCTAATGAGACGCGTGGTGACACCTGAGGAGTGCTCGGGGCGTCAGGAATCCCGCTAAAAGACGCCGAGCACAGCTCCTCGGAGCCC
Organism: Tenualosa ilisha; assembly: GCA_015244755.2. Classification (NCBI taxonomy): domain Eukaryota; kingdom Metazoa; phylum Chordata; class Actinopteri; order Clupeiformes; family Clupeidae; genus Tenualosa; species Tenualosa ilisha. Next base: position 2,671,041 of record PYXC01001801.1, on the reverse strand, counting down.
TCAGCTCCTAATGAGGTTTAATGGACAGGCTCTCTCATCCATGGCCTTCACTTTACTCAGCTTTACGAGGAGGGTAATCCAGCACAGGGACCACTTAAAACAATGCCACACACACACACACACACACACACACACACACACATACACACACACACACATTGACCCCTGGAGACACAGTAAATGAACAGAAGCAATTTACATGCTCTGGCTGCGAACCTTTTTTTTTTTTTTTTTTTTTTAAACTTGGAGTATTTTGAGTGAGCTTCATGCCTTGCTGCCTATCTAATTAGTGTCTGCCAATCATCTCCCCAGAGAGTTGCAGATTTAGAGAGGCATAACACCAAGGGATTGGGCCTCTGACACAGAGCCTGAGAGCCTGTTCACTGGAAACGTTAGCATGCCCTATAGCATGCTCGAGTGACTGCGCAGGACAGGATTGTTTGAGATGAATGTAGGGGCAGCACACACACACACACACACACGTCCTAAAGACTTGTGCAATCATGGCAGATGGTGACATGGGCAGTCAGTGTGTCAAGAACAGGGGGTATAATAATAATAATAATAATAATAATAATAATGAGTTTGAGACCAAGCTGTAGGTTCAGCAACCGCAATTGCTCACAGAATTAACCACGGCTGTAAATATTTTTAAATCTTCATTTCATGGAGTCATTCCACCTCATATGATAATATCTGAATGCTACAGTTGGCTTTAATAGACTATCTGTCTTCCTATGGCACATACAAGTATTCTGCCTTGTCATACAAATGCCACTGTAATACAAAGCATCAGGAAATGACAAGGACAGATAACACATAACACTTCATCTTATGATAGGGAAGAAGTGATCCTGTCAATACTCTTTGTTTGGATCGAAGTCTAGGTCTAACCCTGAGGTTAAGAGTGAAGTCAAGCTGCATCAAAATACATTTTAAAGACTGGTCCATTATTTTGAATGTTCGCTGCACTGCTGCAACTGATGTAGCCAGTTTCATTGATTGTAGTGGATGCTAATTGTTATGGCAGATGCCTCTTTGATGCATCCAGAACATATTTGGTATAGCCTCCTTGTAGGTCCTGTATGGGTTTCTCTTGCTTCTTAACTTGTACATACAGGTTTCCACAGTTGCTGCAGTGTATTTTACCACAACTCTGCTCAAATCCTCACACAATACTGCACTATGATCGCTTTTCCATCACCAGGCTACAGTCAGTGTAATAAAAACGTATCCTTGACATTTTCCTCACTCAACTGAAGCCAGCAGACGATCACAGAGCAAGCTGTAATGTCAACTCAGACATCTGAAAGAGCGATGTGATGGGTTTTGGCAGCTGGAGGAGCTCCGTGTTTGTTTGTGGCAGAGAGAACTGAGTGACGGCTGACTGGCGTAACACTTGAGAGCTTGCAGACACACTGTGACAGATTCTCTGGAGCTGATAACTCTCAAATTTAAGCATGAGTGGATACAACAAAAGTCTTTAAAAGGCCTTGTTCTCAACACTCCAATAGAATCGTTTACATTATTTCACCATGAGGTAGAATTTCAAGCATGTAATACATAGCAAGCTCTGGATATAAGTCGGGTAAACAGGAAAAGTGGGAAAAAAATAGTGGGAATAAATATATACGTTAAAAGTTGAATATATACGTAAAAAGATAAACTAGAAAGAAACCACACATTTCTACAAACCTCAATCACATTAGACTGTGTGCAGGAGGACCAATGGATGTTCCACTCACATAAAATACATGCAAAGACACACAAGCATGCACACATGCATGCAAACACACACACACACACACTCATACATACACACAAATAAATAACGACAACAACAACAACAACAAATACGTGTGTATAGCTGCCTTAATGTTGAGTGATGCTTCCCCCTAGTAAGAGCTGAACATCTTAAAAGATGTATGAGGCGAGGCAGCCCTGCGTGTCCCCGAGACAGATGGAGAGGGAGAAGTCTAGAGCGAGTTTTAAGGCTATTAGCCCTGTCATCCTGGTGTAATGTGAGATGGAAGGGGATCGGCCCGGGCATTGCAAACTAGGCCAGCCAGAGATGCGAACAAGTTTGCTTTGGACTTTTCAAAGTGCTTTACACTTTACCGTATCCGCTGTGCTCTGAGAACTAGGGAGCAGAAAGCAGAGCAATGGATGGGGATAAGCAATGAGTCCATTTGGAGAACAGTCTGGACCTCACACATGCTCATCACATGACACTAACAGCTTTAGTAATGTTTGCAGATCTCCAGCAGACCTACAAATATGAATTAAGGCCTGCGCCCACCAGACACGGAGCGTCAGATGCAAGTTATGGAATACGTCTAACATTCTGATATTTCCACTCACAGTGCTGCCAGCAAAAACACAATTCAGCGCTACTTTAAGGCATAACAATGACAGGAACAGATTGTTTTAATGCTGTTTAGTTTAGCAATGGCTTTGTGACTGTTACTACGCAATAAAATTGCCATTTTCGTCAGCCAAATACGAGCTAGATCATCAACATTGCATTAGTTACTTTTGTTTATCGATGGTAACTAAGGGAAGAAAAGTCTTGTTTTTAACGGTATAATGAACTTTGGCCCAAATGGTGGGAAAAAGCAAATATACATGAATCTGATACAAAACCAAGTGATTTTTATGGGCTTGACGCACAGGTTTTTGAACAGTTTTCTAAAACTCAGCACCAGATGCAATAATTTACAGTTCATCATGCACTGTAAATTATACTCAAAATTATACTCAAATTAAACCATCCCAAGAAATAACTGCCATGTTACAAACCTAGCCATATGCACAAGCAGTGCACTGAAAGATTTTGCACAAATTTGGCAAACATTCTTGGATCTGTATAAAGATCATTAATTTAAAGCTGAGATGGAGATGGCAAATAAACATCATAAGCAGCAGCCGCAGCACTAGCAACAACAACATCAGATCTTAATTTAGGCGCTGCATAAAAACCTGTTTCCAAGGGAGGCCATGCCTGTTTCTCACAGAGCAGATTGCAGATGCCACCATCTTCTGCCTGCATTCCATCCTGAGATTGTAGCTTGTCTTCAGCTGTCTTGGATGCAGTCTCGCACAGCCTTGCCAGATTCCTCAGAGATAATCTGTGGTCCCTTTGGGAGAGACTCACTCTCTGTGAGTTGGCAAAAGTTTGTTGCGCTGTTGTAAACAATTAGCACTCTGCGAACATTGGGTCTGTACAATTTTCTGTCCTTTGAGGTAGAGAACATTTCAATATGGCGGGGGAACAGATGCACTGCAGTCATCTGTTGTAACTACACTTTAGATTCATTTGCAAAAGAATAAAAAATCAGTACAAGCCCATTAACACTGTATCCTATGACATGTTCTATCTAACCAGATGCTTTCTTCTTAGCTTAGCAGTCATCTAAATTAGCATGTTTGGTATACGTTTATTGTATGTCATGGCATCAGATTGGTGATACGCCCTTTGAGGAGAGGCTAAAGGCTTTAGAAGCAGCTTATTGCTTTGTACTTTAAATTTGTCTGTGCTTTCCTTCTAACATTTGGAAAAAAAGAGGAAAATGCATTGACATATGCTATGTCATCAAATATGCAGCTCCTTCTTGTGCATGCACCCTCTAAAGTGGACACACCATCTCCTGCTCTTCATTTTTCTTCTCCGTGTTTCTAAAGTGTCACAGCAGATGCTTGAGATCTGAGGGAGGTGCTGAAGGTTGGCTGTGCTCATGAATGTGAGCTCTTTTTGTTTCCCCGAGGAAGCAAACTCTTTCAACACAGGAACAAAGATATTTTCTAAATCAATATATTCCTTGTTATGGAAAGTAAAAAGCATTCTTTTGATGCAACACTCTTCAGAGATTTTGTGTGTGTGTGTTCTCTGCGGTCTGTGAGCATGCTGAAAACATAGGCTTGTGACAATTCTGTCACAATAAATAGGAAGGATTTCTATCAAGAAGTGTGGCAGGAGTGTAAGATAAACAAGGCAAGTGGTATCTGTCAATTTCATTTGCCATTAATCAGTTACAACAGTAGTAGGAAAGTCAGCAAAACTTATTCTGAGTGTATCTTTCTTTGAGGACCACCTAAGCATGCAAAAATGTCCTATGAAAATATAAAAAGAGGATAACAGTTATTTGTACTATTTCACACCTCTCTCTCGTTCTGTCTCGTGTGCATAACATTCCTGAATAGTTCCTCTGTCATAACTGGTGGCTATGTTTTGTTTATGTAAAAAAAGAACATCAAATACATCTGTCCAATTAACATTAATACATTTCGAACAAAGCACATCAATCATGCAGTGCAGTTCTCTGAAAGGCCACTGGCAATTTAATTAGCTTAGACAACAAAAACCCTTCCACAATAGGAAAATTCATCGTGCACAGAAACAGATGAAGGGAATTAACCAGGCACACGTACAAGCATAATGTATGTTTCTAATTATTGTTTTTTTTCCATATTCAAATACGCAGCCCGTGATTCTAATCGTATGCATGTATTAAATTTTTCCTCAAGGTAGTTTTACTGTGTGAGTGTGATTGGGGGGGTGGGGGGCAGGATGTTACTCTCCACGATTTTTGCAAAATAACTCTTGACCTGATTTTATTACCTTATAAGTGCTTAATTACAGTTGTTCATTTTGTAAGAACTGGAGGTAGGCAGTTGTATTATGATGTGACTTCTTGCTCTTGAGTAAATACCTTAAAGAAAGAAGTAAATGGTGGCCATGGGGCTGAAATGCAAAGAGCAAAGATTAGAGATTGATTGTGGTGTTTTTGTTGTTACTGTTTAACGTCGCTTTGGAAAAGCATCTGCTAAGAAACTATCAAAGTCAAAGTGTACTTTATTGTCAATTCACTATGTAACAGGCATTACACAGAGGACTGAAATTGCGTTTCACCAGACACCAAATGTGCAATTGAAACTAGAAACACGCACACACACACCCACACACACACACACACACGCATGCAAAAACACACAGCTACACTCATGGACATGAAGTGTACACAGACATCCACAACAAATAGACATAAGACATACGACATTTAGGTAAACATATACGCTTCCAGCAAGAAGGAAGGTTCGAGGTAGCGCTTCTTGGTAGCTGGTGTAGGTTAAAAAAAAGTGAAATGTGCAAAAAGTAAGGTGCAATAAGTGAAGGTGCAATTAGTAAAGTGCCAGTGTGGAGGCAGCATGGACATCAGTGTGTGTGAGATTGTTTTTGGATGTCAGTAACATGTTCATGGAATGTTCATGGAATCTTCTTCATTGTGTTGATTAGCCTGATGGCTTGTGGGAAGAAGCTGTTTCTCAGTCTATTTGTGTGGCACCGCATGCTGTGGTAGCGCTTTCCAGATGGTAAGAGGGAGAACAGTAACCATACAGAGTCTGCGACTCGCAATTAATATTACAGTTGTTATTTTCCTCGCTAGCACCTTGGGAGTATGCTTTCTTTCATTTTTTTTTTTTTTTTACAAACAATGAACTCAAGCCAGAGATAATAAGATTATTGATTTTATTCATTTGAAAAATGAATCTAAAGAAAATGAAAAAGAAAATGTAGAAATCAAAAGAAAATGTAGTTCTTTGTTTCAGTCAATGTCCAGGTCATCCCTCGGACCCTCCATACACTCATCATACTTCCACACTTCGTCCAGACCAGTCTCCCACCAGTTGTCTTCCCTCGGCCATGGCTCGTGTGGTAGGTGTTTGCGGTCAGCCAGCACAGTGCAGTTCATGCCGCTGCGTGTGATCTTGGCGGCCTCCTTCCTGTTCCGCTGGGCCTTGAGCTTCATGGCCTCTCTCTCAGCGCGGCGCTCGGCAGTAATGGTGTTGGAATACTCTCGACAGTGGAAGCGCCGGGGCGCACCAGGGGGCAGTGGTGAAAGGTAGATTAGGGGGAGGGGGAACATGCCAGGGTATTCAGGCTTCATGTATACAATCCTCTCCCCATCGCTGTAATTGCCAACGCTGCCATTGGCGTGGTTTTTGTAATAGTGGGGCACCTCATAGGGTGCATATCTTTGGTGGGCACGAGTTGGCACCCTCCAGACCTTCCTCTCGGGTGCAGGTGCAGGGGCCCTGCTTTGGCTAGGTGCTGGGCAGCGTGGTTGTTGTGCGTCAGTCAGCACAGGTGCACGATCTGGCGCATTGCTTGATCTTGGTTGGTTTGACACACTGCTCGGTCTCTTCACCTTAGGGATCCTGTAAGGCTGAAGGGGGAAGGGGATCCTTGGCTGCTCCCTTTGCCTACCAGATGAGCCAGGGCGTTCAGACTGAGATGTCTGTGCAGACTCCTCTGGGCTCGGTTTCGGGGGCTTGGCTTTCTCAAGCTTCTCTCCAAGCTTATGGAAGACTTGCACAGAATGCATCATGCGTTCCCCAAGTTTGCTTCTTGGTTGGAGGGCAGTGGCGATATCTTTGGGCTTCTTGCTCATGGACTTTTTGGAGTCCTTGTGCTTAGCTTTTGGCTGATCTCCAGTCACCTTTGAGCCCTTTGCTTTTTTGCTGGCATCTGGCCCCTCCTTCTCTCCATCACTGGCCTTGGTTTTTTTCTCCGTTCGGCTTGTTTTCTTGCTCCGTTTCTCCTTTTTCTCCTTCTCTTCCTTGTCATGTTTATGCTTTTTCCTCTTGTCTTTGCCCTCACTGTCGCTCTCAGGCAGCCTGTCCTTGGTTTTCTTGGGCAGCTTGGCATCTGCCTTGCCTGCTTGGAGAGAAGCAGTCTTTAGTGCCTGTTTGGTGAGGTCACTCTTGTCTGCAGGCCGCACCTCAGTATCCTTCATGGCTGTATCCAGCTTCTTTTTCTTGTTATTATCCTGGCCATTGGAGTTAACAACCAGGCTGTCCTTTGAGCTGCTGCCATCTGGAACCTGGGGCACTGTGCCGGCCTTTGGCTGGCCAGCCTGGACTTTCTTGGCCTCTGCAACCACTGTGGATGTGGTCTCACAGTTTGGGGCACTCTCAGCCACTTCCATAGGTACCTTGCTCTCCTGTTGCCTCTGTTGGGTTGGAAGTTTTACCACTTCAGCTGGTTTCATCAGACCAGTGCTGCTCGGTTCAGCAGCCAGCAACTGTGGAGTGCCAAGGAGCTGAACTGGCTCTTGCTCTTGAATTGTTTCTGGCACTGGATTAAAGGGCATAGTGGTGCCAGGCTGTAGACCTGTAACATCCATTGTGACCAAGGGTCCCTGTAGATATGGATCAGATGGCACAGGGGTGCCATGAAGTAGGCCTTCCCCCTCCAGCAACATGAAGGGTGCCTGCAGCTGTGGGTTGAAAGGTGCAGCATTAATATACTGCTGCCTGGGGGCATCCAAATACATGACGGGGGCTTGAAACTGTTGAACATAGGGCACAGGAGTGTCATATTGTAGACCCACGCCATCCATTGCTACAAGGGGTGCTTCCAGCTGTGGGTGGAAGGTCACAGAGGAGCCATGCTGTTGGCCTGTCGCATCCACAAACATCACAGGGCCTTGTAGCTGAACATCGAAGGGTACAGCTCCATCTTGGAGGGCCATCCCAGGAAATACCTGGGGAGGCATTGGTTGGAAGACCGGGATCTCGTTGACAGGCAGAAACTGCGGCAGAGCAATGGGATTGCCATGGTACTCAGGCCATAAAACTGGCTGGTTGATGACTCCAGAACCAGTTATAGGGGCTGTATAGGAAATGAAAATGGTAAATGTGTGGATTCAACACTTTGTTAACCATCCACCATGTTTAATTATTTATCTGTGAAAGACAAATTGGAAACAACACTTACCCACACCATGGAAATAGGTACCTGCTGCCTGGTTGGTAAGGAAGTGCTGTACACCTAAAATAAGAATAAGAAATTAACTGACTGAATCGCATGGTATTTGGTAAAGAATGAAATCATTTAACACTTAAAAATACCTTGGTCTTGTTGGAAACCATCTTGGGTATAGTTGGAGCAATTATATTGAAAATTCATTATGACATTGGGCCTAAAATTGGAGTGTATCACTCAGCAGGTGAAATCTGTACTAAAGATTTGCCTTGTGAATGGAGACAGAGCTTTCCAAACAGGAACATTCTACTTTAGAATTAGAATTTTGACAATGTCAACAGAAGAGGTTAAAAGGCTTTGTTGTCACCATAGTTACAGGCTCCTTTGTGACTATTAAAACTAACTGATTTTTTTAATCCAGGCCTTCACTGTAAATTCATAAAAAAAATACTGCCTACTGCACCCAGCTGCTGTGAGCACTAAATAGTCCCAAGTTCTAAATAAGACCTGAGAGGAAAAATATACTATTTCTTAAAAACTCAGAGTGTTTTCACTTCAGTGAACAATAACTAGAATATTACATCAAGGGGACTTTATGCATTTGTATCAGGGCAAAGTCAAAATCAGGGCCTGACATAAGCAAAGATATTTGGTCTCTGTTCAACCGAAATGCCTCATGTGGCGTTAAAAAGAAAAAGGTCTCTAATTTCCTAAACTGCTTTTAGCCTACCTGAGTTTCAGGGGCCCAACAAAGGCCATCGGGGTGCCCTTCTGTAGTAGGAGGCATCAAGCCCACCAAAACTGCATGTGTCCCAGTGATCTCATGTAAATAGAGTGAGTGAGTGAGTGAGTGAGAGACAGAGAGAGAGAGAGAAAGCAATGTCAATATACAGCATATATCTGGGAAACCCTGTACTACTGCATTGCAGTCGCAGCACCCCAAAATTTGTCACAATGTGTAGCAACAGGTCAACAAATATCATCATCTCCATTTCAAAAGAGAGAGACCAAGGCAAGGCAAAACCACCACCAAATCACTGCGAGAAAGAAAGGGCTCCACAAGGGTGAGGCAATGTCATTGTTATAAACTTCATATCAATAACTCTCTCCACAGGCACAGAGAACAATGCAACTTCCCCCAGACTCACCTCGCCCAACCTCATCAAAGGCTGGCAGGTCGGGAGCTGGCCTCTCCTGGCTTCTCCGACCCAAACAGAGTGGTCAGAGTGGTCAGTGCCGCTGAGCAGCGGCGGCTTTAGCCCCTGTGGCATGGCAGGCTGCCAGGGAAGGTGTTGCTACAGAGTCTCTCTATCTCTCCGGCCTCCAGAGCCCTGGAAGTCTTCAGCTGAGCCCCTGGATGTCCTGGGTGGAACATGGAGGACAGCAGGAGAATATATAGAAACTGTCAGTCAGGCTCCAGTCAGTCCACTGCATCCATGCAGGGATGGGGAGTGAGTCGGAGCTGTGGAGTGTGTGTGTGTGCGTGTGTGTGTATGTGTGTGTGTGTGTGTGTGTGTCTTTTGTCTCTGAATGTGTGTATATGTGTATTAATGTGTTTATGTGTGTGTGCACACGTATTCAGCAGTGTGAACATATTGAGTTAGCTCATTTGTGTGGGCGTTTAACACTCGTTATGTGTTATGTGTGTGTGTGTGTGTGTGTGTGTGTGTGTGTGTGCGTGTTCATGCCAATAGGCATATGGGCTGAATGGCTCTCTGAAGAGGGTGTGAGCCTTAGCGTCCAGGTGCAAATAACAGCCTCCAAACCTTACAGTGTTGGGTTCAGGGCACATGCTGCGGCACTCATGACTGGGTTGAGAAGAGACTAGCACAACCATCACACAAATGTTAAAAAGCTTGAGAGCAGAGGTAAGGTCAGATTTCAGCTGGGGTGTCAGATTTTTATGTGTGAAGTAGAGAGAGAGAGAGAGAGGGAGAGAGGGAAAAAAGGATGAAGAGAGCTACATTGGGAACCCGCGTCACGGTGCCTTGTCGTCAGTCAAAAAGTGTAGCAGATGATGCCGCCGTTTGGAGAGATGATGTCCAATTTCCATCAGCTCCATGCAATACACACAGAGCTGCCAGTACCGTCTGCCTTTGAGGGAGGGCAAAACGCTCCCTCTGATTCGCCAGTTTGGCATTACAGAGCGTGCAAAGGGTGCATCTGGTGAATAGCTTAATCACAGGTATTACCGTGTACAAAGACAACTGAAGATAGACTAGCTGAAAGCAGAAGATATGTGTGCATATATGCAAGGAATACAAGAATAGTGACAGAAAGATGTGTGTGTATGTGTGTGTGTGTGTGTGTGTGTGTGTGTGTGTGTGTGTGTGAGAGAGAGAGAGAGAGAGAGAGAGAACATGAGCACAGGGGAGCAGAAATCAGAATGCAACCCTCAACTTCATTTCTCATGCATGAGTTTCCAACTTCAAGTCAAAGAGGAATTATGAGAATGTGGTGTTGTGTCGCTTGAGCTGAGCGTTACAAAGATGGAAACGAGGACATGTCACCCTTTTTGAAAGGGAACAAGACAGAGTGGGAGCAAGAGCTCCTCCATGATACCCAGCTGAGAAGCGAGTCAAAGTAAACAAGTCAAAGGCACTGAAGCACCGTTAGGACAGCTTTACCTTACCCACATGCATAAAAAGAAGCCTTCTCTTAGATGGAAAAAAAAAAAAATAAAGAAACACAGCCTACAATTACACTTTTGTTTCAGAGCAGTGAAGAGAGAGCCTTGGCCATGAAAAAAGGTATGAAAATAAAGAAACAAAGTGTCAGGGAGGGAGATGGAGAGAGAAACAGTGAACCTTAGCAAGGTTTGCTGCTGAACAGTTCTTCCCATTCAGTCCCAGACACTTGAGCCCATTAAATGGAATAGATTATTGATTTTGCTATCTTCACAAGCTGTGAGATTTTCCAGTCGGCCCCCATGTGTGCTGAAGGCAGGGCAGAAGAAAAGCACTAGTCATTAGTTGCACTGCCACTCAATGATGCACCTTTTATTGAAAGAAAGGAGCAGTGTGTGTGTGTGTGTGTGTGAGATGTGTTTGTGAGCAAGGATGTTTACCTGTGTGTGTATACAATTGCGAATAGAATGAGTAGAGTTTTTTTTTTCAGCGTGCAGTGTATGTGGCTATATGTGGATCTGTATGTTTTAGTTTGTGTGTGTGTGTGTTCAGATATTTAACCATCTACACATAACCATATGTCTAGTAAGCCTCTCACAATGCAGAACATGTTGACAGCTAACAGAGAGCTGAAGTAGTGTCTGAGGGCATGTGCCACAAATGGCACAAGGAATCATCGACACATCCCAGCGTCAATCCCACTGATTTCCCATTGATCCCCCAGAGAGGGTTGAATGCCTGAGCTTCTGATTCCTTCATTCTGACAGACGAGACGAGAGAAGAGTGTGTTTTCTGCAGTGTGTGAATACACACACTTCTGCTCTTATCGGCTTGTCTCTCTGGTTATTACAGAGCATTCCTCAGCTGGTGGTTTATTGACTAGAGGGTACATGTCAGACACTAGTCACTGATAACCTAAAGTAAAGGGGTAAAGTAAAATAAGAAACATGTTACCGTGCTTTGAGTGAAAAAAACCCCAAAACAAAACAACTTCAGCATAATTTTAGTTTTCCACTGATTATTGACCGGTCCAGTTTATTATCTACTCATGCATATCGGATCAATACAGGTAGTGATTGCACCTGGTCACTTGATATTCTCATGGACAAGAAATTCAGCTGAGCTCAGTGTGCTCAAAGAGACACCCACCCTCTCTAGTCTTCTGTGTGTCTGATTCGGAAGGGATGTGAATAAATCACGCTTGGGACCCCCCCTGAAGCAGTTCATGGTGCAGAGTTATCGATGTTATGACATCGGAGCAGGCGTCGTGGGGAATAACGCACCGCTGCTTCTAGAGCCACAGCCACAGTTTTCTTTTTTTTCTTTTCTTTTTTTTTCTTTTTTCCCCATGATGTTCTCTCACTGTGGGGAGGATTTGGGGCACAGGATACGCATAACCCTCCCACAGATGGCAGTAGCATGCTGACAAACAACGACATGCAAGATTTCTATACACACTAAACAACAGCATCCTTTTTTTTAATACTTTTTCACGTTTTTCATCTGGAAAAAAAAACCTTGTGCAAGGGCAGTGTCCATTGTTCATGGTCAAGGATGTTTTCCTGTAGGCTACAGTGCTAAAAAAGACCCTAAGCATTCATTCTTCATTGGACCAGCATGTCTCTCTGTGGAGAAGATATTCCAATCCGTCATTGCTGCACTGAACTCCAAATGCATGTGCTCCTTAAAAGACATCCTGGCATCCTGTAGGGCTACAATTATAGATCAATCTCACCCCATCTCAGAGACATGGCAAAGACATATGGGCACCAAGATGGAGAAATGGAGGGTGCTGAGACGCCTGCCCACTCATCTCTCTCCGTATGGGGCATTCATGGCCACCTGGCTGTATTAAACATTACAATGGCTGGGGGTTTGGTGCCAAGTCTAGAAACCACCCCCACCCCCCCTTCACACAGCAAGCTCTCCACAGGAGGAAGCAGCTGAAGCGAGTGGCCTGAATGGAACTGTGGAGTGGAGAACATGCTGGATAGCAGAGGCAGTGTTTTTGTCAGTGACAAACAATTATGTTGTTTCCCCCTTTGGAGTGCGATGGACGCAAAGAATCTGAGAACCACAAGAGTGTACCTAGTATTCTTCTGTGTACTCTCTTTTCAATTTGAAGACATTTTAGATGTTCCCAGGGAACAATTGGCAAGTTCTAGCAAAAAGCCGTAAATCAATCAGGCTGTTGTTTGATGTCACGGCTGAGAAAATTTGATAGAACATACTCTGAATAGTGAACTGGCCGTTAACACTAACTGAATGGGGCACAGAAACTCATTTTAAGTTTTATTTTCCTATGCCCCATTCAGTTAGTGTTAGATGCTGGTTTGCTATTTGGTTTATGTTACATTTTCTCACTCTTTTTTCTTACAGACAGCACTCAGTGACCTCAACCAACAAGACTGAATCTCACTGAATTTCTTCTCTAAGTTTAGCACAATAACTGAATATTGGAAATGTAAAAATATGCTGAAATATAAAAATAAGCTGTGTGATTAACAGGATAATAAGGCCCTGTACTAAGGTCCACTAACAAGACCCTGAAAGCTCCCACAGACTTCAAAAACATTGAGCTTCCATAGATGCATTGATTTCCAGAGAATCTCCCATGTATTGGTGGCAAATTCCAATACATTACTCTAGGCTCTTGTGGATTGGAGTGCTGCAGTCAGCTGCTTCTGTTTGTTGGAGAAAGTCACTTCTTGTCTGTGTAGATTCTCATTCATCCAGGTCATGGTAGTGAAGCTGTTCAGTTATATGCAACTGGATTTCTTTTTGGAACTTTGGATGTTTGAAAGACGTTTCACCTTTCATCCAAAAGGCTTCTTCAGTTCAGGCCTGGTGGTGGGACGACCAGGAGATTTATCTCTGGACTATGGGTGTAACTGTGAGCTGTAGACCACACTTCCCATCATGTGACAATGAGTCAGCCATTGACATAATCAGCATAAATCAATGTGTGAATTGGAGTTGAACTGGTCATTATGATCACAGGACCCAGAGAGTGTTTTAATGGTTTCATTTTAATGACATAGATGCCTCAAATTCAGTGTCATGAGGCTGTGAGGGGCTCAAGAACTGAGAATGAAGGATTAGACAGCTTGACACTAAAATGCTGGCTGGGTGGACCTACAGTCAGTACTCTAGAGGGTAAAGAGCAAAGGTGAAAGACTACAGCTCTGTGGAAGCCCAACTGAAATGCATAGGAGGAGGAAGAACACTTTCCATGACCTTTTAGTAAGAAACTCCATTATCTATGGGATTATCTGGGTGGAAAATGAGTGATGAGTTTCTCAGCGACTGTGTATGGCGGCGATGTGCTAAGTGCAGAGGAAAAAGGCTGTAAATAAGAGGCAGGCTGTGATGCTGGGGGACTCCAGATGCTAGGTGTCCCATTTGGCCTGTTCAAGCGCTAACCAGCGCTGATGGCTAAGCTAACCCTCCCTCCCCGGGCCATGCTCTCCTGCCTGCTGCCTGGCATGGTTGGTGTTACTGGCTCTCTGCTTGGTCTCTACCTCAGTTCATTATCTTCCAGTCTCACAGCTTGGGAGGTAGACGGGCGGCACAACTCCTCGCTCCTCACCGAGCTGTCTGATAGAATTTTGTGCCTTCGCTGCTCATGAAATCTTAGCAACTGGGATCTCCACCGGTCCCTTGGTGAACCGTAAACACTCTCCACCTGGACACAAAGAAGGAGAGAGAGGAAATGAAAGAGAGAAAATGAAAGAACACAGAACAAAAAAGAAACAGACTCCTGCTGCCTTTGTCACAGCTTTGAATTACTCACAAATTAGGTGTTACGGGAATGACCGAACAAATAACACATCAACGCAACCTCTGCTTGTTCACAGCCGGTGTTTGGGGAAATAACCTGCCAGAGACACAGATGAGTAACCTAATATTCAACAGAACATCTTGCCATTGGACACTCCCTAGTGTGCATATAGCATCTGTATGCATACTTTAGCAGACTTGCATACTTATCTATGTGTGTCTGTGTGTGTGTGTGTGTGTGTGTGTGTTAGAGTGCGCACACACTGCATATATATGTGTGTGTGTTTGTATTTGTATGTGTTGGTTGAAGCACTGTCTCTCAAAGCACCTCGGGAGAGAAACATTTTCGCTCTGTTATGTTCATGCTTCCAGAGTATGGATCCCCCCCTGCCACAACTGTTTTTGCATAATATACTGCAAACTATGGCCATCACTGCACAGGATGTATGTGAATGCATCTGCTGTTTGCTAGCTTTGCTTGAGGAACAGCAGTGTCCCAGTGTTGTTGCATTCAATTCAGCTGTTCTAATCCAATTCAGGAGGCAGGGTGTCCCCCGATGATTAAATGTCACAGAGTAAATGTGTTCATATTATGTTCATTCAGAATGAGGCAGAGAGGGGGGAAAGAGGTAATACAGGATTAAATTCAGAATCCATAGTCACTGGTGGGCATATTAGCAACACCATTTATCCAACAATGTGACATTCTGTAAGCTATTGAGTGTGGGATAATGGTGAGTCGCACTGCGGGAAAGGAAATATTTATATATTAGGAAATGGAAGTCAGCAGAAGGCATGTTTTCCATGAGTTTTCTTTCCCTGTCTGATGAGCAAAACATGCACTCATGAATAGGGCCTAGCATGAATAAGGGAACTGTAGACAGAAATATATTTGTAGACGAAGTAGAAGACCCTTTGTATGGCTTCATTGCAACTGTTGTTTAAGAGTTTTTTTCTTCCGTAAAGATTTGAAACGAATAGTCTTGTTACCCATCATCCACTGATTAAATATTAGGATATAAGGATGGTGTTACTCCTGTAGAACAATGTGGTGGACATGCTTCTCTTTTACACAACCATTAGCATCACACACTAATAAAATGTGTCAGTATCTAGCTTGTACACCCTTTGATCATCCATGGAAGTGAAACTAGCTTAGTCTCCTAATCTTTATCCCCTGATTGCTGTCTTACCACCAGACTGGAAACAAACAATTATTACATTCCCTGTTAGCCTCTCAAACACAAAGTCTCAGAGACAGAATGTCCAGTTTTCACTGGTGTGGTTTGTTGTGACTTGCTCTGTTACTCTGCCTTCAAGCAACACAACTGTATATCCGCTGTGTTGTCTGGTTTGTCATGTTCTAGCTGCTTTCAAGCAACAGTGTGCAGAGTCAAAAGTCTCTTACACCTGTGACCTGTGACCCCACACACAGAGAATGGGCCTTTCCTGCACAGGTGAATAAGTTTGCAACTTCAGACCAGTGCTCTTGGTTCTGATACCACAGCAACTCACAACAGTTTGTTACTTAGCAGTAGTATTTTAGTCCAGTTTTTTTATGGCCAACTTGTTAATTCAATTCAGTTGAATTCTATTATATTTATACAGCGGCTTTTACAATGGTATTGTCTCATGGTGCTTTACAGCAAGGAGCACCCAAGAGCAACAGGGGCAAGGAGATCCCTTATGTTTAGTTAGTCTAGGAAAAAACCTTGGGCAGAACCTTGGGCAGATCCACGACTCAAGGGGCTAACCCAACTGCAAGTCATTAATTAAGGTTAATAATATTACAGTAATATATTAATGCTAACAAAATCAAAAAAAAGTACGGACAGGAAAATACTTTTCCTACAGTCTATTAGGACTGTTGTTGTGTGGTCCAAGACAGTACACGCAAATAGAAATGTGAGAAAAGCTTTCAAGACATTTTCAACTGTATAACCAACAAACCAGTCGCAACACTTAGCTTGTAGCTCTTACTTTTGTGGGTCTTTGTGAGATGTTTCCACTCATTAAAGTGATGGTTCGGGCATACTTGAAGCCAGGCTATTTTCACCATGACGAGTCAAGAACCCCTTTGAGAGTTCGATTATGTTGCACAGTTTTGTAGATATTGCTAAGTCTGAATTCGAGTCATTATCAATTACTCATGCAAGTAGTGTTTCAAAAAGATGTTTCTTTGCTTTCAAAAACATGTTCTAGTTGCTTGCTGTTATTTACTTCAAAAATAGCCATCAAACTACAATGGCTACTAAAGGAGCTTTAGTTTCCCCGCTGTTGTGTTTTTCTGCTGTATAGCCTACTTCTTTCACCAGTGCTTTCAGTCACCATACATGTCAAAACAATATGACAGCCCTCAAGGCTGAATGCTGTAAGAACAGAAATGGACAGCAGGTTTTGTTTTGTTTTGATTTTTGCTTAAGCTAAGCTACTCAATCTGGTGGAATGGGCTTTATTGTAAATAAAGATCCTCAATGAATCTCCCGGGAATTAAATACAGGTTTTTATCATGTAAGAGTAAGTTTATTATCACGCTTCCTGCTTAGCCCGTTTGTAGGAGGTTGTCAATAGACGCATGGGATATTAAAGTATGAATGCAATTACTTCTCATTGCTGTCCATTTCATTGACTGTAGCAGATAGAAAATTACAAAAATCATTTTTGTGTTCCTTTTTTCTTGTCATTAAGATGTGTATGCATATTCAAATGCATTACCTCATAAAGGAGCCTACAGTGTTGTAGGCAATTGCTTTTGAATGTAAATTCTCTAAAGTTTTTTGGTGCTCACTGCACTCTGTTGTCCTCTCGTGAATGCCTCATGTAAGGGGACACTCAGTCTATTGCTGTCACTGCCAGTGAGCTGACAACTTGATGAATGTCTCAGAGACATGCAGCTTTAATATGGCTTTGTGTATCTAATTATTGTTTGGTGTGTTCAGGGTGAGAGAAGATTGGAGAAATGGTCCAGTCTTGTTTCTCTGAAATTATCTCTAAAAGGTAGTGTCATTTTTACTTTATTAAAACCTCTCCTTGCATTCTACTGGAATAGAATTGTTGTTCCTCTCAATCTCATCACGTCATGTCATCCTGACATTTTTTTATATCAATAATACTATAAAAGATTAATTTTAAACTTAAGTAACCAAGTAACCCGAATTATTGATCTTGAATTGTGTTGCCTATATGATACCTATTGGTGTTGCTAAAGATTCACTGAAATGCCTGGCTACTTTATAGAAGTCTACTTACCTGTTAGATAGATATCCACTCTATCTTCATGGCAAAGGAAAGACAAATCTCTAAACTAGATAAATGATTTGTCTTCTGAGTGTGAAAGACTTTTTCCGAAACAGAACTCTTGAAGTGTGCGACAAAATACTTTCATTAAAAACATGAAGCCCAGACCCACACAAACTAAATAATCAGTACTTGTTTTTAACGGTTTTAAAACACTCCTGATGAAAGGCTAATGGAAAAAATTAAATCCCAGAACCCATAACAATTTAGTTTCATATCTTAAAATGATCATCATGATTAACAATGCTTGAAATTTGTTTTTTTTTTCATTATGTTTACACAGCTCGTACTGTATGTGTGCACATATCCAAAGCTATTTTTTGTTCAGCAATTCCCTCAGTTCTGTTAAAATGTAGATTGGAGCATATAAAAGTGTCTGTAGTGTGTAGGCTGTATTATCTTGGGGATAATCAGAAGTCATAAAGCCTGTCAAATTTGCTGAACTGCCAAAACGATGATGAGTGAGTATGCATGCATCTGTTTGTGTGAGTGTGGTGTTAGTCTCAGTCACTGCTGCTGTGTGTATGTGTGTGTGTGTGCATGTGTGTGCAGACAGTGCACAACTTGAGCTGACATCTTTGCTGCCTGTGCTCCAGGTCTGTGTATTGCGAGGTCTCTGGACCCAGCGGGCACAGCAGTACAGCCTTGGCCCTCGACGGTGAGGCAATAAGCTCTTGGGGCACACGCCAGTGACGCCGTAGCCCAGGTAATGCATGCAAATGCTGATAAGAGGGCCTCTCGCTGCCACCACCTCCCCTCCACTACCTCCACAGGAAGGTTCAGCTCAGCTCTCCTTCCCGACCTTGGCTGCGGCTCACTCTGTCTGCGTTCTCTCCCTCGCTCGTGCACCCGCTCAGCGACCTCAGGCACACTGAGAGCAGCTATTTATAGCCAAGCAGAAAACGACTTTGACGTTGCAGCAAAACAACAATTTACCACCCGCCTATTACTGGGAGAAAGGTTTAGAAAAGAAAAGAGAGAGAGAGAGAAAAAACAGAAGGTAAAGAAGAAGAAAGGAAAGCTAAAAGTGAGGCCTTCCACAAGTCCAGCTAATTTACTTGCAGCGCTGTCACGGTAATTACAAACTTTCAGCAGAGTCCCCTCATTTTCCACAGACAGCTAAGTAACACTAAAACACAGATAATTACAGCAGTACTTTTATCCTTTTTTCCCATAATGCAACACTCACTCAGCCTTGCCCACATATTCCCAAACAGACCTCTGTGTTCCTGAACCTGAGATTTAGAAGCTTAATTGAGCTGCCCGACTACTGTGTGTCTGCAGAGCTTTTAACTCTAAGAACAATATTAGTGCACAGCCACATTCTAGTAATTGTATGAGATTGTTATATGGTCATCACATGTTGTTAATAGGACTCAAAACACAACTCCCTGACTGAAACAATGAGAATTGGGCTGCCATAATTAATTGTCATTTATACAACTTACCAAGATTCTCCCTTTTTACCCCCCTCAAAGCATCTAAGTTTTGCTCAGTAGTAAAATGTCTGGGAGATCTTCGCTGATAAGAACTAACGCTAGCTGGGTTTCCATCCAAATAGTCAATGCACATTTAAGTTCTGCAAATAAGAAATCCTTGGCTGGAAACACCTGCAAATTCACATCAGTTCCCTAATGCAAATATAAATGTAATTCGCTTGAAGGGGGTGGATTACCTGTTGACGCGAATAAGGCATAACACGATTGAAGTCGACGGAAACAGATGAATTCCTGTGTATCCGCATTTACTGTGTTTCTGTCCATAGATGTTCCGGCGGCATTACATTTTGATCCCACAGATGACTGGAGCACGTCAGCCTATTAGCCTCAAGTTCATTTTTTATTCACGTTATACAGTTGATGGAAACATGCGCAGATAGGCTTAGTCTTGAGCTTTGTTGTTGTTGTTGTTGTTAATGTGAATATTAAATGCGAATGACTTGAATGGAAACCCAGCTTCTGATCTGGCTGGATCTGCTAAGGATTTATGCCAGGAGGCACACACTGTGTGATACTGAAGCAATTTGAGCCAGCATGGCATTTCATTAGCCTCCGGTAAGCAATGTCATCTGGTGTCTACCTGGATGAGATCCACACCTGACCGTGTGTCTACTTGCAGTTTGGTAATGCTTGTTCTGACTGTTACATTGTAACAGTTACAGTTTGTAACATTCAGAACCAGCATTAACAAACTGCATATAGAACAAAACATCAACTACTGCTGTTTGATACTAGTAGTTAGTCTACTGTTCCTTGTATCAAAGGAAGGAATATTAGGAATATTACTATTCCTATTATCAAAGGAAGGAATATTAGGAATATTACTATTCCTAGTATCAAACAGTAGTAGTTGTAGTAGTAGTAGGAAACCAGATTACAAATGCAGTTCCCTTTTTCCCTATCAGAGACGCCATGGGCATTGCAATCATTGTGAATTTTTCCACCTCTTGATTTTCTTTTCTGTGTCTAAACTGGTATTGATCTCGAGCACTGCAGAGAGATAACAGGTTGCCATGGAGATAGAAATTTGACTAGTAATGGGGTTTTAGTGAATTAGCGTTATGGTAAAACAAAACAAAAGAACAAGAGAAAAGAGGCAAATAGTATGAATGTGAAAATCTACTAAAATATACAAGAGGTGAAAACCTCATGCACACACAGTGCAAGACAAAAAAAGGAAGGATGTCTTGGTCAACCACATCAAAAAAGACACTGAGAAATGTTCTCACAGCAAAACGTTGTCAGTGCCTGTCTATGCTGTATTTCTTCAGACTGCAGGGAATGTTCCTTTTTCACCAAACAAGTATGAACAGCTCTTTTGCAAACTGGAGCTCATGCGTGTTGAATCATAAGCTCATTTTAGTGTGTGTTTGTGTGTGTGTGTGTGTGTTTGTGTGTGTGTGTGTATGTTTGTGTGTGTGTGAGTGTGAATAATATACTGTGACGTATGACACACTACCCTGTAACTTGTTTCTTGTTACTTGTTTTTTACATTGTTCCACATTGCTGGTCACAGCCCAAAGACAGTGTGTGATCACCAGGCTTTGCAGGCTATGGAAACCCAGCTCCCCTCCAACAAGCACTGCTGCTTCTAACAGTCACAACCTGAGCACTGGGTATCTGCACAGTTTTAATTTACAAATTTAATGACTTTTAAGACCTTTTCAAGACCTCTAGGAATAAAAATGAAGATCATTACTGCGGCAGAAAGATGAAATCATCTACCCTGGACGTTAAGATTAACAAAGCACATTTTTAGGCCTATTTGACATACAGTGCAGAGTCAGCAAATATCTGCCTGCATAAAGTGCTTATTAGTCAACTGCCGTCTCATTAGCACTAAACAATAGCCTACTGTAAACAACGTGCAATGTCATGGATCAAATAGTGAATTGTCAGCTAACACTAATTGAATGGGGCACAGAAACTCACCTTCAGTTTCATTTTCCTATGCCCCATTCAGTTAATGTTAGCTGTCCGTTTGATATTCAGTCTATGCTGGATACAATTTTCTGGTTCTTTTTTTTGTACAGGCAGTACTCAGCGACCTTAAACAGCATTGATTGATTCACATTTGATTTCTCCTTGGGGGGGGGGGGGGGGTTCCCCGGTGGGTCAAAGACATATCCTTTAAATGGTGATACATGAAGAAATTTTGGACGAGAAATCCCTTAAATTGTGATATCTTGGGAGTTTAGACTTACAAAAATGACATGCATGCAATGCATCTGACAAGGATAGTATGCAGACTTTGTGAGTGTATGTATAGGCCGTTCACATAATCACATTTTGAGTTTCTGTAAAGATAAACTCCTGGGAAAAATTGCCTGTCTTGCTTGCTGAAAGGTGATGAAGGGCTAGGGTATAAAACAACACAAAACTTCTTGTCTTTGGCTCACATCAACTATCTAGCAGTGTTAAAGCCTCCAATCTGAACACAGCAGGTTTCAGGACGGACCTGATGCCGGTCCAATGGCGGCGCAGTGCCTCTCTGAACGGACAGGATGTGTGTGCTCAGACCGCTGGTGTCTGGTGGTTGTCCCGCTCTGAATCCCCTCCCGTCTCTCCTCTCCCCCTCCGCCATCTGTCAGCTCATTGACAGTCCAGTCACATTGGAAACAATCCTCAGGAAATAATTGCAACAAACAAAAATTCCTGTTTACCTGGAGGGTACAGCTCTGCCACAGAATAGGTTCCAGTGTTTGGGAGCTACGGGGAAGAGTTGGAGAAAACAAAAAAAAACAAACAGAAAAGAGAAAGGTTTGATAATGTATACAAAGAATGAAATCAATTTACAGAACAACAGTTTTATTCCAGCACACATTTGCTCTGTGTGTGTGTGTGTGTGTGTGTGTGTGTGTGGATGTGTAAGTGTGTGTGTGTGTGTGTGTGCGCGCGCATGCGTAACTGCATGCTGTTTTCACCTGTTGTCCTCACTCACCTCACGCCTATACTGTCCACAAATCACATAGCTGAAAAATGCAACATTGTCATGTGATCATGACTGTTCTTTCCTTTTTGTACGGTATGTGCCAGATATACTGAATTTTTGCGTCTGCCAATTACATTGCCTGTCCTTTTGTTATGTTCCTATGAACATGATCTATGAAACACTAAACCAATGACATGAAGAAAACAAAAGCTGCATCTATGATTGAGCTTTCACAAAGTGTTAGGTCTGCTGATCTGACTGCCACCAGCTGCCTCCTTTGATATTCCAGGGTTAATCTGAGGTGAGCGCAGCGTGCAGACGTTGAGATTAGGTGGACACAGGGAGGGAGAGACAGACAGAGAGAAGACGCTGAGGGACTCACTTCCAGACGGAGGAATTCCAGTCATGCCTGTCTTAGAGGAATGGCAAACGAGCAGGCGGCGACTGCTAGTGAAGTCACCGAGCCGAGAGAGCCCTTAGCCTGAGCAGTAGAACTGCATTTTTGTGACATTTATGTCCCTCCATGGGAGTTCCCCAAGCCCATTTTATAACGCTGAAGGGCTTGTTGGGGAGATGGTCACACCATCAGGAAGGTCCATTAGAAACACTTTATATTCCCCTTGCCGAGAGAAGAAGCAAGCTTGTCACCATCGAATCTGAATTGCTCTGCAGTTAAGGGACCACTGAGCTCCAGCTCTGAATGTGCACATCATTTTTTTCCCTCAACCCTAGCATCACCATCCTGTAGAGAAAGGTATGTCTGTATGACTACTTTGAGCAGACTGGTGTTTTATTAGGTTATCACACAGGATGTGACTTTTCGTGCTGTCACCATTCAGGGGTAAATGGGTCAGTGTGTCTTATATGAGGATAATATTCAGTACCACAGAAAAATATCACAGATGAAGTATTCCATGCAAGGACCTGGAGGGGTCTTCTGGGTAACCCAGCACAGACAGACAACAAGTGCATCTAATCTTCCCCA
The DNA here is from genome assembly GCA_015244755.2 of Tenualosa ilisha. Taxonomy (NCBI): domain Eukaryota; kingdom Metazoa; phylum Chordata; class Actinopteri; order Clupeiformes; family Clupeidae; genus Tenualosa; species Tenualosa ilisha. The sequence continues at coordinate 2,648,156 of PYXC01001801.1, read as the reverse complement.
GACAATTGTGCAAGAGTTGTATTTCTTTTGTGCAAGAGTGGTATTTCTTTTCTTGTTTCGTGGAGAGTAGGATCTGCCTGGCCCTCTCCATCTGTCCACACATCCATCTGTGCCCACACAACGGTTTCTCTGCGCTTTGCCCAGCCCACCACTCAACCAAACACACACACACATACACACATATACAACCGTGCAGACATGCACTTTACACTCGAGTGATAATAACTACGGCTAAAACTGGTCATGTCCCAGTAGCCCTGCCATGCAATGGGCGCCAGCCTCAGCCCCAGGCCCGGGGCCCAGGCTTCATTAGTGTCCAGCGCGATCACCCCGCAGAGGGGGCAGCAGCAGGGGAAGACCCAGCTCAGAGCCCAGGGTCAGACCACCACTGCGGGAGCATCTGACGGAGTGGTGCTGATGGATGCCTTCGGGCTGGAGCCCAACGGCCATCTGGCTGCTGCGAGACACTGCCGAGAAGACGCCATCGATCTGTGTCACATCTGCACAGCACTTCTGGAGGGTGCATGTGTGTGTGTGTGTGTGTGTGTGTTTGCGTGTGTGTGAAGGTTGAGCTCTAAATGTATGACACTGAAACAGGTTTTTTTTCCATTTGTTGAGTTTTTTGGTCATTTCATGTCATTTAGTCAAACAGAACAAAACATTCAGATATCAAGGAGATATTTCTGAGGTGAAAAAACATCAAGATGCATACTCAAGCTTTTAATTCTACTTACAATGTGACCACATAGACGCGCTCTTGCAATGGTGTGAAAAAAAAAATCAATACGTCACATTCAGATTTATGCAGAAAAACTGCAACCAGTTATAGTTGCCCTCAGATACTTTCACCATTAGGTGCAAATAAGGAGAGACTCAGGGGTCATTACATATTTCTCACATTTAAAATGCAGTTCACTGAATGCGGTGCTTATCCATATGATTAATCACAGCGCACAGAAGGCCAGGGAATTCATCTGTGATCTGTGTTTAATTCCCACTGGGAATTTACCCCCAATATCAGTTTCTCAAGGTTACAGGAATTGCCTTTTGATGCGTCTTAAAAAGACTCGCCACAAATTCATGTCAACGCACTCTTGCGAATTCTTAAGTCGGCTTGGAAAAATGATGTAAACAAGATAAAAAAAAAAAAAAAGTGGGGAGTCGACTGGCCATTTAAAGGATCCATTTTTCACAGCGATATTTACACAGTGCTTTGTTCAACGAAAGGTTCATGAGTAGCATAGTCTACATCCATTTTGATTTGCTGGTATTGTTTGACAGCAGGCTCTCCCATTGTTCATTACATTAAAGCTCTGCCACTCAGTTGTCCTAATGGTCCCCTGCTGAGCGTCAAGGCTAGGGAAGTGTACGGGAGTGCTGATTATTGCATCCGCTGCTCCGCGGGAGACTGGGCCTGGAAAAGGAGGACAGGCGGAGACCAAATGTCTCCATATTGTTATAATTTATCTACAAAGCCAAGCACAGCCCTTGATGTGCAATGTGTTATTTTTGAAACGAGCTTGAAAGCACGATCACACTGTCAGTCCAAGGCCTGTAAACTCCTGCAGAGGTAAGCATGGTGATGCGATGCCATAGCAGTCTATTTTATTTTATCTATGCTGGCAGCTTAGTGTTTTTCCGACGCATTTCTGCATCTTGCAGGTCAGCTTAACCTGAGTCTGATCACATCCAAAATGATGGGGAGGCCATAAGATTAGTAACAGGATCCAATGCATGTAGGCGTACTTTACAATGCCTCATCCTAACATGTGGGTTATTAAAAATGAATTCACTGACAGCAAATGTGCTTTTTTCCCATCATTTCTGCGATGAAGTTGATTCCCAAGATGCTGCTTTAATGTAGATATACCCATGCTGACAGGCTATGCTAAGCTCAGTTCATTAGCAGTTAAGTTTTCTTGCTTGAATGCTGAGATGAGCTATTGCTAACCCATGAGGCGACTACCTCCAGAGAGTTTCATATTGAGAGCTTGGAGGTTCTTGGGGGTTTCAATTGACATCAGAAACAGACTGTTAGCCTCACTGTAGGTTGCCGCTTAGCTGTGGTAATGTTCTAGCGTCCCACTGTTCACACAAAGTGGCAATTTAGCTAATGGTGCGGGTTTTTTTTTCCTTTTGCTTCTTACTTTCACTTCTTGTTATTCTTTTATTCTTCATTTTAACACAGTCAATGGTTTGTGTTCTTAAATATTAAAAACTATGTCTTTTAACATTTTAAAAATCAGCCCATGGATTTCACTGCTGCCGTGTCAACAATGCTTCTTTGGCCAAGGTCCAGAGTAGGCCTCCCTGTTAGTGTTCCCACCTGGAACTCACAAAGAATTACACAGACACACACACACACCAGTGACGCACGGGCTGATCCAAATTCAGCAGTCCACTGAGGTCATCTGCGATCACCCACGGTCACTTGCGGTTTCGAGTCACACAAGGATGAATTTAATGACATTTGGGTTGGGTTTGGTCGAGAAAATAATATTGTCCTTTAAAAATGAATATTTAAACACAAATATTTCTTGCTTTTAAAATGTAAAAGGCTATCATATCTGTTCGAACACATTATTGGTTGAATGTCTGGGGCAAAGATGCAGCACTATTTCCACAAATGGTGCATGTGTGTGTGACATGAGAGATGGAGACAGTCAGGGAAAAGTTGAAGACGGGGATGTTGAAGGAAAAAAAAAAAACAGATGGAAAAAGCAAAGTTTGAGAAACATTTGAGGAATAGCAGTCTAAATGAAGATGGTGCAGGCTTTGTTTTACGAAGTCCACTTGCTGTGATACCATCTATTATATCTAAGTATAACGGCCGCAAAGCAGGCAGATGGACATGGCTCGCCACAAATGCAGCGTGGGTATGCCTTTGCATCCCAATAAGCCAACGTCCAGGCCAAGACTGAAATTCGGGACACCTGTAGCACATGTTAAATGGCATATTAACATTTCAATACTTTGTGTTTGCTGTTAATATAACATAACAAAGCAATCACTAATCAAGGATTTTTTAATTATTGTTATATTTTTGAGGGACAAAATAGGGTCATGCAGTGGGTCGGGTATCATTTGATGTTCAGCAATTTTTTCTGCTCAGGTTGGTTGAAAGTGTTGGATGATCGCAGGTCGTTTCAAACTTACCTGCTCACCACTGAAAAACATACACACACACACAAACAGACACAAAGTGAAAAGCAAGCTGCCCATGTGAAATCAAACATGTGTGACTCCATGGAAGGGAGAGAGGAGAGAGAAAGAGAAAGGTCAGGATGGCTATTCTTAAAATCAATTTGTCTCTCTCCACTCAGGTCTCCCCTTTGTAAATCAATGAGCATCCTTAGCTCTGGTCAACAGGGAATTGGAAATGTCCACATCGGTCTTAAAAGAAAGAAAAAAAACAATTGGTGTCTAAAAGATATGGGGAAGAGAGTGACATACTGCATGTTGTGAAAAGTCAATGACAAACATTTAACAAGTACCTCTTTATCTTCGCAAGGCATTTCAATGAGACCAAAGAGATTAATGGGTGTGTTTGAGGGACGACTCAAAATATCCTGGAAACACTAATTTTCTGTCAAGAAGCTGTGGATTTATAATGGAAAGATCCTAATTGATTTTGATTTTCAAACTGATGTCTGTTGAAAGGTTGAACACCATTACTATCATGACCAACATGTATCAACATCAGCGCACAATTTCTTTTATTCATGTTTTTTTTTTTTCAAATTAAGTGGTTTCTATTCAATTCAATGCAAGTTCAATTCAGTTATGGCTGTAGGTCTTGCCTCTTCTTGTCAGCTCCTCTGCAAATCACTACTATGCTTCTGCCATGGCTTCATGCAGCCACATACTACACTGCCAACAGAAATAAATCAGTGGGAAAAACAAACATGGGCATATCAGCTGAATGTAAAATATAAAGATGTGAGCAATATGTCAGCAGAGAGAATACAGCATGACAGGTGGGGGTGTCATGAAAAGACACAACAAAGCCATTGCCTTGGCCACCTACAACCTGGCCTCCCTGCCAGACATCATGACCCTCCATCATCCACCTTGACCATAACAAACCACAAAAAGCAAGAAGACAGCCAGGACTGCTACTGATTATGGATTTAATCCACCAGTGAAGTGATAACAAACAACACTCCTAGTACCTGATTACAGATAGCCTTTGAAGCATCTCATGGAGATAGCGGACAATACTTCTAGTGCCTGATTACAGATGGCCTTTGAAGCATATTATGGAGGTAGCGGACACAGGAGACAGGAACCTACAGCTGGAGTAGGGGAGGGAATCGAGAACCGGAAATTGAGTAAATTCGAGAATTCGCTGGTATCGATCTGACATGATCAATTCCTCTTATCAATGCTGACATGTTTTTCAGATCATTGTCAATTGGTCTTTCAAATTCAAAATTGAAATGGATAACTCAGCATTGCATTTTTTTCTCATTCTAATAACCTGCTGTTGTCACCTTAGTGATATATGGCAATATTATGGGCCTATGTGCTGATTCTGAAAGCCTGAGTAGACTACCTTCTAAACAGTAAGGAACTGATAAGAGAATTGATACAGAATTGGACCGATAAGCAGAATTGACAGTGGCATCAACATTTATAAAATCCTATCGATTCCCACCCCTAGAATGAGCTAGAGTGACCCTGTTGACAGTAAGGGGCCCACTGGGGAGACTCCAGGAAGAGGACGCACAGAGAAGGCCAAAAGAAAAATGTTGACATGCTGTGAGTAGCCACTTCAAAGCCTAATGGAAAACACACAGTAACAATTCATAATTAATTGCTATAGACATTTTTTTACTGTTATGTGGCATATATCAAATCCTAGAACATGTTCTACCTGGGAGAGAAGTCTTGAGAGCAGAACTGTCTGGAAGAAAGTTGGATGAATGGTCACCCAAGCTACATGTGACATTGAAACCTTCCTGATCATGTGCATCTACAAATGTGAGGAGGATAGTCCATTTTGAATAATTACATAAAATAACTGCAACATAGGACAATGTGGCCAGATGAGGAAGCATGGCACTAGCCATGCACGGCTACGATGGATCATTGGTTTTAGTACAAATGAACCAGCCAAGGTCATATATTAATAAGAGATTGTTCAAGTGGAAAGCAAAAACAGAGTAAAGACAAAGCAACTGCTTAGATGACCAAGCACACTGGCCCCAAAGCAAGTGTCTATCTTAAACCATCCATAGAGCACTTTTTCTTTTCTTTTTAGGAGTAATTACATGCAAGGATTAGAGGACAAATTCCAGGAAAAAGCATTAGCAATTAGAAGTCCCACTGCCGTCAAGGTATGCAATTATGGGCAATGTATGTGATTAAGGAAAGAGGTTCAATAAATTACATTAACATACTTTTAAAGTCACTGAGGGGAGGCCGCGAGGGCCCTAAAACAGGCCGAAGACGGAGTGTGGCTATCGATTTCAAATCCCCGCTAGAAATTTATTTGGTGCCTGCTGAGGGAAGAGGGTTGGAGCTCAGAAAGCCCTCGCAAATGCAGTCCCACTCAAATGCAGTCTGCTGGCTCCACTAGATTTTCTCAGCAGAGGCAAAAAAGAGTCTCTCAAAGAACACAGCAAAGTGGATAAAAGTAAATACTTCAGCTGACCCACTGGGGAAAGGGCAAGTGAAGGGGAGTTTGCAGTGGTTCAAAGATGGTGACAGATACTTTAATAAAAGGGAGGTTAGCCAGACAGAATAATATGCAAAAGATTCAGTATTTATCATCTGTCATTGTTCAGTCTGGCCATGTGTAGAGTAACAAAGCCCCTGTGAGAGGCAAATTTCATCCCTTCTTCTAGATATTCCACAGGAAATTCTCTGTGTTCTTCCTGTTAACCAAGAGTCCCTTTGGCTTCAGACGATGATCATCTCAGTCGTCTTACTCTCTTTTGATCTCGTTGATGATAATTTACTCAGGCAAACCAGGTGTGCCTTCTTAATGAGCCATTAAGTTCACAGACGCACTGAACGCTAGTGAACCACCGACTCGCCTGTGCTAATTGATGGGACAGGCCAGTGGAGGCAGGCGAGGGCCGATTTTGAAGGGTGATTAACCAAAGTTCCCCTCCACAGAAGATGGCTGGGCTGCTTCTCTTGGGTTTCTCTCTCTCTCTATCTCACTCTCTCTCCCTCTCTCTCTTACTCTCTCTCTCTCTTCTTTTTTCATTCCACCCCTCAAAGGATGTTTCCCTGGGCTTCTTGAAGTCAAGACAGAAAGAGAGGGCTGGAGGAGAGAAAGTAATGGAGAAAGAGAAAGGATAAAAGAAAAGGAGAGGGAGAGAGAGGGATGCAGCAGCCCTGGCAGGGCCTGAAACACAGCTGCCGCCTTTAATCGACTTTTCGGATGGGGGAGATTTTCCCATCCGCAGACGCGCACACCTCCAAATCCGCTCAGAAGCCCATTGGCAGCGAACCTGTCCCCCACCACCACCTCAACTCTCTCCCTCGTCTCCCCTGTCAAGCGCCACCTTTCAAACCATCCGCTGACGGCCTGGCACCGCACAGAGATCAGGGTCTGGGCGAAAGCACTGGCATGGCCGCCGTGGACGCCTCTTTATGGCAGGGGAGCCTAATTGCACACGGCGTTCCAAACGCCTCATAACTGGCACGCGTCCACCCCACTCCTCACTCTCGGAAAGGCTTATGGGCATATTCCAGGCCTATGCAAATTAGAACGCTGACAGTAGACTTTTATGTCTTTTGTCACCTTTTCAAGATCAGTGAACTTCCGGAAAAGTTTAAGTAGCTGTGGAATTCAAACACATTAATCAGCATTGTTGCATCACAGGTTGAGAGCGTTATTATTGTTCTTTTTTCTCTGTAGCATTCTTTATATCAACCAACCACTTACCCAGAAGCTGTGTTAATATTTCAGACTGATACATGAAGATATTGCTGAACATGCTGTCTAAATGCTGAACAAATGTCCAAAAGGACCGTACCTGCTACAATGACTTCATTTCTTATCATTCCTCTGCCTTGTAACATACTATATCTATCTTCTGCCTATACTCAGTGGCTGAGTATGCTGTCGTTAACTGCTTGCAATTGCCATTTAAGTAGGCTGTCCGAATATTCTGCAAAATGGCTGCCATCCCTCAAAGAGGGAAGCACATGGCTCATGACATCATTAAGTGGATGGGACCTTCAAGGTGATGGCTGCAGTCTGAGCCCCACTTTCTGGGACAATCAATCCTTCTTATGGCAGCGCTTACCTCCCAATGGCCCCCTAATCTATATTTAATATTTGCCAGATAAATGCACTCACTGAACATTCATTCTCACTGCTGAGGAGATAGTGTTAGCCTGCGCTTGTTGGAGGTGTTGTCATGAAATGCTAAACTGAAAGAGAGTTGTCTTTTTATGTCTCTTTTAGACAGGATACAAAAATATAGGATAGGATATATATATATATATATGTATTTTTTTATTTTTATTTTTTTATTTATTTTTCTTTCTAGGCTAAGAAAGGAGCTGAGTGTTAGTAGTGGGAGGGGAGGACATTGGTTGCTGGCCTGAGCATGCATAATGATAGGAGGCCCACGACACAAAGACAAACCAAGGAGTCCCTGAATTATTTAGTGGCTTCAGTGAAAATCAAAATATTAAACAATTAAACAATTATCATGCATTTTGTAACATCCATTATTTCTATCTTGCAACAGCGTAGATATTTTTAAAAACAAAAATATGCAACAAAGGATTACATTCCTTTCCATGTAAAACACAATTACCATTAAAACCCTTGATCTCTGCTATTCCTGATCTCTCTGCAGATCAATATAAAAAGCAGCACCACTTGAAATTGAATTTGTTTTTTGAAAGCACTCTCAGGCAAAATGATGTTTAAAATGTGTTTACACATACAACAGTGCTTTGAATTGTGCTGCACGCTGTTTGTGGAAATAGAGACAATATATTTAACCAATGACATCATATGGAATTATATAGCTTTTCTGTAAAAGGACGTAAACGCAGCCCGAACTAAAACACGCGACACTGCTCCGACACATGCTACCAATTTAGCATTGGCACATAACACATCAAATGGCAGGGTGATGAGCAGATCAGACTCCAGCCCATTTCAGAATCAGACGCTGGCTTGAAATTGCCACCTTTTCACTCCTCCACCAGCTTCCCGGCGAGTGCAGATGGCAGTATTATTAGTGGATTGAAATGAGCTGCTAACGATTGATGAGAAGCACATTCTAATCAATGCCAGTTCCATGATAAGTGTTTACCACATAGATTATGACACTGCAGCGTCTTATAGAGAGGCTCTCCTTGTAGTTTTGATACAATCAGCACCTTGCTGCACTTACCAGATGTTTCTTGACTCCCAGCGCAGCGTTCACTGCAAGCTGTGAGCTGATTAATTACTCCGACATCCAACTTCTATTTCTCTTCACTTTTTACCCAAGGAGATTTTAAGGATGTCTGTGATAGAGAGAGAGGCGGGGGTTGCTGTGTGCTATTGAAACTGACTAAAGCCTGTGTAGCAGTTTACAATGTCTAGACCCAAGCCACTCAACATTCGGTGAATGTCGCTTCACTATAATAAGCTCTAAAAATCTGGTGAAGTTGAGATTTTCTTGAGGAGTCACACATGGAAAAGCTGAGAGGACTCTGAGCTGAATTCTTCACTACGATTCTACTGTGAGAGGATTGTTAGCGAGAGACTCCATCCCCCTGCTGAACACTTGTATGGAATATAGATGTTTTGGGTGACATAAAAGCTGTGCCACTTGTTTTAATATCCTATACTATTTTCCTTTTGAAATGCTTTTAGGCCTGGGGATTGAAATGGACGCCTCATGTAGGCTACTTGTCATAGTATACAACTTTTGGATCATCCTCAAAAGGAATCACATTCAGTGGGGTTTGTGGGGGCAGTGGGACTGGAATGTTTGGCAAGGTCGCCATGACATTTTGGACTTCCTGTGTCTGCCTACACACAGGTCCCCAAAGGAGGAAAATAACAAGTCATCTATTACATGCCAACATTGTTTACATCTTGTGAACACCAGGGGGAATATCGTCTTAATTAGACACATTTTCTCCACTGGTTAACAGCAAGATCACCTTGGTGTACTGGACGGCTGTGCTACGAGCAAGAGAGCAGGCATAACACTGTTTTTGCTAGCCCTGCCTTGGGGTACTGGTATAAATAATGTGACAGACGACTGCAGACAGCTGCATTCAAATCCAGAACAGCAGTAGTTAGCACAGTTCATTACAGCTCCACTGCCTACAATATTCGGTCTCTGTCATCTGTTGTGACACTTTTGTTTGTTTAGCCTTTACAGTGACTCACATATCAGTCATTGATCTAAAGACAGTCGAAAGACATCAATTAGGTTTGAATGAAGAATTTAGTATAAGACTATAGGTTTGAGGCTGTGATTAGCAATGTAAATATTATATGTAGCCTGTAACAGTTAATTTGTCCACTTTCCTATAGGCTACTGGATTTGTTACACACTGTATTTTGCATGCATTTGTATAAAAAAAACATTTTATCAGTCAATCAGGCTTACATTTGAGGGGTTTGGATTTGTACAGCACAAAACAGCAACTCAGGAGTGAAGTTGCCCTTCTTTGTAGGATCAATCGTTGGTGTTAATTTAACCAACTTCTTAAGAATGTGTAGCTTGATTCACAGACTCTCAGTTTAAATTCCCTGCCTGTGTCACATCTTTAGATGGCAGTATTAAACCAGAAGCTGGAAAATGGAGAGCCCTGCATGAAGTATCAAGAGTTTTCTTGCTTGTTAAGCCAAATAAACTACCTTTTTTGCACTTATATCATCAGAGTACCCCACATTCAGCATTCAGCCCACTTATACCTCTAGCAAATGAGAATGAGTTTCTAAAACCCCATTTGAGAACTAATAGGGATGTATTTACAATAGATACAAAACAAGTGGCACTAAATGCAAATAAATAATCTCTTGCAGAGATAAAAAAAAAAAATAAATAAGCAGGCCATGAAGGCTGTTCAAGAGGCTGCGTCTTCCTCGAGATGAGGCATCACATATTGACAAATTATTTCTGACTGTGAGATATTTTTTGGTGAATGAAGTGCACACTGCTTCGAATAACGCGAGATGATATGAGCCATATCAAGGTTAAAACTGAGGTGCAAGTTGTTTGCAAATGTGCTGCAAGGCCCTCTAATTTAGTTATTTATATAGAAAGCCTGTGTTTGAGAAGGGTCCTAAAACACAATATTCTAAAAAATAAAAATAAATAACAAAGAGGAGAGAAGTGAGAAGCTGATTTGGGTTTTTCTTTAGGCAGGTCGGGGGTTTGCTTCCTTCCTTGGATAGATTAGGCCAGTCAGCTGGAGCTAAAATTGACTTTCCTGTTGTAATACGTTCTCAGGGCCGGCATGCTGGGGGGATGGAGATGGGGTGGTGGTGAGAGGGGCGGGGGGGGGTGGAGGTCGTGGCTGGCTAGGTAATAAGACAGCAGTGGGGCGTGTCCTATTCGGCATGCACCGAATGAAGCCGCCCAGCCTCTCTCTATCCGCCTCCGTGACCACAGAACATCGTGTCATCGCCTGCCTGCCACCCTGGGAGCGTGCACCCACCCCGTGTTTGCAGTTGCGAACGGATCAGAACCTAAATTGCCACTGGCTTCCTGGTTCCATGCCACGTCAGAACCAGGCCTGGGCCGGATCAGATAAGACTGTAAGTAAGCAGAGGAGAGAAACACCTAATCCAGGTGTGTTACCACGGTTCCAGAGGAGCTGCTGATGCATCAAAGTCATTCCTCCTCACAGATCAAAGTGCAGAATTTCAGTGACCTGATCTCAGTGACCAGACCCTGCTATTGTATGCTATTGTATTCACTGAGAGACAATAGCTTTGTTGTTGTAGCTTGTCCTAATTGTTGTAGACTGCTTTAAAAGAGAAACAAAAGCAAAAGCATAGTATGTTTGGAGTGCTAATATAAAACTAGTGTATCTGACTAAAATAAGAATTAGCCTTTACTTTTACACACACTCTTTTAAGACTTTTAATTAGCTGCACTTTGTGACATGTTTTTTTGTTTGTTTGTTTGTTTGTTTTTTACTTATGTGCTTTACGATATTTCTTTGTCTTATCTTGTATTATTTATAGTTACTTTTATCCCTTTGGGCATTTAAATTCTGTACATGAAATGTGGAAGCACTTCACCAATCTCCCTTCTTCTCCAGTTTAAATTGAGGTTTCATACCATGGTTTCAGTCAGTCATTCATCATTCTGAAACTTCACAACAACGAAAGAGGAAACAAAGAAAAACATTTTGGGAACGATGCCGTTCCCGCTGATGCTGTGTTTCATGTTAGCCAGTATCCCTATGTGCAAGTGTTCCCTCCACCGCGGAACAAAAGACAAATGCAGTTTAAGCCCTGGCGTTGATCTTCTTCGCTTAGTCAGAAAAGGCCGTAAGCGCAATGCCTAGCTGGTAGTTGATGCCTTGTGCCATTAACAAGCTTTACTCCCAGAGCCCAATTAAATGAGCCTACATAACACAGGGTCTGAGTGAATTATTTAACTCGGCCCATTAATATGAATCTGTGTTATTTAACAAGGTGCATAAATATGAATTATCACTGTAATCTTTCTCTCTCGCTCTTACGCTCTCCTACGGGTGGTCTCTGTGCTGCAGGGTAGGGACACTCTGGAAAACAGGATCCCATGGGCTTTCTCGTGATGTAAGTTCCCTGTTCCCTGTATGTGGCTGTTCGTTTTACTGAACACAGTTAAATGCAGCATTGCGTTAATTAGAGATGCCTCCTGATGTGATATTATGAGGAAATATCAAACAAGAAGGTCTCACATGTACTGGTGTGGCATGCATACTGTATACCGTACTGTATACTGGCATAACAACAGTCCATGTCTTCTTGTGCAACCATGGGTCGTATTTTGCAGATGCTCCTGTGTTGTTCCTGTGTGATTGGTGGGGATATCTCTCAAGGCATGGTCACAATGGACTGACTCCCCTCACAATTCAGGTAGAAAGCCTACACTGGTGACGTCCAAGTAACACTGCACTGTGATGGAAGAGGGTTTTTTTTTTTCACCTTGTTGGGTAACTACCTCACAGAGGCTCTCACTAAGTGCAGGTGTGACAGCAAATTGAGGGGAAGCCTGGAGGAAGCCCTAGGGTCCACCCAGGGTGGGCTTGTGTGAGTGTGCATGCGTGTGTGTGTGTGGGGGGGGGGGGGGGATCACTGCTCTGTGCTACTACTGTTGATACTTTTATCACACGTGATCAGTATCACACCGCAGAATCCAGGTAAAAACCAAGCTTCTGGATTGCTTATATATGACCAACCATTAAAAATGTCTCTTGCAGCAGAAGTGAGTTTGAGATAGTACAATCAGACCATCTGGTACCAGTATAATACTAATACGTGTTGATTTTGGTTTGCAGTCATGCATTTATATGCTACTTTTCACTAAAATTCCTTCACCACATTCATCCAGACAAGAGAATGAAGATGAAATCTGAATTTGCATGTAAAAGTAAAAGATGTTTTAATTGCTAGTCTGAGAACCTAAACTATTTTGGGGGGGCATCAGAACTCTGATGCTTAGCTTTGTCATGGCAAAGAATTATTATAGTGTTGTCCATAAATGCTTAGTGTTTATTGATTTGGGCATGATAATAAATTACTGTCTTTTGCAAGCCCTAACCCATTTTTTACTACAGTGTAATTACATGTGAACAAAGTTACGGTGATTGCTGGTTTTACTGTGGAGACTCTGAGGCTTGTCTAAAGCAATCATGTTTTCCTTTTTTTTCTTTTTTTCCCCCCTCACAACTCGTTCACGGATCATAAAGTTCCATTACGTGTGGCGCCATTTTGCTTGTTAAATGTCAAGGGATAGGACTTTAATTAGTCAAAGTACATATTTAATTAACTTAAAGAAAGGACTAGGGCCTAGTTCAGTGTAATTAAACAAAGCCTCCTGACATATCCATTTCAGTGGACGTCACCGGCCCGTAAATTTATCCTGTTCTGGCCCACTTCTCTGCAGATGTGGGCATGAGATGTCAGTTCAAATTCTTCAGCGATAACACAACACCATCAGGAACATCAACATACAACAACATACAAACCCCTGACCACATCCTTAATGTCTGTTTGTGCTTTTGCTCCAAATGGCTGATCAAATGAATGAAAGACAGTCCAAACGGTCACCTCGCATGTCCGGCACTGATGAAACCCATCAATCATAGACAACACAGTGGCCATGAAAAACAATGTGGTGTGTTGTGGGGCAAGGTCAGCGAAGGTCAGCATTAGGTCATCACTGACATGCTGGCATTCCCCTGCTGCTCTGCAGACTGACCTTGTCAAAGTCATACTCTGTCCTGCCTTACCTCTCTCTCTCTCTCTCTCTCTCTCTCCTCTCTCTCTCTCTCTCTCTCTCTCTACCGTTCTCCCTCTCTCCCAGAGCTGGCAAACACCTCACTGCAGCCGCCTCGCCTCTCTCATTGAGTCGTGACATAAGGCAGTCTAGCCCTGCGGCACTATTGATGAGGCCAGCACTCATAATTGCCTCGCCGTGGGTCTGGCGTTAGGCTGTGCAACGCCCCCCCCCCCCCCCCATCACACACCACACACACACACACACACATACACACATACGGACACACACTTCAAAACACACACACACACACACACACAATCTGACATCACGGCACCCCCTGCCTGATAGAACAGCTGGCGTCAATCCAGGTGCGTCAAAACATTATCGAGGACACTTCTCCTTGTCTCTCTCCATCTCCAAATTAACCTTTAAATCAGAGAGTGGGGACTCTTGCTGTGTTCTTCCACTCTGTCCCTCCCTTCCTCTCTATTGCTCTGTCTCTCTCTCTTTCTCTCTCCCCCATGTGCCTGGTCGTCTGGCTGAATTAATATACTCTTAATTTGCTCATTAGCTGTGTCAATTCAGGCATGGGGTAATAGGCGAGTGCATTGTCACACACTGGATTTTTTTACCCAGCAATTAACTTCACCATTGCCCTTGGGTGTGGGCAAATCTTGTTGCAATATGCTTTTCTTGTGTCCTGTGAATTACTTCCTCTTTATTTGCAGGTGTAAAATTTGGGTAAAATTAAATGGCCCAGCAACGAAATGAAACATCTAGTTGCCTCTGCACGGCAGGTATGCAGCCTTAATTGAGAATACAGAGTGAATCCGTCAGTACTTTAAAGAGAGCTTGTCTCCATTATCAAATTGGAAACCCATGGAAGGCAACTATGTATGCCATACTGATAAGGCTTCTAGTGTTAAATTGATGACCATTTTTAGAGAAGGTTTCTGCTGGCAACTGCATGGCTTCCGTCTCTGTCTGCTGTTGGTGTCACTCAAGCAGCTGGGCCGCTACCCCAGACCCCACTCTTTCTCATTATCCTGCTGCGGGGGTTGAGGTGTGCCAAAAGCCGGGCAGGGCAACCACCTTGACGTTCTAATTTGACGCACGCCAGGTAGGCGACTGCGCGGGGACATTAAATGGCATACTCTCATTCCTTCTGTGCTGTCAGGATGTTTACCAACAAGCACACACACACACACACACACACAATATGTTTTTTTTTTTTTTTTTTCCACTGTGCATTTCTTGGGAGGTAAGTTTTGCAGTTTGCAATCTTCCACTTTGGATTGATCAAGCTGCACTTGTTTGTTTATTTCCTCTGTCCTGACCCAATGCTTTCCATACAATAACAAACCCCCTTGCTGTGGGGAAGTGTGTTCCACTCACCATGGGCTTCTATCCATATTAATAGCCTGACAGCTAATCAGGGGCTCTTTTGTGTAATGTAAAAAGTCTGGGGGGAGGTGAATGACACCAGGGCAGGACTGGCACGGGCACGGCCCAGACACGGCAGTGAGCTCAGCCACTTGCATGCAGAACAATGCCAGTGATTAGTACCCCACTCGTAATGACTTGACTTGATTAAGTGAGGAAGTATGAGAGGAGGCTCAGGCAAGGGGCCCTGCTGGGTCACAGCAATCAGGTTTCAATCAGCCCCCCTCCTCTCTCTCTCTCTCTCTCTCTCTCTCTCGCTCTCTGCCTCTCTCCTGCATTGCCGTCAGGCCTGATTTAGCAATATGTAAAGATGGGATATGAGTAACCATTAATGCTGCATTGAAATGAAGTGGCTCGAAGTCTGGTATGAGATACATGTTTGCACTTGTCTAGGTTTTACTTGCTGTGGCCAGACTGCTTGGCCTGTTAAACCCTCCTGTGCCACAGGGTATTGCAGAGCCATACTGATTTGCAGTGGGTGCATAAACAGCAGGTTTATTTTGATGTATTTGGAGGGAAATAGCATATAGATGAATGGAAACATTCATGAACAAAACGCCCATGCAACTTATCTCCATTTCATTCCAAACAAACAACAAACTGGCCTTCATCATCCTAATCCAGCTTATCAGTTATTTTTCAATGAACATTAGGCAGTCTGATGTAGCCTTAATGCACTGACTATTGCTCTCTATGTTAATAGAATAAGAATAAGCTCAGTCATTCAATCTATAAACATCAACAACAACAAAAATAAAATACACTATTGTGTGTGTGTGTGTGTGTGTGGGGGGGGGGGGGGTAATTGAATTCAAACATGTTTTTAATTATTGTCAGGGCTGACAAGTGCATTGACCCCATATTTTACCATTTACCTCAAAGGAATACACAGTAGATTGGTTATGGACCTAGGCTGTGCTGGGGCTGAGTTAACATGTGTAAACAGCAATGGCAAAACCTTCCCAGTAAATTAGTGCTGGATGTAATACCATTAGGGTCATAGGCCATCCACTGCACTATCCAGAGCTACCTGTGCTATATTATTTAAGCATACTTATCCCTTTAGTGCTCTGAATACTTCAGGTGCATCAAAAAATAAGTGGCCAGGAGTAGAGACCGACCATAAATAGCATTGCATTCTGCATTCCAATGAGCTGTTAGGGCTGAACGTTGAGTTGCGAGATCAAATTATTCATTGTAGTGTGACAGTAAATACAGTGCCTCTAGATTTTTAAGTTATACTGCGAGAACCTTTTTTTATATTATGGCTGTTGATATTTCTGTAGATGGATGCCTAAAAAAGGACTGTGCGCCAAGCGTGTGTATTTTTGGGTCCTTGAAGTATTTGTGCCAAGAGCAGTCTTTCCCATGGCATCAGCCGATAACATACCCATTTCAAATCTAAGCTCCTGTGACAAGGCACAATGGAGCTCACCATGAGTCAGGCTGTGGAAAATCAAACGGGAGGCAGAGACATCTAACATTTTCCACCAGACAGGTGCTGCACATGTCACCATTCATGACCCGTATGGGAAAAGTATGCACACATAGTACACAAAAAGGCTTGCTGCCAATTGTGAAGTGAAACTGTCATTGACGTGTATGTGTTTACTACCATTGACAGAAGTGTGTTTATTGTGTTCTTGGAAAAGTGCACATGCACTTATAGTTTATGTAGACACACACACACACACTTACACACACAGTACATCCGGGTGTATAAAGGCAGTTGCTTTAATATTAGTTCATGAAAAGAACTATTATTCTTAGAAGGCTGTATTTGGACAGGTTTGGTGTAGTGGGTCTTAATGCAGGGCTCTGCAGCTTGAGATGTGAAGGCAGCTCCAGGGCACATAGCACCTGCTGATGTCAGGGACCAGACTTTTTATTTCAGATTTCTTTGTTCAGGCAACGCCCAGCAGGATAATGGCACGTGTTGACTTTCAAAGTTTCTTTTTTTTTTTTTCCCCTCTTTCCTTCTTTCAAACCTCTTGTGTTAAAGAAACTTCATAGTGTACACACATGCAGTCACACTTCACAAATTTCTGGTTGATGAAATTCCAAATATCTATGTAGGCCTACATGATTGCTGACTGTCTAAAATATGGGGCACCATTCATGACCATATTTTGCCTCTAAATAAATAAGAAATTCTAGAACACTGCAGTGAGACTCAGCTTTTGATCCTCACCCAGTGCTTTACAAAATCCTGATTAAAAACATGACAATCTATCCAACTTCCACGGCGGCTTCTGTCTGCTCCACGTGGCAGCTGAGTTATCTCCACGGCATTTCCGTGGTGATAGAACACAGAATCAATTATGAGTACACAGATATGCACAAGGTTTAGGCTGTGAAAGGATGCTTCTTGACAGCTATGATGATATGACGCCGGTAAATAAGCCGTGTACATTTCGGGGGCTAAAAATAACGTGCCCTCGAGCAATAGGCTGCGTGGCAAGATAAAGAGGAGAGAACAGCGTGTACAAAAGATGGGGAATTTTAAATTAGACTCGGAGAAAGAATAGCGCTAAATGCTAATAACGGTGGCAGTGACAAGTGGCTTTAAAGTGCTCAGATGCTTCCCCTCAATTCCCCTCTTTCACTAAAGCTTGAAATGTGATGCTGGGCTTAAAACCTGTTGAGCCGAGCCGATTTAGAAGGACACATAGCAAATACAATCACTGATATCGAGGTCCATGATGTATGCAAACAAGGTAATTGTCTGGCGTGGTCACCGCTGATAGCCCACCAGATGTAATGGAAAAATCTCTGATCTTCATCTGCCTACATTTTCTAGACAATTTGCTTTGACTAGCTGGATGAATGTGTAGAATGACATTTTATTATAAAGTGGCATGCTGAATACACCCTTACACGTTGCCATTCTATCTTCCACATTTATGAAAGATTAGGTATGAATGTTGAGTCATGTCTTATGGAACAGTCATGAATGCTTTTTACAGTCACGTCTTATGAAACAGTCATGCATGCAATTTATGACAGCTGCTATGAATGTGTTATCTACTCACCCGTCAAGTGTTGCCAAAGTAAAGTCAGTAAAATTACCCCGAAAATAGCCTAGGTCTCATAGGTTAGGTTTACAGTTCTTTCACAGTTCCAGACAAAGTAGCACCTGAATAGCATTCAGTTTATCATTTCTCATACTGTTGATGTTAATAAAATCATATACTGTATATACTTTGAATTTGCATTCACGTTTCTGTAGCTATACGTAAGGGCTGTTTTCTCCACATATATTTGTGTAATCAATAAACTTGCTCTTGTAACATCAAGGAAATGTGTAAACTTGCTACAGGTAAAAAATGTTAATGGTTAGTAAGGTCATAAATGTTAATGTAAAAATGTATCTCTACACTTCTTAAATCAAATATTGACTTAGTTCGCATAACTGAGAGTAATCAGTAAACATCAGGTCCCCACAGTGCGCCTCCACCACTGCTTGTAAAATGAATGAACTATATGAGCGGTCATTAACTTCAGTCCATAAACCTTAATGGTGGACACAGCAGCTTGGCGTTTGGCTGTGCAAATTAATGGCACAACAAAAAACAAACAGCTGCCATAGTGCTAATTCTCAAGCCAGCACAGCCAGGTCCAGCCATCCTGAAGCAGACTTGGAAAATAAAACCATACTGCCCCAGAGGGCTGAAACTGTGATTCCTGTGTGCCTCACCTGCAGAAACTTCATTTCAGTGGTGTGTTATTGTGCTGAAAGGACCCCTCTCCCAGTGTGGGGCTCCTGCAGAGAATGCACCATGTCTTGTGTTTTGCCCTTTGGGACGACTGTGGAGATTAATGGATAATTCCTGTCGTCACCCCCACCTCCCAACCCACCTTTGTTCACTCACCTCACTCCTCTACTTTTCTATCCTCTCCGCTCCTCCTCTTCTCTTGTCCTCTCCTCTCTTCTTCTGCTCCCCTCATATTCCCTCCTTTCTTGTCCTCACCTCTCCTCTCCCCCCTTCGTCTGCCCACCTCTCCTCTCCCTGTCAGACAGGGCCAGCGCTAAAGGAGACAAATCAAAAAGGACACGCATTATCCTGCCTCGTCGTCCGAGTGTCTGCCTCGCCATAATGGCCTCGTCTCTACGTGATCATCGCCCTGTGTTATGAGCCCGGGAAGGAATCGATAGTTTTCTAAATGCAGCCAAATCGTTCATCATAATAGGCCTGGTGCTTGTGTCTCACCCCATCTCCAACCCCCTTCCTCCTGCATCTCACAACCCTTCGTTCTGCAAATGAATTCAGACTGTTCAAAACAATAGAAACTCCATTTGAAAAAAATTCGGTTTGATATAGGAGAACACTATATATCTTGGATCAGTTTCACATATTCCCATTCTCTGGCTTAGGCATCTAGCATACCTAAAATCTTAGGAGTGCAGATCTTCAGATGTCCACAGGGATGTCTGATTGGCTTCTAATCTTAACTGACACCACTTCCAATCCTGTTAGCCAAATTAAACATCTTTAAAATACATCCTCCTGAATACGCACACCTTCCCTCGATGAAAATGTGTCTGGCAGAGATAAGTTGTTAGCACCATGCCGAGAAATTAGGACAGATGATAAATGCACCATGTACATGGATTTACTAATCAAAGAGGAATCTGATTTGAATGAGCTTTTCAGCTTAATTAATGCGATACATGTACTTTTCAGTTGAGTGTATTAGAATGCTTTTATCTTCAGAAATGTTTAAAATTGGGTCTTCTTTAAAGTGGTGTTTCTTATTTTTCCTACAGGGTGGTTCACAAGAGTTGGAAACAACAGCTCAGACAACTTGCCATTGGTTCATCTGTTTGTTGTTACATTTATGATGTACTTTTTCCCTGTATGTGTCTCGATGAACGTACTGTGTTACTTGCAGCTTATAAGCATATTGAAATCATTTGACAGGTACTCAAATAGTCAAACATTAAGTAGACATGGAGCAGCTGCATGCATCTTGAGTACAACAACCTCCATAAGTGTACTTACCTACATAAATTAGTAACACGCATGGAATTTTGTATATATATACACAATATACTTGTATATATATAAACATACAAAATTCCATGCGTGTTACTAATTTATCTATTTAATATCCATTGCAAACCCAAGTGCACCTCTGCAGGGTGCATGCATCGTTACTCACCCCTGACTCAGATGAGAGTGGTGAGGCAGAGCTGGTCCTCTGGGCCGTGGGGACTGGACGTGTGGGCGGAGAGGATGATGGGTGGGCAGGGGAGGGGTTGGAGGTGGAGGTAAGAGAGGAGAAGAGGCCAGGGGTAGAAGGGATGCTCAGAGTTGTGTGCTAAACAGGGAGTGGAGGTTGTTCACGTTAGGTCTTGATTAATTGAAGCAATGAGGCTCATTATGGAGATTAAGTAGGAGTTACGGGAAACTTATTGATCATTGTCCCCTAAATAACCTTAAAGTCACTCTCTCTCTCTCTCTCTCTGTGTGTGTGTGTGTGTGTGTGTGTTTGTTTGTGTGTGTATGTTTGAATCCTGTGTAAGCGTAAGTGTGTATGTGTGTGCTTGTGCATGCGTGTGTTCTTCAAGTGTGTATCCTACGCATGTGACATGAAATAGAAAATAAAAAAATAAAAAAAATCCGGCTGTAAATCTCTCTCTAAGGTTTGTGGTCGGTTTCATGTAGTGACATTAAATGTTAGTTCAGCAGATTTAAACGCCCAAAATGAATATGAGCATCTACGTATTATGACCTTAGCTCAGCGTTTCTCAAGGCATGTTCTGTAGACCACTTGTGGTCTTCAAGAAATCCTAGGTGGTCCACAAACTGCTGTACTATAATATCATTTTTGTATTATTCAGAAACAATGCTTTACACAGCTCCAAAGGAGTCTTTTACAGAGATCGTCTTCATCATGCTGTTGTCCAATCAGAGACGTGATTCAGCACCAACAGGGCAGCCAGAAGAGTGGCCGGATTAATCCCTGACCAGTAGGAAAAATGTGGGTGGGGGAAGTGGTTGAACATTGCTGTCCTATGTCCACATCCACAGCCCTTGATTAAGGCACCTGCGCCCTTACTGTTCCCCAGGGCCCCGCAGCAGGATGCCCACTGTTCTATGTTAGTGCATGTGTTCACTCACTGTGTGCTCCCCGTGAGCTGTTTGTGTGTGTGTGTGTGTGTGTGTCACTAATTCACAGAGAAATGCAATGGCTGAAATTTCCCTCGGGATCAAGATAGTAGATTGTGTATTATACAATACTTTTCTATACATTTTATGCATACAGATAACCCCGGGTGGTCGGTGAGATTTTTTTTTAGGGGGAAGTAGTTCACGGTCTGAAAATGTTTGAGAAATACTGCCCTAGCCAATTCATTGTCTACAACACAGGCAGCAGTACTTAAAATAAAACTTAAAATCATTGTTGTGAACTGTTCTGGTCACATGCCATAGCCCATCAGCTCCTGTCACAAGAGAAATGATCTGATTGGGCAGTCATGGCAGTAATCATCCTTAAGCCAGAGATTTCCTGGTCAGAGTGTCCCCCCTCGTTTCTTCATGTGGATGTGTCCTTGAGTCAGATGCTGTTTCACTCTGACTGTCTGTCTCTGAGCTCCGAAGCTGAAGCACGTCCAACAGAAGCTACCCAGAGACACATAAAGAAGTGCAGCTTGCATAAGAGATAACACTAACCACTTAGACGGGTTCCAATTCAATTACTTTATTGTCTGGTTAGAACAAAAATACTTTTTGGTGTCTAAACCTTTTTCATCCTTCATGTAACCACTAGGTGAAAGTACTGCAATAACTTGTAAGTTGTGTGTTGTTTTTGCGTACTGTTACCTGATGAATAACAACAACTCTGTGATCCTGTAGTTACCTGGTATCACCATAAAGTTGTGAGGTCTGCCTGCATCGAGTGCCAGGTGTCTCCAGGCTATTGCAGCATTTTACAAATCAGACTCAAGAACATTGAAACGGTGTTGTAATTCCACTCATACATTTATAAAACAGAAAGCACCTTTATAAGGTCTTTTGTGTATTCCTATAAAGAATAAAATCCTTCATAATTCATCATAATGTTATTTTTTCAGCCAGATCCTTCAATACTTTAGGTTTTTCGTATTTTTCGTATGCAGACTTTCTTTAAGATTTGCTGATTTTCATTCCATTCCTGTCTCTCTCTCTAAATGTCTCTGTTGAATTGTTCGGTTCTCCTGCATCATTTATCTGTGAGACCTTGAGGATTTGTTTGGCATTATTTCTTTTGACAGTGAAGTTGATCACTTAAGTAAAGTAAAGTATATTCCTTGGCAAAAGCTGTAGCGGACTGCAATGTACCGTTTGAATCAACAACGTCACAATAATAATTGTTCATGTTCAGCCATCTGTTTCAGAAGATATGATAGCAATATTGAATCTAAAGGCAGTATCTCTGTCGATTACATTAGAACCAGAATTCTGAAACAGAAAAATAGACCTGGACAATTTTGAAGAGATTTTTTGAAGGTGATTTTTTTTTAAAACCAAGCAAAAACTCAAACAGCGATGGATTGGATGGAATATTATTTTCTTCTGATGGCAGGAGTGCCATTTGCCATGTTCCAGTAGAGAGCTTGGGTGTGATCAAGCCGAGGACCCATATCTCCCACGAGCCATACACTTCTCTGCCAGCGCAAGGGGCAATCAGTTCAGCTTGAACTCAGGCACTTTCCAATCAGCACCGCTTCAAGAAGAGACGGCCGACTGGACCAGCCCCTGCTCACCAACCAGGGCTATGGAAGCATTACACTGTCACTCACCATTTTGTCTGTACGTCTGATTGGTGTGGTTGGCTGGAAAGAGACAGACACACATACAGACAGACAGACAGATGCATGGATAGACCGACTAAAAGACCCACATCTGCCTGGCTGTTTTAGGAAAAAAAAACTGTCTAAAAAGTCAATTAAAGGCTGTTGTCCTTCGGCATGTGTGTCACGTCCTGGTATAAAGGCATGCTCTTGCCGCGGCGATAATGCCGCTCGCCACGTGTCACGCGCGGTGCTGGCATGGGGGCGTTCTGAGCATGTCAGTGTGATAACGAAATAGCGGGGCGCATGTTCACGCTCCTTATCGCACCTCCGCAGGAGTGTGTTTGCGCCCTCTTTTAACAAACGACTGCTCAGAGACAGAAAAGTCAGCCACCATTGTTCTCTGGGCAGGAAGGGCCAAGCAGGATGCAGCAGCTATGAGGGAATGCTTGTTTATTACCATGTATCAGCTCCAGATAGGAGTCTGCTGGAATGATGCCAGACTGATTAACAGACTAAAAACCATCCACCTTAGCTTAGTAATTAAGTTTGATTATTTGGCCGTCGTTCATAAGATTCATAAAACTTGCATGTTTTCTTCAATCCTTCAAATGTATGAGCGGGCACACAGACACAGACACACACACACACACACACAATATACAGTATACATATTGTGTGTGTGTGTGTGTGTGTGTGTGTCTGTCTGTGTCTGCGTGCCTGCTCATATATATATATATACAGTACCTGCCTTTCTCAAACACATGGAAACAAACAGAACTAGATGGTTGATGTTTCATCCTCTCTCTGCAACTATACACTTTGGTCTTTCCCCTTGCAATGACCCTATCAATATCACTGTGTTTGCCGGTGCAGGGGACAGTGGTGATGGGGAGGAGGTGAGGGGTATGAATGCAGTGTGGGGAGATGGTGGTGGATGTGGTGGTGTGTGTGTGTATGTGTGTGTGTGTGTTGGGGGAAGAGGGTATGCAATTTGGCTATGCCTCTCTGATTCCTTTGTCTGGCACTGGGCAAGTGAGTCCAGTATCAGAGATCTACAGGTGGCTGGGCCCACGTCGGCACTGGGCCAGCTGCAGCTTGCTAGCCACAGATAAGCAAATTCATTGACATCTGGGACCTCACCCTTCTCTCCATTCTCAGACCCCATTACATCTTATTGATTTGAAGGTGTCTGGAGAAGGTCCACCTCCCCGCCCCCCACACACACACATACACACACACACTCACACACCTCACCCCACCTCTTTAGTGTCTGCTTCTCTTAACCCAGAGAAATACAAATAAACATATGACACCCTATCACTACCTCAGTCGGCCCAAATTCCTAACGACAGTTCTCCTGCTATCATCTGTTAGTATTTTAGGCCTGTAATAAAACTCCCCCCTAGTGCAGATTCCCCATTAAATCAACCTTTGATCACCCTTGTAGTTTGGTAAATCGCGTGGGTGGTTTAAGCAGGCATGCAAATGTAAATTCTGTCTTCAATTTGTGAGATGAAACCTTTGAAGACTTCAGTAAAGCAAACTCATTTCAGCGCTGCCATATTCACTCTTTTGTAAGAAAAAAAGAAAACTTGTGGATTAAAAAGAAAACGTGTCTAAGAGATATCGCTTGGCCAAGGTTTTTTTTGCATTTGAAAGCTAGTAATCACAACCTCAAGCACATTCACCAGATGAGTCATTAAATATTATTTAATGATTAATCTTTAAAATGCATCAAAACTAAACACAAAACACTTACAAATTCTATAGAGGAGACCAAGGCCAGAATACAAAAGACAAGACAAAAAGAATATGTGTTAGGACCTGGTCTGTCTCAGTCCCTACAACACACAGCACAGGCGCTGTCACTCAGACCCCTGACAGAGACTCTATGTTACCAGGACCAGTTGGGTCGTCGTGGGTCCAGATCTAACACGTACGAAGCCTATCTGTATAACATTGTCGCCGTTGTTGTTGTTGTGGTTGTCCCGGTCTCTGTGCCATTACTTCAGGGCCTGTGACGGAAGAGACCGTATCTGACAGCAGGATCCAAGGCAGGCTCACGGGTGATTAATGGCTGTTGAAATGACAGACACACGAGGGGAGAATAGCAGGGGTGACATGGTTGGAAGATGGAGGAGAGCATCATGGGAGTTTTATGCTGTTAACACACCACCAGGGGGCAAGATTCTGTAAAGGGGGGGGTGCAAGGAGAAGCATGGTGAGTCTTTGAAGGGTCAAGACCAAGTCAAGACTGAGTCTTTGAGGAGTCGAGGTTTCATGGCCATGATTTAAAATCATCCCAGTTAATATTCAATAGACACACAGTTTTATAAGTTAGACTGGGGATTGTTTATAGGAGCCGTTTGCTACACTTTTGCTACACCTCTTCATATAGGCTTTAAACTGATAGCCTAGAGATCCAGACCCATCTCTCGCTCTAGGTCTTACCTAAACCGACAGATCTCCCATGGGGCAGCAGCAGTATGTGTACCAAAATGCCTCTGCACTCAATTGGATGTGATTATAACTGTAGACCGCTTGCACATCTTGGCTTCTCTCTGTGTAAATTGATTTGTAATAATGGGTATTTGTAAATATGAACATACAAAAAATCTGTTGAAAAAAGATCTTGAGGTCTCACTCTTAAATTAGGAGTTCTTTTCCTCCCACTGTGAGGTTTTAAAAAATAAAGGCCTTGACCAGACCAAGAAAGCAGAAATGGTCTCAAGACCATTCTTGAGGCTGAGTCTCAAATACTACAACACTATGAATTAATAATGCAACGCGATTTGGAAAAAGAAAAGACAAATATTTTTTACAGGATCTCTTACTTGATTAACCCCCCACCCCACCCCCTCCCAAAAAGCCTTGAGAGCTTCACTTACTTCTCCCTTCATCCCATCATAGGCCATCCTCCCACATCAGGCAAGGCCCCATTAAAGTGTCCACACCTCAAAGAAGTCTTTTGGGTTTTTTTCCCCTGGGCATTGCAGTTTGGTGTCACTTTATCTGCCTGGTCTTTTCTTCCCCGACACCCAATCCAGGGATGGCATTTCTGTGTCTGGCCATGGGATTAGAATCAAAAGACAGGCTGCATGCTGCCTCCATTCTCCCCGGCATATAAAAGGCATGGGTTTTAGCTTTCATCTGCTGAATGCAAGTGCCATGTCATGGGGAATGTGATATCCCCAGCAACAAAAACATGGATTTGCAGAGCAAAACCTCTGTATTTGTTTTGAGGAAAATGCAATGAAAATATGTTTTTTATTTTATTTATTTATCTATTTATTTTAAACATGAGAAAAAATAAAAATAAAAAAAGGTTTCACATTTCCTGGACTGGATTTGGACAATATGACCTTCAACAACACAGGCTTCAAGGATGACAAGTCTGATGTGACATTTTGACATTAGTGTCCATGTGACTGTACTGTATGTTTTTGGAGACCTACTAAATAAGGGTCTGGTTGAGTGGGATGCAATGTCTGTGTCTGTGTCACATCACATAATCACTCCCCACCTTTACAAATACCATAAGTGATTCTGGATAAACAAACCCCAACCAAACACCCAAGACTGAACTCACTAATCCACTTCTCTTTCTGTTTCCACTCACTCCTGCCTGTCAGTGACTGGCGGGGGCAATTTAGTCATGTTAGCAGCAGGACAGGTTTGTTCCACTTTGTTTCCAGTTTATAATATCAAGATTCTTTTACGAAATGGAGGACTAGTAGATGGTGAGGATATATCTGCTAAAATGTGACAAAAAATGTCACCTTAAGTCTCAGAGTTGGAGACAACTCCTCCATTTCATCGATTTCACCAAGCAGAAGTCAGTCAGGCTAAGTCTGTCATCACAGATGCCATCAGTCTGACAGTATTCAAGGGGGAAGGAGGGTGTAGCTAGCTCTGCCTGATCACAGCATGCCATTTTACTTGAGTGAAGCACTGCTCTTCTTGCTATATCGGCTCCAGCTGCATGTCAGAGCAGGCAACATGGTTCGCGTCTAGACATAAATGACCTTATAGCCGGGGTCTCCCTCACAGTAGCAAGCTACCAGCATGCTGCACACACATTGCAGATGAACTAGAAAACAGTGACAGAGCTTACACGTTGTTATGGGAAGCTTCTATTCACTACATTAGTTGGATATTCTTCTGTGCATGAAGAACCTGTCCTGAATGCCTGCTTTGATAGTAATCAGAGGAAAATGACAGTCTATTTATGGGACATTCAATTATTTCTAACCAGTTGATGAAAGCACATGGCAATCCATAATGTAGGCTCTCCCAAATAAACCATTTCACCTGAAACCAAAACATTTCTATGAGAGGTTCTCTACACACTGTGTACAGTCTAGGGGATAAGATTAGGCATGCAAACAGTGTTTCATATGCAACTGAAAGACTTTCACTTTCATCACTTTCAGATTCGTAACCTTCCTTACATAAAATGGTTATACAAACAACTATTTCCTCACCTGGGACTTTAAACATGTGGACTTTAACTTAAGGTTTTCTAGACTACTCTATTAAGACTGCAGGTAAATAAAGTCACCTGTGCTGACAGGCATGTTTATTTAACACAGTGGCCGCAGAATTTCGTTCTCTTCCACTTGACCGCTGTGTCCTCCCAGGCATATCCATCTCTCTCTTGTTCCGTGTACCTGCCCCCTTCTTCTTTGTCACCCAATCCAGTGCCATCGCAGTGGGGAAGATTTTCTAATATCCATTACTTCCTCTGGGGTCAGTGCAGTCCCACTGGGTTTGCCAAAGACTTGGCAGGTGCCGATAAGGCCCTCACTCCAGACACTGTAATAAGGTAACAAATCCCAGCATGACCTAGAATCCCCTGCACTGCTGTTCTCTGGGCCATTTCCATAAAGCCATTAAACTGTACCAGGTGTCGAACCAGGAAAGGGGTAGGTGGGGGTCATGAAGCATACTAAGCCATATGTGTGAGCGCGCTGTCATCACTTTGAAGGGTAAACTGTTCCCTGGGCAAACTATAAATAAAGTGGCAAGTGTAATCATGTTAAAATGCAGTGCGGGGATTGATTCTACTCACTCACCTACAGAAATGCATCACTTTTGTGTAGAGTTTTTGGTCTTCGCTCGTTTGTCTTCATGTCTTTTGAGTTCATTCTTGCCTTGCATCCAGTCTACCTCCAACACTGCCTTATTTCGTAACACTTTTCTTCATGTCTGTTTGTAAAGGGAAGGATATACAGTATCTGTAAAGTTGTAAGGGTTTACAGTATCTGTAAAGCTGTAAGGGTTTACAGTATCTGTAAAGCTGTAAGGATGTACAGTATCTGTAAAGCTGTAAGAATTTACAGTATCTGTAAAGCTGTAAGGACATACAGTATCTGTAAAGCTGTAAAGTTGTTCAGTACAGTATCTGTAAAGCTGTAAGGACATACAGTATCTGTAAAACTGTAAGGATGTACAGTAGCTGTAAAGCTGTAAAGTTGTTCAGTACAGTATCTGTGAAGCTGTACAGATATACAGCATCTGTAAAGTTGTAAAGTTGTTCAGTATAGCATCTGTAAAGCTGTAAAGATATACAGTATCTGTAAAGCTGTAAAATTGTTCATCATCAACTCATCATTGATCACTCATCACTCATCATTATCTTCATCATCATCTATCTCTCTTTCTCTCTCTCTCTTTCTCTCTCTCTCTCTCTCTCTTTCTCTCAGAAGCTAAACTGCCACAGCCCTACATGCAATGTTGCAATTGAGTTCACTGTATTTTTCCCTTCTTGTGTTGTCCGCACTAAGCCTGGTAGCAGATGGTTTTTGGTACTTGAGCAATGGCCTGTCAGACCAGGCACTGAGACACCATGCAAATGCATACCAAGGTCTCGCAGAATTAGCTCTGCAGAATGCACACTGCTCTTCATACTACTTCAGAAAAACAACTGACCATTTACATCTGTCTAGGAAGCCTACAATAGTAGAGTTATGTATATGTGAAAGACCATTATTGATTAAAAAACATTATGGAAATATTTGCATAGCCCATAGACCTCCACAGTGACATCAGCAAACATAACTAAAACCCCTACCAAACCCCCGTTTCCATCCCAAAAAAGCCTATGGAAACTTACAGATGGCTTTTGATTAACCACTGCTGTGGAACTCAGTAGGTGATGGAGAATTCCAAGACACAGCTGTTTTTACCTTACACTTTTCTCGTCTTACTGACAATTTTTGCTAACATATGCTCCTAGTCTCTGCCGGTAGTGGTGTAGCAGTTCAGAAACCTGGGTATCATGCTAGTAGCCTGGAAATTGCGGGTTCGAATCCCAGCTGCCACTGTTGTGCCCTTGAGCAAGACACTTAACCCTAAGTTGCTCTGAGGGAGACTGGCCCTGAAGTAATTGATAGTTGACAAAAAGTAAGTGGTTTTGGATAAAAGCATCTACCAAATGCATATAGGTAAATGTAATATTGCCCTGTACACACCTTGGCACAGTTAGACAGGTTACCAAAGATACTGATTACAGTCAGCCAGTGCGTAGACATCGTCCATTAAAGGTCTGCTTGAAGTGACTGAGTGCTGCTCAAGATGTGCACGGTGAATATGAACAGCTGTTTAGTTATTGCACAATATGGATTTGTCATTATTTGACAGCTTTACTGGAAACCATTTTTTTAATGAGCTGTACTGAAAGCATTTTACTGTCAAATAAAATGGACAAGGGAGAAGATGGCCTTTCCAGCACCATTTTTCTTGTAGATTTCAGCATCAAAGTGGCATAAAACATGACAGCTGAAGTAGGATTAACATTGTTGAATGTCTTGATAAATAAGTTAGTTATAATGTATGTTGTTCCATGGTTTACATCTGACTATTTGATATACTGGACTAATTTATGTTCGCTTGCTCATTAGTCACTATTAACAAAAATGGAAAAAAAGAAAAAAAAAAAACTATTGGTTCTTAATATTATTCATGGATTTAGAAATTTTAAAATGTTCCTTTCTACAGGTGGATGTATTATTATCATCAACAATGTGAATGGCTTGTCTCTCTGGACTACCTGGTGATTTTCTCCTTCACTCCGTGGCATGTCATGATCTAGTCACAGCGTCCCATCCGGTGCAGACGCTTTTTTAGGGGCGAGGGGAACATTGGGAGCCCCATAAAGACATCAGGCAAAGCGGCAGTGGAGGACGATGAGGGTAATAACAACTTTCATGAACCTATAAATCTGCCTAATCTAATGATTTGGTTCACCTGCGACTGTGGTTTGATGAGTCACACTCCCTGCTTTGTCATTTCAAGGGGAGGTGGGTATAAGAGACTCACCCCCCCCCCACACACTCCCCACAAGAGACTTGATTTATAACCCCCTCTCCATGGACTCCTCCAGCCAGTCTGTAATGACTACAGGAAACAGAGAGGGACAAAAACACTGTGGTTGCCTTGGTGGCACATGACAAGCCCAAACTCCCCCGCTAGTGGGCTTGTGTCATGCTAAACAGCTGTTACTGACAGACCCTTTTGAGGGAGTGTGACGCAAAAAAGAAAAGCCAGGGAATTTAATAAGGCATTGTTGCGTATTGATAAAAATATATATTTTTTGACAGAGACGTGCAGAAATGTGGTCTGTGTTGGAGGGTATAGTCACAGCCTGGGAGCGACATTAGAGAATCTCACCAGCACTGAGAAATGCTTCCCCCTGCACATTAAAAGAGGCTTAGTTGCCCAGACCAAGTCCAAAATTACAAGACATGTGTTATAGCAGAATAGAAAGCAGGCAAGAAGGATGGGGGTGTGCAGTATCATCTAACATACACTATACTCTTACTGCTTAATGTCACATGGCATGGGGGCCACAGTCTAATTGAATGGAAACAGTCACAACTTTTAATAAATGACCATGCATGCCGTTTGTCCTCAACAATACAGCTGATGGACCGAAATAAACACGAGCCACCAGGCGACGGAGGACACACATCCCTCATTGGGTCTGCTGCCATAAAGAGGCTCTTTAAAGATGGCAGCTTTGCACCGTCATAAAAAAGCCTGCAATTATGGGCGCGAGCCAAGCTTCCCTGAAAGTCACCTCAGAGACTTGGTGTTTGTGAGCCATGGAGACACTTCTGGACGGCCAAGACTGAACCATCAAGCTTGTGCATTGCACTTGATGCATGAGGAAACCAATGTGAGGCAGGGATGTAAAAATGTACTGCATCACAAATTTAGTCATTTGATAAAACCTTGATACAAGTGTTTTTTTTTTTATTTATCAATAAATAAATTGAAAGAATTTGGTGTATAATAACGTTCTTACAAAAATTTTAGAACAAATGCAGCTATCTTTTGAAATGTTACCTTTTGATTGTATTAAGTTCCTGTTGATATTTGAACATGTGCTGGATTAACTATGGCTGAGACCAAAAGGTTTGCTGGCAGTGCTCAGCATCCCTGGTGCCATCCAAAATAGATGATGCTTTATGTCCGCCGTAAAGTGTAAAGTGCTGCTTAAATATGAGGAAGGCATTATAGCCTCAACCTTTGTTTTGTGGAATCAAAGCCAAGCCATATTGAGTCAAGAGACCTGTAAAAGCTGTATTGAATCATGAAAACAACCACACATTCAAGGTCTGAGAGGACTACAGATTGCTGAGGGTTAAGTAATTTGTGTTTAAAGGTCTCAAAATAGTCCATTACCAACATTTTCATAGTAATGCAACAACTGTTTGAGCTTTTGAACAACATTTTTGAATCTCAAAAATGCTATCATGTTTGATGTTTTTTTTTTTCTTTGTTCTTTAAAGTTTTTATACATTCTGAAGTCTATTATTGCTATTGGCCCAGTCTTTTTATATCCGGCCTCTTATCAGCTCATTTTAAGACTCATTTATTGAAGTCATAGCTAAGAGGGAAAACATTTATAAAATAATAAAATGCTACCAATAATTACTTCCCCCTCTTTGTACTTTTAAATAAATAAATCTATAAAGGTTGCAGTCTTCCAAATAAGTTAAACCTGTTTGATGAAGAAGTGACTCACTGCTCAAAGACAGAAAAATAGTATTAAGGACACAGTGGAGGATAGGGGTTCATATTTATGAAGCCTCCTTTGGTCGGAGGTGATTCTGTTCTCCTTTGGTTCCATAAATACACTCATTATCAGCACACTGTGCCTCTGAATGTGTTCAGCCAGCCATGCCAAAAAGCGGAAATATCCACGGTCCTGGAGTGGGCAAAGGCAGGCTGAGGTACCTCAATCCAAAAAAGAGGAAACGAAACGCCGCTGATGTTGTTTCCTCGCTAATCTTCGCCTGGAGAGATTTTTAAATGAGAATGTGGCTTATATGACCCATACTGACTCTGAATCAGCAGTGGGGGATGCGCGGTAGAAGAGCGGGGGTATATGGGGAGTGGGTGAAGGGATAGTCTGTTCTACCCAGCCCATAGCTGTCACTCCAGCACTGCTGCACCTAGAGCCCTCCACCCACCCCACCTCCCTCACAACCCCAACCTACATCCCCACCCCAACCCCCACCCCTTCATCCACTCTTTTCTCCCATCCGCCCCTGCCTGACTCTATCCGAGCTGAAGCAGATCAGGCTCTCTGTAGTCATCACATTGTCTTCTGGAAGACAGAGAGGCGAGTGATTTCATTTCGTTCTTATATATACCTGGCACCTGGATCGCATTTCTTTGTCCCTGGCTCACAAATAGTATTAGGTGAAGGCACATCGGGTCCCAGAGAGCCATACCAATGAGTTTTGTGGTTAGAGTTTGGACAGAAAAATGTGTGTTCGGATTCGATGAAAGACAAGTACATAACACCTTGAAAGTGAGGTGAGACCTTTTTTCTCTATGTGTCCCTCACGTTATTACAGTGAAATGCTTCTTGGACTCCACTTTGTTGCTGGCAGTCAGGACACACACACACACACACATGCACACAGACACGGCTGCGACCAAGGCAAACATCATTATAGACTATAGCCTAAGACTTATTTACTGCTAGGTACAAATTATGTCTGAGATGGCCTGGAGATTATAACCGACTTCTTAGCAATTTCTCAGTAAAAAACTGTTTCATCTCTGCATTCTGTAATTTCTCACCAAGGGTTGTTGCACCTTTTTTTCCTCTACTCTGGATTTTTCTCCTCCTTTCCTCCCTCTCTCCATCTCTCTCAAATCCATACACATTCACACACACATGCATACACACACACACACATACACACACACACAGCACTGCAGAGCAAAATCCAGACCTGGTTGCAACTGATAAGGCCTCTCCATTCTCCTTCTGGTCCACAGGCTTAGCACACCATGGATGGCAGCATAATGTACACCATCCTCACAACCTAGCGTCGAGGTAAAGGGTGGAGAATGCCTAAATGGATCCCTTCCAAATCATTTCTGCTCTTCTCTCCACTCCTGAGATGTCCCGCTCTGTCGAGGTCAAGAACAGTCAAATCACCGGAGGGTGTGTGTGTGTGTGTATGTGTATGTGTGTGTGTGTGTGTGTGTGTATGTGTGTGTGTGCGTGTGTGTGTGTGGTGCTCTCATAATTTGGGGCAAGTTTCACACATTGACCATGAGGTGAGGCCTTAGGTGAAAAAAAAAATGAAATGACACCAGACTACAAGACCCATAGCTGCATGGTGCATCAGGGCAAAAGTGAAAATGGGGCAAAGTCGCGTTAAGTATATTCAACGCACATCGACTTGGCAGGAAAAAAAGAAAAAGCTGCACAGTGAGTTCCTAACAATGTGTGTGTTTGAGATCCTCTCCAAAGTCAGCTTTGGATTGTATTCTCAGTCTTTTCAAAAGATTTGTTTCAAAATAATGCTGTCACAGTAACAAAGCATGCACAGTTGGGCAGAGTTGACACTGGGACCAGAAATGGTCTCACATTCTCATTAGTCTATACTGGCAGAACGGCATCAACCGAGGGAACATGATTGTATTTGTCGTCGTTTTAGTAATTAAAAAGACCGCAGCGGCACAAGCTCGGAGGTATCGTGTAGTTCTACAAATCCATTTAGTCGTCTTGCGGTGATTGTGTGCACCTTGTTATCGTGATGAGAGAGAGGGAATGGAGCGCTTGTCAGATAATCTCTTTGGACTGGTCTGTGTCCAAAGGAGATCCTGGCTCTCTGTTGTGAGACGCACACATGGTCCTGAATCACCAGGCCTAGTCTGGTGCCTGCCACACAAAGCTAATTTATTTTATCTGTGCCATCACTGGCTGGGGCACTCCTGTAAGCCTTAAGCCTGGCATAGCAATGCCCGCAGCCGCTGCAAGCTCTGACGTCACCAGCAAACACTGAAGGTTTTTTTTTTTTTCTTAAGATGCCCAGATAGCATTTTCTCATCAGCCAGCCTTCTATTGAAACAGAAAGGCTTGCAATGTCTACGTCTCCATTTGTTTTTAGAAGCTGACTGACAGTGGAGGTGAGAGACACCTTTGTGGAATAAAGAACACATAAAACAAAGCTATGTCAGTGTGAGTAGATGGGAGTGTTTGCGCTCTGAGATGAGCCTGTTGGACAGAGTTGGACAATGTGTATTACATACAGGTAATACACCTTGCATAAAGAAGACTACAGACTTCACTTCATTAGTCCTAATTTTTTAAGTTATCATCTTTGCTTAATTCCTCCTGGTGAAGTGCTGATATTATTCTCAGTTTATCTTAAGACATCAACAACTTACAATTCACAATTTGCACATGCACACCAGCAGAAATGCCGTGCTGTGGATTTTTACACTGGCTTGTATGCTATGATGAGGTATAAAGGAGGATTTAATGTTTTCAAAATAGCATCCATATAACCCCATCTGATGTCATTTAAACAGCTCATATATCTTTTACCATAATGTCTCCCCAGTCGCTTTGCATGCACAAAGGTAAACATACAGATGGTACATATGTATGGCTCATGACTGCATCTTGTTCTGCATGTGTTAAGAGGTACATCCATATTTAGTAACCTCCTAAGCAGGTGACACTATCTTACCTGACAACAGCATAGGTTAACCTGTGAAGCCTTACTCAGATCCAGCATAAAGCTCATGTATCCCGACTGTCATGCCATCAGGTCAAAGGCTATATTTAGATGTGTGAATACCTATACACATACTAGTGCATGTTGAATAACTTGATTTAAAATTAAGTAGCATCATATATACAAGAAATGTATTAAAAGCTCATAACTCTCATTTCTTTTTCCATTTAAACTCATTTAGGACTCATATGTGTTTTGTAATGAAGTTCTTCTGATTGAAGGAAACATTTATTTAAGGGGTTAAAGAGATTGCTCACTCATGTCCTGCGGCTGCGAGCAGTAGGTTTACTTTGGTATATCAGAAACTTGTTACAATGCATGATTTAAAAAAAAAATAAATCTTGAATAATAAATATATTTCTGCATTTGAAAAGTCAAGGCAAAGGGATTTCAGTAACCAACAGTCAAACTAGTGTTGTTTGGAAATAAGTATGCTGACAATATTCACCAGTGGCAGCACCACTGTGTCTTTTGTGAGTTGATGTTTTCCATGTTGTGTTTCTGCTGGCGTTTTCGAAAACTAGGACAGTTCTGACACTGAAAGCAGTCTCACATATTCTTGTGCTATTCCAGCATAATCCATTGTTCACACAACTCACAACAGAAAGAAAAGCCTTATGGTGCTAAGCTTAGAATGGCTTAGACTGGAGACATAACGATGCCTCCACCAACTTTCTTCCATACTGAAGCAGGATAATTATATAAAATTTAGTTTAACATGAGACTATTATGACTGCAATGAGTCAGTACGGTCCTATACTTTCCATACTGAATGGGATTCCACAGGATTAAAGTACTCCCGCTCTCCTTGTTATCTAAGAAATGTTCCGTTCCGTACTGTATTGTCTGTTTTCATTCAGCTCTTATGGGGATTTTCACCAGGTTTGACCAAGACACTGTAAATGATGTAGGCCTACTATTGATTTTCCCAACCACATACAATTAGGCTGCCATTCCAAAAAATTATGGCCAACTGGCATCTCATGTTTAACAACCGTGTACCACATACAAACATTGTAGGTCGAGTTGATTAAGTTTCCAGCTAACAACTGTCAAAAGGGGAAATCAATACACAATTTTGGTGCGGGCATAGAAAGCCACTGATCAATACTCTTGACCATGGTAGAGATGGGAGGCCCACTGAGAGGTGGGTTAAAAGGATTAGCCCCTATGTTGCTGTTCAGTAATTGCCTTTGAAAAGGATGCAAACCAGAGCAGCACATGTGCGCTAGTCTGGATTCAGCACAGCTTCCAGAAGCTTTTCAACTGACCGCAGGGTTTAGTCTAAAGACTAGACCTATAGTTCAGGAGACAGGTGAGACCCATAACTACTTTGTTTTTTTAAAATGACTGTTTGAACACCTACATTCACCTGCTTGTACAGTACATGTCAGAATGTGACCCTGCTGTGAGCTAGCTTGCTAGCTTGCTAGCTTAACAGATCAATAGATAGATAGAGAGATAGAACAGGCAGCTAATGCAACGTGAACGTGGCACAGGAAGATGAAACAGAAGCAGAGTTTTCTTGTCCTAGACAGTTAACATCAGTTTCAGTTAACTCGCTCTTTTTCTTACCGATAGCATTTGGAGACCTCTGACAACAGGGCTATGGGTATTTCCCCCAGACTTTTACTTTAAGCTTGATACTCACTGATAATTATCTTCTACTTTGTACGTATTGGCCCTGCATGGCCTCATCCTCCAACAAGGGTGACATAATGTATCATTGCCCAAATTTTATTGTTATTTTTTAAAGAATTCGTTTAGCAATGAGCCCTGCCATAAAACAAGAGATTTAGCCCAAGAGAATATCTTATTAATGGAGAGACATTACAGCTTCTCCATGTTACCATCATCTGTGGAAAAGAACAATGGTGCAAAAAGGCCCATTAAACGAGTCTGTTTGATGTTGACACATCAGTGAGAGTCGTTTTGGGTCATTAGATAAAAAGTGAGCTGCACCCTTGTCTTCAAAAGACTTGGTGACAAGTGCTGAGTCATGGCAAACTCTAATCACTTTCTCTGGAGCTGGGGCTATGGGCATCCTGCACGAGTTTCCTATAGCGCCTTGTCTGCACCATCCTTGGGGGGAAGAACAGATTCCCCATATAATGTGTTTCCACATCCTGTAGGGATCTCATCTCCTTTGAGTTACTCTATAGAGAATCAGAAAATACTGAAAAGCTGAGCTTATGAGCAAAAGAGGCAATGAAGTATAGAAGTAATGTAAGGATGTGTAGTAACAGGTTATTTGAAGGGGTCTACATAAGGGTGACATGAGCCTGTTATAGACATGACATGACACATATCATAAACATTAATGACACTTCATTCATTGTCATTCAAGTGTCATTCGGCTTTTGAAATGCAGACTTTGGGATGCAGACATTACAAAAACCAAAAGACCCTTAATGACAACAGTCATAAACATCAGTGAAGTGTCATTAATGTTCATGATATGTGTCATGTCATGTTTATGACAGTTTATGTTTATGTCACCCTTATGTAGAGCCCTTCAAATAAAGTGTTACCGGATGTTTACATAATAGCTTTTAGTATGTTTTTTTATGTATTCCTTACACTCTGATTTACTCAGTTCTAATAAAAAGCATGTGTTTGATATTACCTACGTGCCAGTTTGAAGGAATTTTTGTCATAAAATAAAGAGATGTCATTTCATAGCAGGGTTCTTTTGGTAAGCTTTCCATTGAGATCACTTTGGGGTCTTGCAAGTGAAGACAGTGAAAAAGGCAGAAGGGGAAACAAATTGATGTTGGATTCCCTGAAATGGGGTTGACTGACCTGAGCGCAGCCCTCACAGCCAGACCCAAATGAAAGCAATGAAAAGAAAGTGGGGAGCTTATTGGACACATCAAAGCATTTCACTTGGAGGCCAGGGAAAGGATTTGGACAGGAACACAATAAAGGTTTCCTGACTTAGGCCTATACCTACTACATGGGACATGGGCCATTTATTTATCTGAGATGTTTTATTATAAAATGATACATGATTTTGGGGGGGGTTTACACTAAAATAATAATTTAGATAATTGAAAATAAATAATGATCAAAAAATACTTAATGATGTGTCATTAATCTTGACATGGTGAAATGAGCATTTCTTCACATGAGGACGGATGACCTGAATGTGTGTGTGGGCAATTGTGGTAAACAACATGCCAATCATGCCAATCATGCCAATCTACTGCTTATACAGTCATTCAAGAAGATAACACATACATAACTGAAGGTCTGTGAGAGTCAGGACTGGAATACAGAACATCAGAATCAGAGTCAGAATCAGAACATTATTGGTGTTATTGTAACATTTTTATAAATAAATAATAAAAAAAAATTTCCAACACCATCTATCCTCATTTGCACACATGGAATGCTCCGACTTTGGTAACCAACAAAGCGGTGTCCTCACATATAGTGTACTCTACATAGGTAATATGACTGCATTGAAATACATGCAAAATAATTTTTCATTTTAATAACCAATTATTGGGGGAGGAGGGAAGTAATTGCACAAAAGACTGACAAAGATAGTAGAGTCAGATAGTGCCACATTACACTGAACTGAATTCACCCCCGAGAGTGAGAATGATTGGTATGAATTTAAAATATGTACAATCTAA
Source organism: Tenualosa ilisha (assembly GCA_015244755.2). Lineage (NCBI taxonomy): Eukaryota > Metazoa > Chordata > Actinopteri > Clupeiformes > Clupeidae > Tenualosa > Tenualosa ilisha. The sequence continues at coordinate 2,609,818 of PYXC01001801.1, read as the reverse complement.
TTGACAGTTTGGTAAGAATTACTTTATGGAAAGCTGCATTAATAATCTTTAGCTGCAGGGTGCTCTGGAATATGTAGCTGCTGACAGACCAGTCCTCTCCTGAGATTGCTCATGGCCTTTTTGTACCATTATTTCCATGGGCATACATGCAATATAATGGGTGCTCTTCATCATATTAATGACCCTTGAATGGAGATTTATGTGGTCTGCATAAAAATAATGAGCATTTATTTTTCTCAGCTCTCGTGATGACATCTCAGTAGACCACAGATGCCAGCGGAGGAGGTTCAGCAGGCAAGGCTCGCTGCTAGCACCAGAGTTTGCCTTATGTCTTCATAGGGAGTGCATATTTACTTGGTTTAATTTCCTTCTCTCTGAAACCTGTAAGAGAAATTCCCTCAAAGCAAGACAGCAATCAAGACCGTGAAATGGCATAAAAAGGCCAGTGAATGTATTTTATATGTTGTTGTCAATACAACTCTACTGCATTGTGACATGTCTCTTAGTGCTACTCTTAGGCTACTTGTGATCCATGCTGCTCTTTTGCTCCCAGCAGCATTAGATGCAAGACATGCCTTTAGAGTGTTATTTACTGCACATGTCCATGGATGTACAACACAGCAACAATTATTCATTGCAGGTTAGAGCGCTGTACTATTCATTCACATTTATAAGCTGAATGTTTGCCATAGGCTACTCAGTAGAATATCAATGTAAAAGTGGCCAATTGAAGAACTGGAAAAATCTGGAAAACAACATCTTGGTGGTAATTGCCTTGCGTATTATGTATTTCAAGTGTGTGTCTTAAACAAACATCTTATATGTATTATAAGACAAATATATATGTTTATATATATGTTTATATATGATAAACTTACATATTATCTATCATGAAGATATATTCATGGAAAAACATAAAAAACTTACTGCACTGCAAACCAGTTGTCATGGAGCTGTTGAGAGCATTTCAATACAAACCAACCAGCTCACTATTCTGTGGAACACTGCTGCATCCCTGCATGCATACATGTTTGCCATGGGCCTGCCTGCTGTGTCGTCTTCTGCTTTCACAGTGAATGAGTTCCTACTCCGGTGCCTAGATAACGTCAATAGCAATATTCTGTGCCTTGGAGAAACGCTCAAGGCATTATTTTCCCATGCACTGTAATAATTTTACAAGCACTGAAATATTGTCAAACAATAACCAGCCCATGAAATATAAATAAATGCTCTGCTACGTTTGGTTGGAATAGCTGAGGCACAGCTAATGTGTGAGTAAGATGAATCACATGACCATGAGGAAATCCTAGTGACTTCACATTCCGTGGGAGACGTTCTAGAAACAGGTCTCGTGAATTTTCCTTAAAAATCTAGACTGCTAGAATATATTCCAATAGGGCTATTCAAGGGGTACCTTATTTAGATTTGAATAAAACAATCAAACTCCAAATTAATTTGATTAAAGTAAATTATAATTGCTGTTCACAATCATTTTAAGTAACCTTCATACTCTACCCAGCAATGTATTTAGAGATGGTAATTCATCATACATCCATCACATTTACTTTCCTTCTTAAAATAAATAAATAAATAACTAAGCACCCACAAACGGCGGTGCAGAGGCACACAGATGGTGGCTATCCCTGTGCAAGCAGCATGGCACAATTAGTGTGTGAATTGATGATGATAGAGACTCAGAGCTAATTGGAGGCTGGTAAATGAATGCAATCTTTGCTTGGGTCTCAGTGGGCTGCAGCATCAGGTAACACTGTTCTAAGTCTACACCCGTAGTCATTCCTGACAGGATGGAGGGGCTTGGCAAATCATACGTAGTCTAGGCTATGTGTGCAGTCCCATACGAATTGGCCCTGGGTTGTAATCACAGACAGATTGAATTAGAGCCACGAACAAGCTCTAACTGCTGTGAGATCCGGGTCTACCATGGGGTTTCCAGCCAGACTTCCATCTGCAAGTTTCTGATGCAGGAACAAAGATGGTGTCATTAAATATTTGGGTCAAGATGCTTTTCTATCCCACCTTGTTTGTGTTATCATGTATCCTCTTCCTCTTTCTAACATCAAACTTGGGCACATTCCTAATACAGTACATATGCTCACTTTGAAGCCTTACATGGCAATGAGACCTCATCCCCACTTGCAGAACTTGCACTCTTTCTTGTTTGCATGTCCTCAGAAAAATTCACTCTTGACAGACTGGGCTTCTTTTCTCTTCATGTACACATATTGTCTAGCCTCCACGAATGGCAAGTATAACACAAAAGTTTAACAGTAAAAGGGATTTGCCGATTTCGGCCAATTTACTCATTTTCCACCTGCCATAACGTTAAACAATCGAGTTCTACCTTTCTTCAGTTCATCCAGCTGTTGCCTCAGTCTAACAGTAGTGTTTTTAGCTTCAGGTTAGCATATATCATTGATTCCCTTGCTAGCATCTCACCCATTAGCATCTTACTTAAACGTGTCCACAAAATTCCAATATTTTTCCTATTTAAAACTTGTCACTTCTATAGTTACAAGGTGTACTAAGACCAGTGGAAAGTGGGATGTGACAATAAAGGTGTGAATAGCCAGTTATGCAGTGAATACATTAATTAGTCAGCACACATGCCCACATAACATGATACAACATGAACACATTACATGATAACATCACACTGATGGTGTAGCAATGGGCCCTCCAGTCAGTTCTCTCAGCACACACAAACACATTTCAAATACACTCTCCCTTATTGCACCTCAGAGCTCCCTAAGCAGATGGACAACTGCACCTAGAGCTAAAACTGTGAACCAGCTTCGCGGTGTCGTTGCTCGTTTCCTTAAATGACTGATTCGGCCGATGGCAAACTGCGGCGGGAGACTCCTGGGACCCAGGCCCAGGGAACCTTTTGCCGTTCGTGTGTGCTTTGCCTGCCGCTCCACCCTTTTTCCGCGCCTGCAATCCCCTCCGGGAAAGCCTGGGCAAGGAGCACTAAATCAATGGGATCTCGGTGAGGGCAAGTGACAAGCCGTTTAGTTTGGTGGCCTACTTCGTTTCCCCTCGATACAGCGACCTGGACTTCAGGAGCTAGAGCTCCAGCCCAACCAAATGGAGGAGGGGCGGGTGGTATTTCTTGGTGCAGAAATCAAATATGGCAGCATGCAGTTAGACGAAAGGGGAGAAAAATGAGCTGTTCTTTTCTCATATACACAAGCACACACACACACACACGCACACACACACACTATTCCATCGTGTGACATTCCCTTGTTGTGAGCCTGCAACACTTTATTTTGTTACTGTGCTTTGTGCTTTCTGTTTTATAACAAATTTACCTTCCAATGATTGGTAAAAGTTTAACTATGTTTAACAACACACACACACACACACACACACACACAGTGTTAAAAGGTTAGCTGTTGGATACAACTGTTTATAAATGTCTGTGATTGCAATGGCAGATCCAATCACAAAGTTCTTAGTCCCCACTGTTTTAACTTTTCTCAATGTGCTTGTGTGTGTGTGTGTGTGTGTGTGTGTGTGTGTGTGTGTGTGTGTGTGTTTGTTTGTGTGTGTGTGACTGAAATGAAGATCACTGTTCTTAGTACCCAATTTGACACTCACGTAAGGGTATGATTAACATCATTGTGTCATAGACAACACACATCTAGTATGGATTTGGCCGTTATATTGTCCAGATCTATTAGATCACCTGTCTACCTGGTTATTCTCTCTTTACTCAGTCCTTAGGACACCGTGGGAAGACGTCTCAGCATGCCTTATATCACTGAAACTATTGAAATCCTATACTCAATTGAATATCAATTTTTGTAATCAAAATGCTTGTTTCACATTATGGAGTAGTTTCAACAGGGCATTTTTGAGATTCTTTGATTAAAGTCAACCCCACCACAGAAGTAATCAGTAACAAATTACTTTGGAAATCAATTACGAGACCATTGGGATATCCCTTGGCATGGTGAAGATGCTTTGCTGTGCCTCCAAAGCTTTGAGAGGGCATTCTGGCGTCACATTTCTTTTAAAAGTCCAAAGATGCTTGGGCCATTGCTCTGAAACCTCTCCAGATTGCTCAATCTGGTCGTGCTGTTGGTGGGAGTTGATAAGATGGAGAATCCATGCTGCCGGGGCTTATCTGAACTCCACACGCGCCTTTTGGGTGTGTGAGATTTCACTGCAGCTTTCTCTCCCATGCATCAGGTATGACCCAATTAAAGTGGGAATTTGCTTTTTTTTTTTTTTTTCCAAATGCAGCCCCACATCAATAAGTGATAAGAAGTTTGGCTCCGTTTCCATCAGAGCCGGGGTTAGAAGTTTTAGCACCAATATTGATTTGACCATTCAAGTGAAACTTTCATTTCTTATTTTGTCCACAATAATAGAATTCTTATTTTCTTGGAGTCCACTCTCTCTTTCACTCATGATTTAGTTTTACTTTGCATATTTTTCACCACTGCAGGAGATGGTGACAACCTCTTTTCACACAGACTCTTCATCATAAGCGTGAATGACCATTACTATTATCAGGTTGCATTAGATTATTTCATATAGTTTCATATTTCATATAGTTCACATTTCATATCAGTCGGTAGTACATGAAATCCAACATGATAAGGCAGTCATTACAAGGTCTTAGTGATAAAACTGCATTCACAAAATGAAAATGAATAAAAAATGTGTGCAAGTACATGGTAGCTACCATGACATGGCACAGTTATTCTCTCAGGCAGAGCGAATGGGTATAATGGTCAGAATTAAGCTTAGACTGTGCCTTAAGATCTGATCTTTGACAAACAACCGGCCAGCAAAGTCCAATCTATTCCAAGACTCAACAAACTCATTAAAATGTTTGTCACTGAAACGCAGTGAGGAATGATCACGAATCTAAAAAAAAGCTCAAATGACTCAAAGCCCTGCCTGTGAGCGGCCAGGGCTACTCCGCCATTACTGCCATCAGTGACAAATAATCAGGGAGCAAATGCTGCAACAGATGTCCGCTCCAGGGCTCGACCAGACTTGGGATTACCAGCCCAGCGAGGCGCCCACTGTTCAAAGAGTGTGATGCGGGGAGCGGAGCAGGTCAGGGATGCAGAGGCGGAGCTCCGGTCTTCAGAACCAGCTGCGGCAGCCGACGTGTTCAGAATCTGCGCAGAGGCAAACAAAACTAGTCACAGAATGGCAAGATTTCAACAGCATTTTGGAATTACAATGATTTTGTACACAAGTGCAAAACTGTACAGCAGCATCTGAGCTACGGATGAAACATTATCCATTTCAGTGACTGTTTATTTGATTTGATATACCAGTATTTTATTGTTACTAAAAAGCAGATTCAAGTCCCATAAAAATGTACATTTAACAGACACTTTTACCCAAAGCGACTTACATTTGTCAACTATCAATTACATCAGGGCCAGTCTCCCTTAGAGCAACGTGCCGTGCTCAAGGGCACAACTGTGGCAGCCAGGATTCAAACCCATAATCTTCCAGGCTACTTGCATGTTACCCCGGTTCCTTAACCACTATGCTACCACCACCATACATAAGATCAGATTAGTCAAACGGAGCTGATAATAAGTTGATATTGCCCACTTATTGCAGCAGCATCACAGAGTTCCTTTCAAACACAACAACAGCAAGCGGTTGACCACAAACATGATAATGATAGGCATTGGTTAGCATTCATGCAGATGGGCCTTCATTAATCTTACCTTGGGCCATGCATTGATTTCCCATCAATTCTAGACAATCCAAATGCCTCTCGCGCCGTCAAACCAAAGTACAAATGATACTGAAGTAGGTTCTCTCTCCCTCCCTTTCTCTCTCTCTCTCTCTCTCTCTCTCTCTGTGTGTGTGTATGTTTGTGTGTTGAGTGAAGCAGTGAATCTGTGATTGTGCACTAAGTCCATCAGGATCAATAGCGTCTTGAGGAGTGGTGCACACAGAAAGGGCTCAGGCAGCTGAGGGAAATAAACGAAATGCCATTTCAGCATCAGCTTTCCCCACATTGACATCCATCACATATAAGAGGCATTTAAGCAGAGCGATTATAAGGCAGGGGACATAATCATTATACAGACCTGCCTTGTCCCCCTTTTGATGACAGCTTTCAGTAGTCATCGCTGTCACATTTAAATAAATAAATGAATGAGTGAATGAATGAATGAATGAATGAATGAATGAATGAGTGAATGACTGAATGAATGAATGAATAAATGAGTAAATGAGTACAGGAATGAAAGGTGAATTGAAGTGTTTGGAGACAAGGTAAGGCCTGGATCACTGATTTGTGCGGAGAGATTAGAAATCTCATTTGTGTCTGCTGATTCTGCCACACATCCCCTCCATGCTAAAGACCAGAGATGGTGAACTGAAGGCTTGTCCAGTCACTTTATGTGCAGGAAATTGCTTTGTCAGTCTGACACAAAAGGACTGTCGTTCACTTGAATTTATTTAGGGCCTGTAGCTGAACTCTCTCTCTCTCTCTCTCTCTCTCTTTCCCCCTCCCTCTCTTTTTCTCAGTCTTCATCTCTCCTTTTTATTTTCTCCCATGCAACATATAAGTGTATATTAAACATATAAGTATATATTAAACATATAAGTGTATATTAAAAACTTCATGACTGTAACCTTGACATGCACATAGCCAGTCATGTTCATTATTGAAAATGCCTTACATCAAATTCAGTAGACTTACATGGGAAGTATTGTGTAACAAAATCGCGAACCTTATTTGAGTTGTCAGAGAGGGTTACAGGATGAAATGAACAACAACGTGCTAAATTAAGTTTGCTAGCTGCAAATGCTCCTGTCTTATTTGAATTTTTACCGACAAGAGGGAAATCTGAATTTTGGTCTGTTTCCTTTCCATGCATGCAGGAGCCACACAGCGAGCAAATGAGCTTGGTTGCCACTGGCAACAGAGAGGCAAAAACTGAGTATGATTATAACTGTACCGCCACTGTGGGTCTCCTTCCTGCTTCAGCAATTAGCGAGGTTAAAGCTGCAGCTCTCCATGCCACTGTTATTTCTCTGCCTCCTCTTCCTCTCCACTCTGCTCCTCTTCCTCTCCTCTCTTCTCCTCCCTCAGCACTATACTTAGTTTATTTTAAAAAAGACTTTCTTTCTCACTTCCACACAAAAAAAGGCCACACAGTTCATCAGTAATGATCTCCCTCTAAGTGTGAAGAACCTCCATAGTTTAGACTGGTGGGACTTACGTAGACAGAAAGTGATAGAGGGAGAAACAGACAGACATAGAGAAAGAGAGAGACAGATACAGACAAACAGGCATGTAGTCAGACAGATATTTCAGTTGAGAGACAGATGGACAGACAGACAGTCATAGACAAACACACAGACAGGCAGGCAAACGTTATGGAATATATATATATATATATATATATATATATATATATATATATATATATGGGGGGGGACAAACAGACATGTAGTCAGACAGGAATTTCGTTGGAGAGAGAGACAGATACAAGCAGACAGACAGGCACAGAGCGAGACAGACAAACAGACAGACATGCAGGGAAATATTACGGAAGAGAGAAAGAGAGAGAGAGAGTTATAGAAAAAGAGAGAAACAAACATACAGACAGACAGACATTTTGAGAGCTAGAGAGCATAGGGGTGAGTAGCTATGAGAGAAGCATGGGTACAAGAGGCGAGGAGATTTACATTCCCAAGCTACTGTAGGGAGGTGACTAAGAGAAAGACTGAAGTGCTCCACTGAACTGCACTGAACACACCATGTTCTCTGTCTCCTTCTGCATGGATATAAAAGAACCATGGTGAAACAACTGCTGAAAGCAAGACAGAATATGGTTGCCACAGCACTCTGAACCGACGCTTACTTTGTCTGGCGGACAAATAAAGCTAGAGTTAGGGCTGCCATCTTTGATTTTCAAACTGGGACACTCAGACTAATTTGTGTGAGAGGCAGGGGGAAGGGGAATGAATGCATCTCGCAGTTATGGCCTTTTGTGTTAACAATCGCAGAGCGCTTGGTATGCTCTCATAAAAGAAATGATAATTGTATTGCCCTGTACTGTATCAGGGCCGGCGATGCACATAGGCAGGCTAGACATTTTGTGGGGCGCCCTCTAGTGGCGGCCCTCATATGTCACCAAACTAAATGTACGAAAGTGAACTGCAGCACCAGTTTATCAAATACACTAGATTCACATATGGCACATCTACACATTGATTTGATGGCATGATAAAGTATGTATTTTTTTTAGGGGAGGGAGGCTATATGATGTATGGTATATGTTAACTTTATGAACATAGACTACCTTAGATTTTTAATCTCCTGTGAGGCCAGTGGACATAGATACGTTTCTTGGGTGGATTGTCACACACATACACACTCATTCTTTTGGACACAATTTAAACCAGGACAGCTGATGACCCGAGCCACTGTACAGCTGACCTATCAAACAGAGATGAACACACACAAACACACGCTTACACACACACACACACACACACATGAATACACACCAAAGACACTGATCTTTAAACTTTAATCAGGAGTGAGTGGAGCAATGAGGCATTAATGAGGTAGGCAAGGCCCCTGGCTTGCCAGATCAGCACGTGTCACGGCGTTCTAGGCATACCTAATGAGACATGACGTTGTGCTCGGGCAGCCCGGGGGGGGTCGCCTCGTCCTCGTCTCCCCTCAGGTACGCCCTCCAGGGAGGATGGCGGAATCCAGTAACGCTGTGAAATGTTGTGACTTCTGTTCTCCACTGCTTTGGACCCTGCTGTACTTCTCCCAGCAGTGAAGGTGTATGTGTGTGTGTGTGTGTGTGTACGTGTGCGTTGTACGTATGTGGTTGTGCTTGTGCTATCGTGCATGTGTGCGTGTGTGTGTGTGTGTGTGTGTGTGTGTGTGTGTGTGTGTGTGTGTTCAGAGGGTGGTGGGGGGATTGTGGTTGAAGGAGGTAAAAGTCGCTGCTCCTGAGTGCGTGATCCGACAGGGCTGCAGGAGGCGGCAGAGGAGAGGGTAGTTGCCCCAGGCGATCATTCCAGGGTCGAGCTCAAGCCAATTCAGCAAATGTTTAACAAACTTGACAGAGGCCATCGGTTATGAAGCATAGAGATGGTTGAGTGGGTGTGCATGTGTGTGTGTGTTTGTGTGTGTGTGTGTGTGTGTGTGTGTGTGTGTGTGTGTATTTATGCTGGCCGTGAGTGGGGTTAGTTTCTCATCTGACCTTTTCTTGGCTGCTTCCCTTCACACTTACACTTTTGTATCAAACCTTTTTTGGTAACACTTTATAATAAGGTGTGTTAACAGACCATTTACAAAGTGTTCCAAAATGTTAAGTTTAGTTTAGTTTAGTTTAGTTATTTACTATTCAGTAGATAACATTAGTACATACAAGTCACTTAAAAAGACATTGTAAGTGCTTAATAAACACATTCAGTAGTTGTTACTAAACAATTAGATGTACATGTACAAGCGGTAGTAGATTGACTGATGAGCTGGGAATTAACTTTGTATATTGAAGTAGATCCAAAAATGTTGAATCATCGTTCAATATCTTATGTATGTTATATGTGTTTATAAATAGTATCCATGACAACAAACGTAGTAAAGTATTTCATGCTTTACTTTCCCCCCTTAATGGTAGCTGTAATAAGTTATTCTCTGTAGTTCAAGCACATGATTCCTAGATGTCAACGAAATTATAGATAAAATTATGTCCCAAATATAAATGGAGATAAGCGGATAATGGCCTGCGAGGTGACCAGTTTGATGGAAATAATGACTCAGAGTTCTTCGCCACCATCTCGCCATTATTTCCATCGAACTGGTCACCTTGTCGGCCATTATCCCATACTTAATGCTATAAATGATGACTTCAGAGCCTGAAAGAAACAACCTTCCTTCAACACTCTGCTTTTACCCTCTCTTGTGCAAATGTAGTGTCCTGTAGGCCAGATTGAGAGGATGAATTGAAGGCTGTGTTAGGCTTCCAGTAAAGAGTTGACACAGATCCTGTCAGCATATACCTGTGGAGCTGCCTCACCTGACCCGCTACACCTGACCCAGAACACTGCAGGCCCCAGCATCATATCTTGTCTAAACTACAACAGATGCCTCTGATAGGCCTATGGTCCAGCATTCTGTGATTCTCTCTCTTCACAGAAAAAACACAATTTCCCAAAGTGAAGTTTGTGTCTAAAAGAGCAAATGCAGATACAGAGGCATGGTCTCTTACATAAGCTGCCATGTTGTATTGCTGTCTGACAATGCAAAGCAAAGAACCAACCAGCCAGTAAGATCACCGGGGGGACTGAGATAAGTTGCGTAGGCTCGCTAGTCGTATATGATGTACACCTGGGCCATGGCTTAGAAAACTCAAAAGCCGCCTAGTAAACAGAAAGCACTTATAGTAAAGGAGAAGCTTGTTATTCTCTGCCTTTTCCATTGCTTATCTTATGTCTCGTGTTTGACGCTAATGCACTGACATATGCAGCGATGTTAGATCTGTGGAAACCTCTGCATTTTTAGGAAGCCTGTTAATGTCACAACAAATGTCCTGCTTCATGTAGCTGCATCCCCAGTCCCTGTACTGTCTATTCAAACTAGATAGTAAGGTCCGCTGGATATACTGAGACTATTTAACCCCTTATCAAAGTAGCTAGTACTGTATGGTATCATTTAAACACCTATTTAAAGCCATTCTTTTTCAGATGTGGTTGTCTGAAGGGGAAAACATGGAGGACAGAGCAACAGTGGATCCCAGCCAAAGCAGCCCGTCAGGAGACAGACGACAGACTAGTTTTTCATTAAGATTAAGTGTGCAGTAGGGGCAGCCTATCTCTCCAGGCCTCAAGCTGACACTTCTCAGCAAGGGGGAATGATAGAGAGAGAGAAAAAGAGAGAGAGAGGGATTGCCTGTATAGTTGACTCAGACAATGGTCTAAGCCTTTAACACACACTAGAGTGTATATACAAATATTACATGAGACCATACAGCCACGGCAGTGAGTTGTGTCAGGCATACAATACCCATTTGTGTGGACAGTACTGTGTGTGTGAGTGTGTGTGTGTGTGAGTGTGTGTGTGTGTGTGTGTGTGTGTGTGTGTGTGTGTGTGTGTGTGTGTGTGTGTGTGTGTGTGTGTGTCACATTCACATTGTCACATTCATCCTCATTTTTCCTGGCGTTGCTTTGAGCTTTTTGGCTTGTGGAGGGAACAGCTGGAGTGAAGTCCATTGTTCAAAGACATGTTGTCTCTGCTACACCTTCTGACAAATAACCATTCCCATTACACCGACTGCCCAAAGCAAGCAAGTCTGGAGCCATGACTCTGACTCTGGGAACAGCCCAAGAGAGTCCACTGGAGAACACAATCATAGTGTACCTGTACAAAACGTCATCACCATTTCTGATGTTACTTGGAGAATATGCAAAACGTTTTTTCATGGCTATTTTGTAAAGCTATTTTGTAATTTAGTAAAGCAAAAGCATAATGCATAATAACATAAAACATTTATATTTGTTGTTTTGGTTTTGTTTTTAGATTCCTTTTAGTCTGTGTTAAAATAGACCTGAGAGTTTCAGCAGCCAGGTCATTTTTAGGAACTCATTTTTAAATGCCCACAACTCATTTCAAATGCAATTACCTGTAAGAAACAACTTGACTGTGTCTGGAAATGACCAGGCAAAGACCACAGAGAGCCAGTTCCCAATGGCCCGCAGTTCAACCTGGCAATACAAAATAAACATGTGTTTTTGTAGGTCAGACCAGTGAATCACATCTACTGACATTTGGTTCCATAGTAAAAAGCAATTTTAATAATTAAATGGAACAATTCTCCTTTTATAGACTAGACACAATGCTATGCACACCTTTGAAGTGACTCAAAGAAATTATGTGTCAAAACAGAGAATATCAGGAAGGGACTTAGTTAGGCAAATAAAGTAAATGGCTTCATCTGTTGATTTTTACAGACTGTGTTTTAATACAAAGGACATGGAAATATACAGAAAAAAACAGGCTGAAATACAGGCTATTGGCTAAGATTGTGTGTGTGTGTGTGTGTGTGTGTGTGTGTGTGTGTGTGTGTGCATTTGTGTGCGTTAGTGTGTCAACAACAACACACTCTCTCTCTATCTCTCTCTCTCACACACACACACACACACACACACACACACACACACACACACACACACACACTATACTAACCACTACATGTGTACAATCTTACTCTGCATATACTACTGAATGGGCACTATTTCTAACACACACACACACACACACACACGCACACACACGCACAAACACAGTCACACACACACACACACACACACGCACAAACACAGTCACACACACACACACACACACACACACACACACACACACACACACAAATATACGCACAGGGAGTATGGAGAGGTATTTCAGTCTTTTTTCAGTAATTTTTCTTTGAAAAATATAGCTTCCTTTAAATATTGAATCCTTCAAGGTTAAGGCCATGTGGGGGGGGGGGTTCTGGTGGCGGTGATCTCAGCTGCTGTGCCAATTTGCACCCAAACTAACGCAAGCCATATTTAAACTGATTTCAATATTGGGTTGGAAGCACACTAATCTCTATTTCACAGTGAGAGTGATGTTATCTTTATGCGTTGTGTTTCAAAGTTATCAGTGGAGAAACAATATTGATCTTACAAGTGATAAAAGTATAAATTGCATGTCGTTCCTGCATTTGCATTCCAGTGGATAAAAATAAACTTGCTTCAGCTGTGTGGCAGGCAGCATATGTGTCCTTGTGAGGAATTAAGGGGGCTTCATCAAAGCTATGGCACACTCCTTGGCATGGAGAAAAGATAAAGAAGCAAAGCTGGTTTTATCTCTGCACCGCACCTCTGAAGCAACAATAAACACCTCATCTTGGACCCCCGTGAGCGAGCGCCTTCTGAAAGCACATCACGCTGCCAAAAGAAGCCCTGTGTCTTCGAAAAATAATAAACATTAGAGTTCTGAAAACCTTCTATCACCTAACGGTGTGAGTGTGCACAGGAACACACACACACACACACACGTACACACACACAGACAAACACACACTCCTACACACCACCCACCACTGTGCTGGACAGCTGGTCTCTGTTCTCAGCCTCCTTGCACTTACTGTCAAACTCCTAAACAAACACAAACAGAGACACAGCCATCTTGAGCTGTGACAAGTTCAGCACAGTCTGTGGGTCTGTGAAGGATCAGAACAGAGGAGAGAGACTACAGGGCACGCCTCCATTTGGTTGGAGAAGAAACCATAGAGCACACAGTTGCCAACAAGGCCTCAGGCCTCTCAAACAGGCCAACTAGTTTGTTCTCTCTCAGATTTGATATGGAAATGCAATCCATTCTGTGGAGGGCTTTTTTTTGAAGAGGTATTAAAATAAGGGCATTTTAGTGATGATATGGAAAGGTTAATGGCAGACATTTTTCACCGGTCTTGTTTCATTACTTGAATGCCACACAGGGGAGGCTTAATCAGTGCACCCAGGTTTTCAGCTCTCAAGAATGTGCATGACATTATTACTTGATTTAAGTCATCAAGTGACTGCTTTTCTCAAAAAAACAAAAACAACAACAAAACAGCACACCACACACACACCACACACACTACACACACACACCACACACAAAATATGCACAATTTGGCCTCACTGCCCTACCTCACATAATTCAAGTGTTCAAGATATTGTACAATCATTGATTATTAATTAAGTAATTAGCTAGAGGATCGTCTTTATAATATGTCAATACCCCCCAAAGTAATTTGCAGTAATCTGTAAGTCTCTCCCATTGCATTGAAGCACATACACTCCCACTCAAACTTCAGAGCTCTCAAGTCCCCACACTTCAGGAGAGCTTTAGCTTAAAGGCATCTCAGTCCGTGCATGACGGCACCTGCATTAAAATGAGAGGCAAAGACAAGGTAAGCCTACCACACCCCCACCCTTTTTTTTTAAAAAAAGCTAATCTTCCTCCAATACCTCTACATCCGCTTTTAGTGGCATAATGTATTTCATAATTAAGGGCAGGAAAAATCACCACCAAAAAAAAAAAAATCGTCTGAGAATGAGAGACGGGACAGGAAAAAAATTGCACGGCTAAGGATGAATGTCATTACAGTGAGTGCAAAGCCTCTGGTGGGGAATAATAACTTCACCTCGTCGCATTATGTTAGCACACTTCTGATAACATCGTCTGGAAATGGCAGCTGTTCGAAATAATGCAATTCATTCTGCATTGCTCCGGGATACTACGGGCGCCCAAATGAAGCATGCCTTCTATTAGACCCCTAAAGAAACAAACTAATAGCCTGCAAAGACTTGCCATTTGTAATATGACTATAATTCACATGATTCATTTAACAGAGATGGAAAAAGGAGGTTGCATTCTGATTAAAATAGTCCTTGGGGAAATTCACACATTAATTTATTCTGAAATCTTTTATCGACTATTCAACATTTTCTGCCAAAATGGAGACTGACTCTTGTGCCCTGTCGATTGCTGATTTTCCATTTATTCTTGACATTTTATGTTAAAGGAATTAATGTTGTATACATGAGTTTTCATTTACTCATTTTGTTTCTTGAGATTGCAAAGTTTTTTTTTTTTTCTACAGGGTGATGCAACTCTAAATATGCACTGGAGTAAACTGGAGTAAAATCCTCTGGAAAGTCACTAAACTGTAGCTGTCAGTAGGCAGGCTAATGAAGGAGACATGCATGTTATTAACTGACAAATAGAAATGCTTTAACAGCCATTAAAGGGACCACGTTTTCCTTGATGTCCTCTCTGTTACAATGAAGCCTACTGTTATTTACAGCACAATCATTTTACTGTTTTTTTTTTTTATCCAATCAACCTCCATTCAAGATAATCAGCCATTTATACACAGAAGTGTACATAAGTGTACAGATGCTCTTTGAGATCAGTGTCAACAATAATGCTGTTTGATTAAGCACAGGACTGCACACCTATTCAGAATAAAACTGAGTGATTTTATCTGATCAACAGCAGAGGAAAACAGACACACACACACACAGACACACGCGCTGCTTATTCTGTCCATCTAGGCCTCGGTCCTGAGTACCCTTCAGCGGAGAAGCTGGTCCTCAGTGGGAGGGCCCTGGTGGGGCTGTTGCCCTCTGAAGCCATTCATCTGGAGCATAATTGCCCTCTGTGCATCATCCTTCACCTTGCAGCTGTACAACTCTCCATGCGGGACAGTCTGCTGGTGTGAGGGGGCTTAAGAGTGTGTGTGTATGTGTGTATGTGTGTGCGTGTGTGTGTGTGTGTGTGTGTGTTTGTTGTGCATCAGAGAGAGAGAGAGAGAGAGTCTGTGTGTGTGTGTGTGTGTGTGTGTATGTGCGCGCATGTGTGTGTGTGTTTCAGTGTGTATATATTTTTGCAACTTTTTTTCTGTGCATGTGTGAGTGTATGCGTGTGTGTCTGTCCACCTGTGTGGTGTAGGCACAGGAACATTCATCACATCACATTAAGCGATGGCCTTTGGTGCAGCGAGCTGTGGGGGACTCTAAAAATGAGACCCCCCCATCAAGCGCAGGCTCTCCTCTCCGAAGTATCATTTGTTAATTACCTAGCTAGCATTGGCTAGCCGCTTCATACATCATTGTGCAGTGGCATAAACACCATAAGGGCCAGAGTGGTGAAAGATCGTCTCTCACCAATCTCCTTGGCAAGGACATGAGGAGGACGCCTGCTTCAGAGCTCGTTAAAACACATGTGCAGCACATGTCACTGCAAATGAATGGGTGAGGCTTTCTAGGTACTGTACATTTATACACACACACACACACACACTCACACACATAGATATTACATGAACATTAACATGTTTCTTTTCTGGCGGTGGCAAGTTGTTGTATAATAAGTAGAAACAATGTGTGTAAAATAGTTGTGAGTGAATATCAGAAAATACATTTACATTTATGCATTTAGCAGATGCTTTTTTGTCAACTATCAATTGTTTAGAGCCAGTCTCCCCTAGAGCAACTTAGGGTTAAGTGCCTTGCTCAAGGGCACAACAGTGGCAGCTGGGATTCGAACCCACAACTTTTCAGGCTATTTCCATGCTAGCCAGGTTCCTTAACCACTACGCTACCACTGCCATAAGGCAGAAAAGGAGAAAATAACAGGACTAATAACAGGCAAACAGGACTTCACTCTGAAATTTCCAAAGCGCACAACACTGGTTCACTCAGACAGAAGTGTAAGCAGCTGTTTCAGATAAATATTCCTGAGTGGATTACGCAAAATGTGTGACTCATTATCCTCATGGAAGCTTTCATGGCATTTTATTTTGGTTCTCATGCCGACGGACATGATGCTCCACTGTTCATTAGACTATCACTGCTATGGCAAAAGATGGAATATGTCAGACAATCTACCAAGACTCATCATGTTTATGGGGCTCAGTGGAAGGGTTTCCACACATAACATGACCACAAATCCCTATCAATCACAGATAGGCTAATAAGTGATGGTCCTGTCTGTCCCCATTTCCTTTCAAGGGCAATAGAAACTGTGGCAACTGAGGAGAGGCAAGATCAGCTGAAGCCTTCAGCTGGCCGCTCTTCACGCTGGGAGCAGAGCACTTTCCATTCGCAGGCATGAAAAGGCTTGGATGGGCTGGGTCCCGCCGTACCTTTCTCTGAAGCCTCCCCCTTTGACCGGCCCCTGCCTGTGGTGAGACACAGCATCTTTAGCTGACATGGCTGTCAAAGAAACGTGGCCCTTTATTCACACATACACACGCACACGCGCAAACACACACACGCACATTATAGACTTAGGCCCACACACACACACACACACACACATTATAGACTCAGGCACAGACACACAGACACACAGACACGGAAACACACACACATACACACACACACACACACACACACACACACACACACAAAAGCACATAACCTCTTCGCCCCCCCCTCAGCTCTGAAAGCACCCTAGACTCCCATTTAGCCAACAGCCTTTGAGGGTCTCTGCAGGTCTGGATCCTTGTCAGGCTTCTGAGAATGCAGCTCCACACCTCAACCAGAGACACGAATACCTAGAAACAGCTGCAGGGGAGCGAAATAACCCTTTCAGTTTTTAAATATTGCAATTTTTTTTTTTGTTGTGAGGAATGGTTCTCAGTAGGGATATTACTAACATTGAGCATACCAGATCAAGTAGGCTACATTGAACGAATGCAATTCAACACCTAACGCATCTTTTTAAAAAAAAAAAAACAAACAAACAAAAAAAAACATGCTTGTCAGATCCAAACCACATTTACGTTAACCCCTGCTGGCTCAAACAGGTTCAAACCAATCTAATTAGATAACATAAGATAAACTACATGTTACCCTGCATACATCGCTATAAAGAACTGTGCAAATGTAGCCTATCTAGATGCACCAGGGCCTTAGTTGGCTTTCATTTGTCTTACCAAGGCTCCATCTTTGCAAAGTTGGGTGGACTTAGTATGATAACAAACAACTATGATGGCTGTGATTGGCCGTAGTGTTATCCTATTGCATGCAGAGGCAGTTTTAAAGACAACCGCTGATGCCGCCCCTAGGATTGAGGCCGGTCTAGAACATTTTGATGTTCTAGTCTGGCTTGTCAGGCTACTGCACATGCAAAATAAGAATTCTGTTCCAATAATTGCTGTAATCATGATTTTACACACTGATTTTATACACACCACAGTTCACATAGCAAGGCAAGGCAAGTTGATTTGTATAGTCCATGTCACACACAGAGGCAGCTCACTGTACAAAGATAAAGGCAAAGAACAGTGAATAATAGAAAATAAAATGAAATCGAAAAAGGAAAACAAAATAAGTAAACTGAATAAAATGAATGAAATATAAAAACATAATCTGACAGAGTGAAGTATTTAATTTGAAGTCAAATGAACCTGCTGTGGCCTGCTGGTGCTCAGGGCAATATACTATATTCAAATGATTATAATATCATGCTATACTATATACTATATTCACATTAAACATTTTTGCCGTTAGAGTTAGGGTAAGCAGATATGCAGAGGACATATTAACACCTATAGATCTTCTAACACATTTAAGCAAAACTTCCTCATAGGTGTTTCTTTTAAGATTGGTTAAACTATCCCTTTTAAGCCATAAGGGCTCCTCCACTTCTGTCATACATTTTTACACATCGTGTGCATATACTGTAAGTTCTCAACTGTACAAGTGTTGTTCTCCCTGGATGTTCCTGCATCTTATATGCACACACACACACACACACACACACACACACACACACACACATACACACACACAGCCTATAGACAGAGTAAGTGAGAGAGAGAGGATTAAAGTTGAGAGTGTGCTGGAAACATGAAATCTCATTCTTCATGGGGAGAGGACATAGACTAAGGACAGGTGACGGGGCGGATGGAGGTCCAGGCCCCAGGCACTGAGGTCTGAGGAAATTAGACTCCCATCCACTGAAGTGTGACTGTGTGCTATACTGCAGTGTGTGAGAGGCTGTGTGTGTGTGTGTGTGTGTGTGTCTAAATGCAATCACAAACACTTCACAAGTCTGTTAATGAGTGTCTGTGAGTAAACACCTGAATTCCATTTCCTCTGTGGTGTTGCTCTGGATCACAGGGCTCAAGGATATGAGTTTGAGAGAGAGAGAGAGCAAGAGAGAGAGAGCAAGAGAGAGCGAGAGCAAGAGAGAGAGAGAGAGAATTTACAAATGTCTTCAAACACAGCTTCACTGGTTGAAGGAGTGCTGTCACTACAAGAAGTTACGAAGTAAGACCTTGAACTACAGTCAGAGTTACATTATAATGTTCAAATTAAGAGCCTCATTGCAATGTTACACTGTGTCTCTGATTTTGCATATTGCCAACCTAAATTCTGGTTGCGTAATGCAGTGATTTGTATGGTACAATGAATTGGTATAAATTCTCTATGGATGGTCTGTGACTTTAAAAACAATGTATATATCTCTATTGTTTCTTTCCACCTGGCTTTGTCTTAACATTTTCCACAAGGCAAAAATTGAAAAAGTGTTTCATCGTTTTGACAAATGCCTCCAAATTGATTACAGTAGTAAAATTAAAAATAAAAAAGGAAAAATAAAAATGAAAGGCAAAACAGAATTGATTGCGCCTGATTAGGCGCTCAAAGATTTCTAAAGAGGATGGCGAGGTTCTCAATCAGTCATATGTCATTAGATCAGTCATGAATTCTACATCTCAGCGGTGTCACATATGCCATGGGGATGTTGTATTGACAGTGTTTGGCTTGTCAGACCACCCTGACTTTGGCTTGTCCCATTATACAGATAATAGCAGCTATCCTTATATATCTCACGGCCTGCTTGGAGCACCCTGTTTGAACTTATTTTAATCTCATTTTCAAATGTCATTCTAGTCCCTTTGGGTCACAGTGTGCGTTTGACACACGTTGGATGACATCTTTGCCCGTGTCAGTAGGAAGAAGGCCAGGGGAAGACTGTCATTGTTCGACCTGATTAGACTGACAGGATTCTGACTAAATCACCGATGGTGTCCTACGTTGCTCTGAAGCTTCACCAGTCAGTTTGATGAATCCAACCTTTGCAAAAGATCTAACAGCAAAATATACAATTGCCTGTACTCACTTGCATTTGAAACACTTACATCTCTCACACGCTCTCACATACTTTGTGGAGCCTCACATGCCATATTGACCGTGGAGACGATTGGCTGTGAAGATTGAATGAGATCACTTGAGAAGCCCAGCTGATGGATTTCTCTTCGAAGGCTGGGATGAGCTGCGACGTGGGCCTGTGATTTTCCGTAAGCACCTCGGCTCCTCTCCCCATGGCTCACATAATGACACCTGACACCTGCCACAGGAAATGAACCATTTCTCTGAGATGGAGACTGTTTGTGGTGACGTGACAATCCACCCTAGGACCACTGCTTGTCGAGGTCATGGTAAACAAAATAGGAAGCCCATGACCCAGGTGTGATGGAGCACTGCTGACCACTGTAATAGTAAATTAACATTAAAACTTGCGATAGCAATGTTAGCATTTTTTTGTCAAATCCAACAAGCAATTTTTTGCATGCAAGACACGTTCTTATACCTGTCCTTTGGAATAGCTGAATTGATCTCACCTCACACAGCAGAGGGAGAAGTCATGTTTATGTAGTAGTTTTTTTGTATTTACACACAATAAATACTATTAGTTCTATGTTCAAATTTCCATCCAGTTGATCCATCCTATGCACTTGCCAAAAAACAGAAAGAAGCTTTTTATTGGCAATAATCTGCAATGCTATGCCTATGGCATCAGCAAACAGGACAGCAGAAATCATTCCAAATTGATGGGAAAACTACTTATTTGCAAGCCTAGAAATCCTAGCCACAATAGGCACCATAGGGCCTCAGTGTCATTGGTCGGGCTTAGCACAATGACGGCAGAGCTGCGATGGTGCAATACAACTAAGGCTGTGGCTAAGGAACAGTGGTCGTTTGAACCGGCATTGACTTTAGAAAAGTTAGAGCAGAAAAAGGCACTTAAGTTGTTTTTTTCAAAGAAGGACATATTGCTCTGATTGGTCGTAGCACTATCCTATTGCGTGCAGAGACAGTTTGAAAGACAACCGCTGATTCGGCCCCTAGAATTGAGACTGGTCTATCGGTCATGTCCAGACCATACATTTTTATGTTATAGTCTGGCTTGTCAGGCTGCTCTTACCTTTCCTGAACCTCAAAACACAACCGAGCGATGCCTTGGATGGAACAAGTGGAGCACAATAGCCAAAATAACCTTTAGTAGATAGTTTTATAAATTTGCTACTGCTAACATGCTAACATACATTACCTCCAGGACACGTATAAATAACTTAATTAGTATAGCTACCCTATGTAACTAGAATAAATCTGCGGTCGGAGATGTCTATTGCTAATACTGGAGGCCTATATATTACCTTTCTCTCGCCTGTAGCCTGCGTACACCACGGTGAACATTAATACACACAAGAATATATTTTTTTTTCATGTTGAATGAGTCATGTAGCCTAAATTAATACAGGCACTGATTAGGATTAGTGAACTTGTACCGTTTGGTCACAAACAGACATAGTGTAACTTTATGTTATCTAGTCTATCTTAGCATGGCTAGTTATCTGGCTGAAATGGGGCTGGGGAGCATGCCACTGGTTGAGCCATCAATTGCCTCCTGGACCTCCATGGGGCCTGTACGTGTATCCCCCAATCCACACTGCCCATGGAAAGAGTGTGCCAAGACATCTGCCTGGCCACTTGTCCTTTCAACACATCTGCACAAGCAGC
This sequence comes from Tenualosa ilisha, assembly GCA_015244755.2. Lineage (NCBI taxonomy): Eukaryota > Metazoa > Chordata > Actinopteri > Clupeiformes > Clupeidae > Tenualosa > Tenualosa ilisha. Next base: position 2,588,428 of record PYXC01001801.1, on the reverse strand, counting down.
CCGTATGGGCACCACTCTGGCCATCACTCTGGTGGCTCTGTAGGTAGTCCCCAATGACCAGGATGTCCTATTCTACATGTCTTTCATCTAGATTCCCAAGAGGGGCTGGACCGGGCAGAACATGCTGCATCGTCTAAGGAAGCTGTGTGTGTGTGTCCATAAGACAGCTCCGGTTTTCAACCGGGCGCCGACAGTAGGTATAGGCAGTGGCAGCCCGCTCGGCCTCCACAGGTAAGTAATGACTCTACAGCCCACCAGGAACAACGTTTTCATGTACCTCACTGGCAGCCTTGAATCCCCAGCCCAGGGGATGGAGAGGACTGCAACAGAGCTCAGGCAGAAGTGCAGGCCGTGGTGGTGGTCCTACACAGGTGTCAGGGGTTGCCCGTCGATTGCCCATCGATTGTCATGGACCTCCTGGGAGGAAATTGTGCCAGACCCTTGGGTCGTGGCTACGGTGGCTCATAGCAACCAGCTACAATTTCATGGACAAAGGTCATGAACAAAGTAAGTGAGTAAGTTTAATTTGTATGGCACATTTAAAAAATGCTTTACAGTATAAAGAAAGGAAAAATAATTACATAAATAAAATGGTTTGCCGACACCTGTACCATCCTGCAAAGTGCAAACATCACAAAAAAACATCCAAGATTCCCAATATCATGACATGACTTTGTTTATATATGGTCTCGATGATAGGCAGAATAAAGGTGATCATTCCTTTTTAAGACCATATTGACATTGTCCCTCGATCTCACTGAGCCATCGTTACGTTTGTAACTTGCATTCGTTTTATTCTGTAAACCAGTTCAAAGCTTTGAATTCTGAATTACGTTTGACTGACTTGTAATTTTTTCACTTGCTCTGTCTCAAAATTATGGTGGATGTTGGACAAATACAGCTAAACATTCAAAATACAAGCACACAGCACTTCTACCCATAATATCTAAGAGGGATATGCCATTTTCTGTGCTGACTATTAGAAGGTTCCTCAAACTGTTTTTTACTGAATATAGCAGTGTGTATTGAAGGTGCTTAAACCTAGATTAGGTGAGCAGAGCTGTTTAAAACTCAAATGATTTGAACAATTTGATTTGAAATGAAATAGTCACAAAAGGTATTAAACCTTTTAAAAATCCCCATGAAATCAAATTCAAACATCCTGCCCTGTCTGGTACAAAATGATTTGAACAGTTTTACTGCATTCTTAGTAGAGTCGATGTTGGTAGTGCACACCAGATATGGCAATAATTACGGAAGAAGAAAGACGCAAGCAAAGGTCAGACAATATTTTCTTCCCACAAATTTTCATGACACTTTAGATAAATGCTTGCACATGTCGTAAATGTGTAAGATAGTAAAAATGGAACATTTATTAGTGTATTAGTGACTATCACTAATACAGATGTAAAACAGTAGATAGCTCTTGGCCATGTTGATTTTGTCAAAGTAGCTCTTGGAGTAAAAAAAGGTTGGAGACCCCTGACTTAAAGACATGGTATGGCAGCAGTAAAACGTTAATGTTTAACATCGTCTGTATCTATTTTTAGTTTCTGACCAGACAGCTTGAAATGATCTCGAGATTGAATCTGCATAGAGAATTTTATGAACATGAAAAGAAACTATGATTTTGGTGAACTTTTCCTCCAATTGACATTTATAAGCCAATCAACCATTCAGACAAACACTAATCTTCTGAATGACGTTGAGCTAATTATGAGCCAGTTAAACTGGCATCTCCAGCCCAGCTGCTAGCAATTTTGAAGCTTCCTCTTCTTCAAGTGGCTTTACTCTAATTAGCCATACGAAACACAACTCTTAGACTTTTCATGAACACAAATGCATCCCAGTAACCATGGAAACCAGAACTTCAAGGCATCCAAAGAGATCCTCGTCTCTTTTTACTGTATAAAGGGCAAATCAAGAACACTTCTGCAAAGCACTGCTGGACCTTGGTTCTATGTAGTCGTGCGCATCATCTGCACACATCTGCTGCTGTCGAGCGAATGGACCATCTTCCTCTCATCCACCACACTTTTGGATCAGCGGCATTGCTCAGTCTCAATCTCAACACTTCTGGGCTGAATTTTCCATCGAGCGTCAGATTGCTAGCACTGCGCTGGCTGTGCCGTGGGTAGACAGAGATAGCCTCCATTACCCACTGCCCCAGGGCATTATTGGAAGGCTGCATTCCCGTATCGCTTTCTTAAGCCTCTGCCACAGCCCTTGATATGGCCATAACATTAAAATGTTTGCCAGGCCTTAAACCTCAAGCTATATATTTCCATGGCAACTTAGCATCATATGACATGTATCCCACAGGCAAAAAGGCTTTAAGCTTTATAATCTCCTGTCTGCTCAGTGGCAGGGATTTCAATATCCCAGCTGAACTTCGTATATTGCCTCTGTCAAAGAATACCATTATTTGTGGAACTGACAATGTTCAAAATTGAATTTCGTGTTGAAGCAACTAGGAAGGTAAATGAGTTTGCGTAAAAAAAAAAAAAAAAAAACTCAAAAGGGTGCTTTTTTATTTCTTTATTTATTTCTAGAAAATAGCCACTCTATTTCTGTTTATCGACCAGAATGAGCCTGGGCCGAGCAGCTTGAAGGAACTGACTGTCAGCCTCTCACAACTGACACAACCCTCTCAACCCTTTGTGTAAAAAAGGTGGGAAAAATTATAACTATTTTTACATATATGGGCACATACTGTGCACAAGTTTAGCACAATTTTAACAGTAAGAAACTGTCACAGAACCAGAATTGCTGACAGGGAGCTATATGACACCATATAGCATGTCTTATAAATTGGTTTCATTTCAGAGTCCAAGTGCAGTGTATGCAGGTGAACATATCCATTCATCTGTCCATGTGTGCATGGAGTAAAGCTGTTCAACTAATGCTGTAAAACAACAATTCATTTATTTATTTAAGTGTGATGCTGTAAGGATCCCTGAAAAAAAACAATGCAAATTTTGTAAACATACTCTATCACAATCACATTAACAATTAAGCAGATGAGTAATATTTCTTAAACTTTTGTTTATGAAAGATTATGTAATGATTTGTTCATATTTAATACTGGTTTGGTATTGACTTATTAATGAAAATTCTTATAGAGTTTCCAACCACGTATTTCCTCCTTCATGTCACAGGTCATGTTCTTAGGATCCAATTTCTGCTCACGATAGTAAAGACTGAGTTTCTACAAAGTACGTCATCCATTCACTCGTGCCTAACGAATCAATACTCAGCTTGCATGATCTTGTCATACTTTATGCTAGACTGTGACTGCCGAAGTACTCCTGAGCTGAAGCTGAGCTTGCTGAACACAAGAGTGAAGGGAGAAAACCACTCATTATGGCGAATGTTCTAGAATAAACACAGAATAAACTAATTTCATGTCACACCCCATCAAGGTAAAA
>PYXC01001801.1:2517500-2580000 GCA_015244755.2 Tenualosa ilisha | reverse complement strand
AAAAAACAAAAAAAAAACAGCTCCAAGTGTATTAGTTCACAAACGTCTAAAATCCTGTTCATGTTATTCAGTTTAGCATTCTGCAAAACTGAATCCATATTGTATTTATTTGAATCCATTCTGAATTTATTTGGATTTGTTTTCTCATTAATATGTAACCACCATTGCAACCATTCCCTTATTAAGCAGAGATGTTGCTTTGGCAGAAAATGTTTATACTATGTCAAGGTCAACATCAGACTTCAGAATCAGGCAGAACCAGAATCAATTTTATTTTATTGACAAGGTTTGCTCATACACTCAAGGTGAACTGGTCATTTGCCACGTATAGTCTAACTGCCTTCTGCAGTTTATAATTACATATCTGTTTATGGAACCGATTGTCTTTAGATCACCCAGTTGTAGTGTGATGGGGATGTAATTTGTTTTGGGACCTTTGAATACAAAACCTTTTCAACTCTGGCTGAGTAACCATTCATTCAGCCTCGATGAGACACAGTTCAAATGTTAATCACCCCGGCGGGCGTGGCGAAATAACATTGCTCCTTTGAGACACAGCCTTTGAATACATATGCCATCAGCACAGACAGGTACAGCCACCCATGCGTCTCCAGAGAGAGATGAGATACACATTGACCAGAGAGAGAGAGACAGAGAGAGAGAGAGAGAAACAGAGTCAGAGAAACAGATATTGTAAAAAAGCTAAACCATATTGGAGGACTTTGCTGAAGGGATCTATGACTTTATGAAGCTTTAAATGCTTTACATTTGTCACAAGAAGAGAGTTACTTGTTACACATAGAAATCCATGAAATAGTCAGTAATTACCTAACAAAGTTTAATATACATAATCCCCCAATGAGATATACCTTTCAAATAACCTGGACAAGGTGAAGATTATGAGACTGTGGGATTGTGCCTCACGTTGAGTTTGTCTCACTGTCTCTCTTGTTTACAGCATCCGTGGCTTTGCACCAGGTCATGGCTGTGGATTTAGCTGCTATTGAACTGCACAGCAATCTATAGTTATACACTCTTTATCAGCTGGAAGTCTGAGCAAATCGATGGTGGCCAACTCACAGTTCAATGAATTTAAGGCACTCCATCAGTTTGTATCGCAATGCACTCGGATAAATCTCTGGGATTCTCTGACTTTGTAGCGGCCCCATGCTGTCATGGGGATAAAACCTTTGGTTGTTCACACTGCTGCCATCAGCTTTTTCATGACCCCTGGGAAGCATTCTGAAGTCTGTAATGTATTTAAAATATCAGTGATGGATCCACCAATAATCTGACTGCACAGTTTTCAGAAGAAGGCAAGTTGAAAATAAATTATTTCAAGTTCAAGCTCTTAATTGTAAATAGTGAGCAACACTGTTAGAAGTATCATTTAAAATTGTACAGATAAAGTGTGTTAAGATACTGTCCATTAGTAATATTCTTAATTATAACGTACAACACTGTGAAGAAAATGGGTTATTCAAATAATTCACTAAAGACTGACAAGTTTCAGAGACAGTAACGTTATGCAGTCTGTAGACACATAACACTTTCTATAACATAAAAATAATATCTCCTCATGATCCACTGCTTTTACACTTCCTGGATCAAAATCTGGTCTGGCCTTTTTATGATACCCAAACCCCCAAAATTGGAGACAAACGAGGTCAGTCTGCTCACCCCCTACCGTACTACCCCACAAAAAATAACACAGAGTTTCTCCAGGAGGGCTGAAGAAAGGGGTGACCAATAGCTTTAGTGTGTTTTGTTATATAATTATATAATAGTATAATAATGGAGGCTTTGTTGGACAAGAACATCTGATAAGACATGTAAACATAAACAAACACCAGCATCACTGATTGACATGAAATAGCAATGCTGTTTAAATACATTTGTGATAATAAACAAAGGTAAACTTTAGTTTACTCTGCATGGTTTCTGTAAACAGTAAAACAGTTTGTTTATTATAGTAAAACTGACACTAATCCCGAGTATGACTGCTGTTAGAAGAAAAATGTGAGTGAAAAATGTGAATTGACATCTGCAGTTAGTAGAATCATCTCTTACTGACGGGTGCAAGAGATGCTGTCTTATCAATCATAACAATTACGCAAGGCAAACTATTGTTTACATTGCTAGGGCTTAGTATGGAAAACACTGTGAAACACTGAAACTCTGAAACCAGTGAAACACTGAAACTCTGTGTCAGTAACATATATCTCAAAGGTGCACTTAAGCAGCACAGTTGTGGTGGTATGGACAGTCAAGCTGAAGTCACTGATTATTGTTCTTAACTGCAATTAACTGAATAGCCACTGTACTGACAGAGGTGACATCCGATTCAGCGCCTTGTTTAACTGAGGGATTGTAGGCCTAATCGTCCATCTGACTTGTCAGTGTGAGTTATTACCTTCAACCAGATGGACAACAAATAACAACAATTGCACAAGCTTCATTACATGTTATTTTTACTGCACATTTTCCCACACAATGCCTGTTCAAAAAAGTTAGGTTCTATTCATAGAACTTGAAAGTAAAGTTGAACTTAAAAATGGACTTTTTTGGGCAGAGAAAAATAGACAATTTCTCACATATTTATATTGAGAATTATGAATTATTGACTAGATCTTATGAATTATTTGTCACATTTGCTGTTTAAGATTGTTACTTGTTTATGAAAAACAAAGGTAAGACTGGTTTAAGCAATATTTTCCTCTAGGAAAATCAGTTTTGAAGTTATTGGACCATTGGTGCGACTTCTAGTACAGTATCAGACCTCCATCGGTTTCAACTGAACTTGCCATGAATGTTGAGAAAAGCAATAAAACGTTACTCAAATGAAGGAAGATGTATGAGGACATAAAAGTGATAAATGGTGAAGCGTTTGTCAACAGCTTGCCAGTGCCAGATGTTTCCCCAAAGGACTGACAGCGGTCCACCAGGCTCTTGCTAAAAATAATAGTTGTTTTTGTTCTGTTTTGTTTTTACAAATGTTTACACACTAAAATAAAAACTATTCCTTAATTAGCGAAAGGCTACTCTCAAGGAGCAAAACAGCCCTGATTTGCTATGTATTTGTTTCCACTATGTGAGATTCACACTTTTTGCAAAACTCTACACACTTAGGAGAGCCATGGTGCAGATGGCCAAGGCGTCCACCATAATCCTGGGGACCCATGGTTCGATTCCAGCCTGAAGTCATTTCCCTATCCTTTCCCACAGCTCTCTCCCTGTCATTTCCTGTCATATCTTTACTGTCCCAGCCAATGCAATAAACAAACAAGAAAACACATTTGTAGCCACGTTGTACACAAACATTTTTAATATTTTATTATCATATAATATTTCAGCTCTCAGATCTTGCCTTGGTGAAGTCTGCTCTCAGTGACCAGCTGGAAGACATTATAACTGCCGTGTCATAATTCAGATTATCTTGAGAAGTGCTGCGGTGGGGATAACGCCTGTGAGTAACTGAACCACCAAACTGTTTCCAGCAGTCCATCACTGTCAAAATTAGAGCTGACACTAATGTTGCAGTTTTATTCATACAATGGTTGGAAGTCCAGATTTATGAATGATAAAGAGACCAAAATAAAGAGATGAAGAGATGTGTAAAGTCAATTCTACAGTACTCTACTCTGATGTGTTCTCTCTCTCCCTCTCTCTCTCTCTCTCTCTCTTTCTCTCTTTCTCTCTCTCCTTTAACCAACAGGATCAATATCAATTACATTTGCCAGGAATACTTGGTAAATCTCTTAATCCCACCACAAAGTTCACATTACCAAGATTGATCCAGCGTCTCATTTGGTGTTAAGAGGTAACAAGTCATAGGGTCACCATCAGTCAATTGACAGACAAAGTCAAAGCTCAGAGAGCCAGGCTAAGTGAACTACAACACTGAAGGAGAGATTTCATTTTTGTTGAAGAACAGCAACAACAACAAGCAACGACAGCAACAACAAAGTCCCAACTAAAATATATGTGCCACAAGGTTGCAGAATTCCCATTCAGTTGACATTGTTTCTGCCCAGTTTGCTAATACAGTGTCATGAAGCATTTGTGTCATCAAGTGCAATAACTAATGTGCAGCTCCCTCTTTCCTTGCACTCATTCAACCACACACCTCATGCACAGCACTAATTAGGAGGGAAAACATTTTATTGTGAGCCTTAGAGCTGTGGACAGGTCATTAAATCCTGGAGACGACAGTAATAAAGCATGTTTGTCATAATGTTTTCAGCTGATATTCGACATTTGCTGTGCTCAAGAAAAATGCAAAACAGCTGACTATATACCACCTAGGAATGTCAGCTGTAAACAGAGACAGAGTAAGGCTATAGAGAAAGACATGAGCAACAATGGAAACAAGAGGATAATACCTTTCTAATTTACTTTCCCTGTTCTCTTTGTTAAACTGGTTATGTTTGTGTGTGTATGTGTGTGTGTGTGTGTGAGAGAGAGAGAGAGAGAGAGAGAAAGAGAGAGAGAGAGAGAGAGAGACCCCTAACCACCCACCCACACATACACTTAGCCAGAAATGTAAGAAGGAGACAGGGAAGTGCAGAATAAAAGCAAGAGAGAGAGATGTGTAGGAGGAGCGAATGTGAAAAACAACAGAGACAGAGAGATAGAGAGAGAGAGGGAGAGAGAGTGAGAGAGAGAGGGAGAGAGAGTGAGAGAGAGCGGGAGAGAGAAAGAGATAGATATATAGAAAGAGTGAGGTGTAGGAGGAGCAAATGCAGAAAACTACAGAGAGAGCGAGAGAGAGAGAGAGAAAGAGAGAGAGAGAGATGGGGGATAAGAGAGCAATCCAGCCTAAATTCCAGCCATCATGGTCCTTCATTAGCCTGATGATTAATCTCTCAGGCCGCAAATCATGCTAATTTGCCCACGAGGGGATACTGCACCAGACTGTCTCCCACAAGCATCAATTAAGACAATACACTGCTGGAGAGACCATACCCTACCAGTTCCTCGAGGCCTAAGAGCGGTCTGGCAGGTCTTGGACTGTCTCCTTGGACTCAACGATTATTCCCCGCCAGTGGTCTCCGATTTTGTTGTGCATTTGTCTCCACCGTCACAGTGACCTCTGCGACACTGACTTTTTGTGATTCATTCAGTCGGTCCTCTAACTTAATTGAGGCTGTTAGTTGGGCTTAATTAGACAGCATTAGGCTTTTATGGAACATATTCAGCGCTGGACTTATTATAATCTGTATGAGAGATGGCAAATCGGCTGTCCCCAATGTGGGTCAGATGTCATCTGATTTTTCTCTCTGGTAAAATGGGACTGGAAAAAAGGGCTCACAGTCTTTTCAGAATCACAAACAGTGGCTGTAGTGTTAGCACACACACTTGTGAAGTACACTATTAATATAGTATTATATATTATTATAGATATTTAACAACAACAACAGTGAACTGGGCTCATTTTGGTAAGGATCAATACAGATTTGTGTGGGTGACTAGTATGCAAAAATTAGCTAGTTATAACATTAACTTTGTGGTAAAATATAGCTCTACAATGTGTCGAATGAACAACACCATGGCCAGTTAGATTTTGCAATGTGATACGTGTTTACTTTCACTTTTGAATGAAATGCGGAGTCCTGTGGTTGATGGCCAATCGGCTATGATTGACACAAATGTGCACATTTTCTTACCTCCATCTGTAGACTGTAGGTAGCCAGCCGATTTCAAAATAGCCCACTGCTTCACTTGATTGAACGGTCAGGATTCAAACTTCTTCCTCTTTGCTCTCTGAAGTGCAAGTGTAGCTTGCAGTCATTACAGTTAACCAAAAATTCAGCCGGTCTTGTTATTTCTCCAAATCAAATTTTGCATATATGCATAATAAATGTATACTAAATGAATATAATAAGTGAATTCCACATATTCATTCATCATGTTCTGCAAAACTGTCTAGAGATGATCCTTATTATAATTATTCAAGAAATTCAATTGCTATGCTGTAGATGAAGTCTGCTGTGATGTTTAAAGCTAACATTTTCCATAGAAGTTTATTTCAGTAAAATTTAAACAGAAGTTTAAGTGTAAAGTGTTATGTTTCCCCGGAACTTTGTGATTAATCATGATTAACTACATAATTTTATGAGATGAATTGCGATTAAAAAATATTATTATATATTATACAATATTATGAATATTCTACTATAAATTGATTATATACTGCACTTGTGCACTTGTGTTTTAGTTGCAGTAGTTGGAATTTGCACTATAGGAAGGTAAATTACCAGTTACGAATCAACAAACAAGTCTATTTAACATTACACTACATGTGTAGATGTTCAGCAATGCACAGTTGGCTGGCTGAGCTGTCTGTTGCACCCAAGGTCCATAAAGTCCTCCTTTGCAGGGCATGTGCTGGCAGTATCTTGAATGTCCAACGAAGAACCAAAGCGACAATCCTTTGTGAGCATTTCTGTTTCCGTTCCTTTGCCTGTGTTGTTAGAAAGCCCACTAATGGACACACCACTCTCCCTTCTGAAGACCAGCTCTTGTTTGCTGAATCTATGCCAGAATACATTATATTTACGCATTTAGCAGACACTTTTAGAAGAAACTTACATTTTTGTCAACTATCAACTGTTCAGGGCCAACTTAGGGTTAAGTGCCTTGCTCAGGGACACAACGGTGGCAGCGGGGATTCGAACCCACAACTTTTCAGGCTACTTGCATGCAAGCCAGGTTCCTTAACCGCTATGCAACCACCGCCCCATAAAAAAGGCTAATGGTGATTAAAATACAGAAGAGAATTGGAACTTTTCTGACTGCACAAGCTTTGCACATAGTACACTACTGTAGCATGAAAAGAAAAATTTCTCAACGTGCATGTAAAAACCACATCACTCAGTAACATCTTGCATGCCTGCAAATGACACCACCAATCTAGGTTCCATTTCCCCAAATCATCTTTGTTGCCTGCAATGCTATATTGCTGACTGGTTAGCAACTATGGTATTGAGAAAATGAACACCAGGGCAAATAACCAGCTTGCCAGTTACAGAACCCCCCCTAAAAAAAGACTGACCATTTCTTTAACTTCCCATGGGTAACTTGGATAGCCCTTTTGAAAGACTGGAGGTGTTTAGCAGTCTCACGTCCTCACCAGCTTGCCTATTGCTGACCCAAGTGTGCCATGATGCTATTGCTCCTGGCCTCAACTGATCTTGCTGTGCACTGCAGCAGTTGGCAAAAAAGAGGGGAAGATCACACAGCTAAACTTTTCTTAGGTAAATGTGTTTCTGCAGGGGGAGGGGCAGATTTGTTCTTCATGCTACAGCTCACCTGACGGAGGTGTGTGCGTGTATGTGTTTTTGTGTGTATGCGTGTGAGTGTCTAGGCGGGGGTACTGTCAGGTACTTTCTTTATGGATACATAATTCGCCTGGTGTACAACACTTGACTTAATAGAAGTCTTCATCCCTGACCAACCTCATCAGAGCTCTGTGCCAAGGAAATTACTGTGCTAAAAATGGCTGCAAGGTGAAAGAGGGGGAGATGACAGGAGGGACAGGGACAGGGAAAGGAGAGAGAGAGAGAGAGAGAGAGAGAGGGGAAAGAAGTATCATTACAAGGTGAGATGAGACGAAGCCTTGTGTAGATTTTCCACTCACTCGACTGAGGCCTTGAAAGTAATACAGAAAGAAAGGAAGAATGTGTACGACACCCTGTTCAGCTCTACATTCGCTGACAGGCCTGTCACAGCATTGCAAACCAATCTCCTTTCTATGCTTATTGAAGAAGTTCCATAACTTCCATGACAGCTCTGATTTACTGATCTCCGTGACAGACACAGCACACTACAGGTATTCCTCTTGTAATTTAATGTCTCTTCAACTGATCAATTGTCTCATGCACACTTTTGCATTGATACAACTGCAACAATTCCAATTCAGGCATACATTTTCCTGCACCTGTCCTTGAATTTTAACTGTTAATAGTGTAAAGCTTATGAGAGGGTAGGCCAACCTTTTATGTGGCAATTATTTGAAGAAATAAATGACAGTGTTGTTGAGGCACACTAGTGAGGCTGCAATTATATTGTGACGTGTTTATGAAAGCATTAAAATGCCCACATGAATAAGTACTGCTGATAATTACACAGTTAAATCTAAGAGTATTGTACACACCGCTGTTGTTTACAGGTCTATTTCTTATATTGATATATGGGGACATTCATTTATGTGTTTGTTTTCAATGACAAAGCAGACAAGGTCTAGCTGATTGAAGAGTAAGAAAAGGCATTACAGGCCATATCCTCGTCATTGATATTTCAAGATAAAAAATCTAACAGGCACACAGCCAAGCTCCTCAATATGTCCCCTGAACCATTCACCCAGAGCATGCAGTGTGCCAAGTTAACACTTCTATGGTTAAGAAGTAAAAGAGAAAGTAAAAGAACTCTCATTCACATTGACTCACACATTGTGCCATTGCAGAGAATGAAGGCAACTCTTTTAGTCGGTCTTGTTTACAGACGAGGGGGGGGCACATGTTTGTTTGTTTGTTTATTTCTTCTCTCATGTCCAGTTAGACCCTTGCATGGCAAGACTAGGCTTTGGCCCAGCTGTCTCCAACCTGTCAGGGATTACAAATGACATCTGCCTCTGGTTCCCCAGAAAATAAGAAATGATGACCAAGGTAAATCTGAACAGCTGCGCTCTCCATTTTCAGTAATAACACTAGATGTTGTTGGCATAAATTGCTTGTGGAGATAAAGTATATTGGTAATGCAATGTTTATTGAGTTATAAACAAAGGAAATCACTGTTGTGAAGCTTGTGAGAGTTTTATCTCGATTGGGACAATGGATGTTTAGATACTGTCTAAAATGGCACCCTTTTAAAGCGCTGATTAGAAAATTAATGGCGTGTTCTTCCATGACCATATAATATGAATTTGTTTCACCGCTGTTAAGCACTTGGACTGAAAATTCAGCATTTTTTGCATTAAATTTGAATATTAAATGTCTTTACAAATTCTCTTTATTGTCAACACCAGTTGCTGTTTGTTGCTATTGCTTACTAGCGTTGCAATTGTGCCAACACATTTTTAGCATGATCTGCAAGCATCAAAGAGCCTGTTGAAATACAAAGGCAAACCCATCAACTAACCCCACACTCATTACCCTTTTATAAAAGAGGCAAAAGACTTTTATTTTCAAGAACTGATTCTTCTGTTTCATCAAAAGGTCAGGTATCAGGTAAAAAAACTTTCTCTTTGACATTCAAATTGTGTCTAATCAACAAAGTATGTACAATGTGTGTTTAAGCAACTGAAGGTCAATCACAAACAATCAAGATCCTTGACTGGACGTAGATCAGTGTTCATTGCTCGTTCTAATATATAACCACCATCTATCTATAACAGTGTACTTATGAGCTTGATGAGAATATAGACCTCATAGACTCAAGCGAGCAACACAATTTGAGTGCTGCAGATGTAGAATTGCATGTCATGTTGAACTACATGTAGCTCTAAATGCAATTGCACAATATTGTTTGTGTTAATGAGCGTGCTTGCTGATATTCAGCAATGGGGAAGTGTTTCTTTTCTTTGTCTTCTTTCATGCTCAAATAACCCACGACTGCATGATCAGAAGGATTCAAAATGTAAAATGATTTCGCTGGGGCACCGGCACTTGTATTTTTAATCAAATGGAGAGTACGGGTAATGTGCATTACCAATTAGTTTGCATCATCTAATTTAATAAAGAACAACGGGGATAATTGAGTGTTCCTATTCATTTATGCAATTAATTCTCATTTAAGCTGTGACTACTCTATCTGTGTACCAGGGCCTCTCACTAAGTAAATTGAAGATTGTGTTCAACACTGATGTTAAAGCATTCAGCATTTTCAGATTTTGCAGAGGATAAGTATAAATATGAACTGCTGTTTTGTTGCATGGCTAAATATGTTGGTTTCTCACATCGGATTTGATTCTGCGAGATTACAATTTTAGGATGCAACCCTAAGTGATTTGAAGACTTACTCAAACATACTGTGCTGTGCTGTTTACATTTCACAATATAGACAAGCGGAAGAAAGGAGGCCATGCCATACTGTCTTATGTGAAGGACATACATCTCCTAGTAAAGTCTCATCCCATTAAATAATAATGACTCCCAAGCATCTTTCAGAATAAAAAGGCAGATCAAGTCCTTGTTGAAAACCTATGGTTTCAAAATGCAGCAGTGTTTTTAATAAGGAGGCATAGAAAAAAGCCAAATGAAATGCGCCTAACACCAATCCTGGGCCTATTAAAGGTGTGAGTTTGAAATGACAATGTGGGATGTGAACATCTGAAGTGTTTTCCCAAAATTGTCTTGTTTCCAAGCCACTGCCAGTAACTATAGTTAAAGGATTCACAACATTAGCTTGGAAATTTAAATAGGCAGATACTTTAAAATCAAATCCATATTCTTTTGATAATGTTTACTAATAGTATGCATGTATGCATTACACACACACTCATCCTTTGTGCCGCACCCTGAGACACAGCATCACTATTATTTTGTGGCAACAATATGTTTACAAGGAGCAGCAACTGTGGAAATGACACACAAGTCAACAGTTAAAGATATGAGCCAGATGTACATCTAAGATTCCTTCATATGACAGTTCTCCCTTTCTCTCTCTCTTTCTCTCTGTCTTTTTCTCTTCTTCAAAGTGCGTTTGACAAACAGCACCCATCCACCCCCCACCCATTCTTATCGCTAATGATTTAGGAGCACCCGACTGAGATGGACCAAGTGCATCACTTTCTATCTGAGCACAACAATCCTGTCAGAGCACACACACGCACACGTGCCCGTGCACAAACACACACACACACACACACACACTCGCACACGTGCCCGTGCACAAACACACACACCGCTCTTTCAAAGATGTGTGCCCATGTTAAAGGGATGCAGACTGTTTGAAGCACTGTCCCCTGGGAGTTGGGACATATGGCGACGGATGGAGACGGGTTGTTGTTCTCCATGTTAAAAACCCCAAGGGACCGGTTAAGTGGTAATGGTGGCGGTGCATAAACTGACACTGTCACTTGTCCAGAGGAGGGGAAATTGCTTGAGAGATGAGAGAGCATGATGGGCTATTGGCCTCACCTGGCCAATAATTCTCATTTGTCTGTACAACTATCAGCAAGCTTTCATAAATGCACCCTATCATTTAAAGATTAGACACAGAGTACAGATAGTAAAATGTTCTGTGAACGTTCCCTCACAGTAACGCAAGGACTGTGTGTGAAGTACTTCTTATATACGTCTCAAAATAATATTGACACTACATTCTTTTATTCTTACACTGCTGCTATGACAGGTATTACCTGAGGTAAGGTGCTCTGACTGCTGTTTTATGAAACCACTATTCGGTCATATGTCAAAGGTCAAACTCCCATAGATATAAAAGTTACAATTAACTGAATTATAAATCAAAACAAAACAAAACAAAAAACAATATCTAAACGCTGGAAGCATTAAGTATTATGTGGTATTGCTTACACACATACTTTACTAATTCAGTATCACAAATATATTTCAATACAATTCAATTCAATTATATTTATGCGCTGCCATTTACAATGGAATTGTCCCGTGGCGCTTCACAGACATTAACAAGGAGCAC
Organism: Tenualosa ilisha; assembly: GCA_015244755.2. Classification (NCBI taxonomy): domain Eukaryota; kingdom Metazoa; phylum Chordata; class Actinopteri; order Clupeiformes; family Clupeidae; genus Tenualosa; species Tenualosa ilisha. The sequence continues at coordinate 2,568,342 of PYXC01001801.1, read as the reverse complement.
CAAAGAGCAACCAGGGCAAAGATAAACTCCCTTGTGGTAATTATTCAAGGAAGAAACATTGAGTTTAGACCACGAACAATAATAGGACATTTGAATATACTTTTCTTCTTGACTGATACATATTTAAAATTTAATGGAGGCTATGGTTTGTGACCTTACAGAGAAAATAAACGATTTGGACTTGTTTCCAGCTCCTGGAGAGGTTACATTTTGAATCTAACCTCGCAAACCGAATTCATATTCTCTGAGTGCAGGAAATGCATAATAAAATCTTTGAAAGATGTGTCTTGCATCGGATCCTGCCCTGCAAGGAGCCTGGCCAACGGCGCTACAGAAAGGGCCAGAGCATGCAGGGACCAGGCAGGCAGAAAGGCAGGCTGGCTCCCTGGGCCTGAGTCTGAGCCTGTGGGGCGATTACCATCAGCTAGCATCAGGCAGCTACCCCGCAGATATCAGCGCATTATCGCCGGTTTAGTACAGGCTCTTAATCACAACAGGCAAAGAAATCCATTACTTCCTGTCAGTCTTTCCCCCCACTAACTCCTGCAATCCTGATCCATATCTGCTATTTGAATTCTCTCTCTCTCTCTCTCTCTCTCTCTCTCTCGCTCTCTCTCTCTTCCTTTCTTCCACCACCAACCCCCACTCTCTCGTTCACTTCATTTTATGTTTCATTTCCCCTCACTCGCTCCCCTGTTTTGTACTGTTTTGACAGGATCCTCTGCTAAGAAAAAAAAGAATAAAAATTTGCGCCCCAACATTCCACATAATCTGCGCTGCGCATGCGTACTGACTGTGCCATGTCACATCCCTTTAAAAAATGTATCAGTAATATCACATCAATGCGTTATCACCTGACGCCTGTCTGCCCACAGACATTCATGTTGGGCCTACTGTTAGCCAAGCATATGACAGTTGAGTATCCACCTTTGAGGAGTGACATTTACTTGGGAGGCTATATAGTGGGAAATTGTGATTTGACCCTCAAAAAGCACAAACTATTTCAGCACAAGGTGAAATAACTTGGCGATGGTTGAAAACGTGTTGAAAATATAATGTGTCTTGGCTTGAGCCAGAGGTCTTTTTGAATTCCTCTTATTATATTTGTATATATTTTTGTTTTATTCTTTCATGTTAAGACTTGTTTTTAAATTGTACTGTTTGTCTTTAATTCAATTGGCAGTCATTTTTGTTTATTAAGGGATTTGTGCCTTGTTGTGACAGTATTTAGATAACAGTGTGATTGTCATGAACAGAGATTATTGTGGCTTCAGTGAGTCACTTGTAGCCTGGAGGGAAAAAAAGAGCTAAAAAAAATAGGTGTGACACACCAAAACCCTAGAGAGCAGGTTGTCATCAGCAGCTATCGTTTGTCGTTTGTTTGGGCCCCGGCAAGGACTGTTTTTTTGCTTATGGAAAAATCAATAGCGGCTGAGTTATCAAATCCAGAGAGAATGGGTGGGTGTGGGCAAGTTGGCTGGGTGGGAGGTGGAGGTTCATTGAGGGTGGAGGTTCACTGAGGGGTGGGGGGGTGGAGGAGCAGGCAGAGGTTCGGAGGGGAGGGAAAAGCCAGGCCAGAATCGATCCTGAGATATTGCCTTATTGAGCAGATGCTGAAAATAGCCACATTATGATGTTAAGTATTGCTGAAGTTATCACCAGGGAAGGGGGAGTTTGGTTCATAGGAAACACTCATTTCCTGACAGCACCCTGACTGTATCCAGCTCACAGAGTCAGTCATTCTCCCGTCTCCTCTTACATGCCTGACACGACTCTTCAGTTATCTCTTTGTCGCTAGAATCAGACCGCAAATTTGCCATGCACCCTTGAAGACAGCTTGTCAGCATTTCATTGGCTTTCATTATAGATCATAAATAATGGAACAAGACATGTTTCTTTGGCTGGAAATAATTTTGTAAGAGTAAACAGCAATTCAGACCGACAGGCACTGGCATGTGAGGAACTGAGAACTAAAGAATTAATAAGTGCAGAATTTGCAAAGATGATTTAGTGAGTAATATTCCAAACGCAACACAACGAGCAACAGCGAACAGAAAAAAGTAAATAAAGTCATAATCAAGGCGATTGATTATTCATCAGAGTCTGAGATGGGATAATGAAAAACTGCATAATGACACTCAAGAGAGTGAGTGTGTGTGTGTGTATGTGTTTGTGTGTGTGTGTGTGTGTGTGTGTATTTCTCACTTTTTCCAAACAAAGCACACAATCAGACCTGCTGAAAATGTTAAACAGAGAGGCCAGTAAAGGCAGAGGCAGGTGGGTCCTGGCAGGATGAAAAGCACCTGAGTCTCTGCTTTCCTCCATTGCATCCGCCATCCTGATTGAAAGCAGACACCAGTCCAGGGGCGCCGCTGGGGTGGGAAGAGATAGGAAGAATCTAAGGGCCTGGCACTGACAGGAGGCCCCAGAGAACATATATGAATAGTATTTTTATTAATATTATTAAAATTATTATACTATATTACAATCTATGTTTATTGGGGGCCCAAATCATTTTCTGTCGTAGGGCCCAAAACTTGTAGCAGCGACTTTGCACCAGTATAATACCACAACATGGAACTTTGTTTAGATAGAGGGAGGATTGAACAGACAAAAAGAGGAACAGGGGTTGAAGAGAAAGAGAGAAAAAAAGTGAAGTGGTAGAAATGACTGGGAATGAAATGGGAAGAAAACTTTGAGGGCATGAAAGAGAGGAAGGAGAAAGAGAAGGAGAGAATTGATTCTCCCTGTTCATTCAGGCAGCCCAGTGGCGTGAGAGAGGAGAGTCCTCATAGGTTACGGGTGTCACAGTGGAAATGTCACGAGAATAGATGGGCCCACAGCATCCCCACCAAACAAAGACTACGATACACAAGGGTGAATGCAACTTCGGGACCGCATCAGCTAGCCTGGGAAAAAGAAAAAAAAAGTTTGGCAGCTAGATGGATCTGTCCGAAGATGGATATCTCTCGGGTCAAAAACGACCTATGAAATAGTTGAGAAATCTAAGGCTAGTCTGATTGATGCTGCTAAAGGGTATCCCCCTGGCTCTGATTGAGACGCAGGCCCCGAGCACAGCAGGCAGTCACAGCCTTGTTCCTCTATGAACACAAGTGTTCATACAACATTTCTGCACCAGGTTTGAAGACTTCCTCATTTTCATGTTCTTGAATTCCTGTTGTTCATAGTTCAATAGTTCCAAGATGAGTTTTAGCTGTCAAGCATTACCAGTCAGCGAGCACTACCATTCTTCAGATGAGTCAGTAAAGCTATTCATGTGTGTGTGTTTTTAAGGTGGCCATCGGCCAGACTATGAAAAGGTAAAAAGTGTCTGAAAGTGAGGACAACACTGGGATAAAGGTTAGGATGCCCCCTATTATTTGTGTATTTACCCTGGAACCCTGACACAAATACCTGCAGTTTTTCAAGAGTCAAAAATACGTAATCTGTAGGATACAAATGCAGTATTTTGGATTTGAAAAAAAATTACAACTAAACTATGCCTAACATGTAGCCTACTGCACCTTATGCAGGAAAAAATAAGTGAATTGTGAGCTGGAATAGACGATTTGCATACAAGTTTTTTGTCTAGTTTTGATAACTTTGTAAGGAAATGTTTGGGCTATTGTTGATGGTAAAAATCTAATCTTTTTATACACACTTAACAATATCAGTGTTGGTCATAGCATTGGTGTGATTGGTGACTTGTGGGCTAGTATATAATACAGTTGATGGTAGTGATAGCAAGTGATGGCAGATTCCAGCAGATTTCATTCCTCACGTAATTGTTTATCCTTGCATTCTGCATTTCCCCCTTGAAAGCAGACTCTGGTCTTTAAAAAACAATGTCCTACTGTTGTTCGTCAGATGTTCCATCAGATTTGGAATGCTGAAGTGGTACCGCATTGGTTTCAATATTTCTTATATATAAATATATAAAATATATTCTTATATATATTTTTTATATCTAAAAGTTGAAGAAATGTTTAAAAAGGAGGACACTATAGTCTTGGTCCAGACAGAGTGATTGAAATCCAAGACTGTCTGCTTACTTAAGAAATTTTTGATAAACAGTCATGTAAAGGGCATTTCTTTTTGACCTCTGCCACACTGTTTTCATCCACTTTCCTAAAAGAAAGGATGCTGTCTGTGTGAGTTGTAAAACAGTTGTGACAGTTGTGACTTAATGGCATTCGTTCCGACACGTTAGAGTTGAGACTCTGGTGTTGTTTGTGAGTCTATTCATTTTATCCCAAGGCAGGATGCGCTCTCTCCCTCTCTGCGGTTGCCCGGCAGATGAGTCGCTGTTCTTCGGCAGCTGTTTGGGGTTATTGATGACCTCATTAGTATGCTGCCGGAGGCATGCTGTGCGACTTTGAAAGACGTCCCATATGCAACGGCAAACCAACGGCAACCAACGGTTGATGCCACTGCCGCCGCTATGCCACACGTCCCCTGTTGAACACTGTGTCCTCACTGGTATTCGGGAGGAAGTCCCAGCCTTCGTTTGCAAGTGAGTGAGAAGTGGGGCACATGGGGAGGGGGGAAAAGGAAAGAGTGAAAACAGTGTCTTTCAAGAGGAGTAACAGAAAGAGAGAGAGAGAGAGAGAGAGAAAAGCTCCTGTGTTTAGATCTACAGACGTTTCATTATGTCTCCCTCCATTCTCATCCCTCATTTCAAACTGTAGCTTCTGGCTGAGACGGTTTAAACAAATTTGCCTTTGTGAAAGACCTTGGGTGTTGAACTCCTAGGCTGAGGTGAATGGCTCACGGTGTTGGCTCTAATTAAATGGGTATAGTATGGGCGTGCTTCACAGTGTGAGAGCCCGATACAAAATCATATTATCCCACAAAAGCCAGGGGGATATGTGACCTCATTTAGCACAACATGGCTCCTAGGCTCAACAAATTGGTGTTGTATCACCGGCCAGTCATAGGGAGATTTAGAGGGTTCCAACAGCAAAACTTCATTTCAGTGGCCAAGTCATTAACTTTGAGCAGAAGAATATTTCTTGACACCAGGATGAGGGAGAAAAGAAAGAATAGCCCAATCCTAACACTGTAGTTTGGTTCTGGAATACAATCACATTAACAACAGTTGTCTTCTATTGTTTTTTGGTTAATTGGTTAGTTATTATTTAGTGGTTATTGTCTTGTCTATTATCTCATGCTCCACCACTGTGGCATTACAGCACAGTCTCCTGGAGTACACTAATAATATATACAGTCTAACCAAAGATTTACATTTATGCACTTAGCAGACGCTTTTATCCAAAGCGACTTACATATTTTGTCAACTATTAATTACATCAGGGCCAGTCTCCCTTAAAGCAACTTAGGGCCAAGTGCCTTGCTCAAGGGCACAACAGTAGCAGCCAGGATTCAAATCCACAATTTTCCAGGCTACTTGCATGCTAGCCAGGTTCCTTAACGACTACGCCACCACCGCCACAGATCATTGAATACAGACCCAGATAGAGCCACATAATATGTTACTATGGGAGCAAACATTCACATTTAGCAGATACTTTTATCTAAAGTAACGTACATTTTGTCAACTATCAATTGTTCAGGGCCAGTCTCCCCTAGAGCAACTTAGGGTTAAGTGCCTTGCTCAAGGGCACAACGGTGGCAGCTGGGATTTGAACCCACAACTCTTCAAGCTACTTGCACACTAGCCAGGTCCCTTAACCACTACGCTACCAGCGCCCAAAAGTGAATGGTTCTGGTCTGCATAAGTGGGAGTGGCACATAGCGTCACAATAGAAACTTTTCAATGATGTTCTGTATCAGCGTAGGAGGGCCCAACTCTGGTATGCACCTCCCCTCCCACCCCCCTTTGCAAAAACAGAACACAGAACTTAACGAACATTTGTGCCTCTCACTCCACTTTTACCCTTTCTGGTCTAACGGCGTGTAAAATGCTAATACTGGTAGTACTTGGTCATCAACACCGTAACTCATCTATTACATTGTAATACACTATTGTTGCTAGTCATGTAGTGATTATTATCTTCCATAGGTACAAATAGTGGTTTGTTGAAGTACAACTAGTAATTACTGTACACAGAAGTGAGAGAAAAAAGGAATCATCTAGATGAACTCATGCACACAATTAAAATCTTCACAATAAAGCCTTTTCTGTAGTATCTCCAAACACTGCAAACCCTCAGAGCCATCTCTCCCACCCAGGACAGCTGCTTCTTGACTCCACCACCATCAATCGCACTCAGCTAACCCCCTCCAGCTACCAATGGCATCCTCCTCGAGACGCTGGGGGTGTCTTGCCAAGTCTCTCCAACTGTCACTTTCTTATTCAATATTAATGAGGGTCTCTCGCTCCAAACGGTTATGTCGGACTGTCTCTACCCCTCCCCCTCCTACCTACCCCATCCCCAACACACACACTTACACACACACAGACACACACACACACACACACACACACGCATGCTCCATCCATTTCTGCTTCTATTCATCTAAGAGCCATGCCATGCTTTGCCAAGTCCTGCTCGCATGTGCGCTGCCGTATTTGTGCAAGTGTCACTCTGGTGACGCGGCTGCATTTGAGACCCTTATCAGAAGTGATGGGGGAGACGAGCCAGTGGCCCGAACTCTCCGTTTGCACACTGCCGAAATTGGCCTTCACACCCCATAAACCCTCCCCCTCTCCAGAGCAGAATGGAATCCTCAGCCCCCTCTCCCTCGGTGGCCAATAAGTAAACGCTGAGGTCTCCAGATACTGGAGAAAGAGTGACAGGGAGGTATTATAGAGAGAAACAGAGGACTCAGGTGGAAGCAATGTCATAAGAGGCCCGGTGTTAAATCATGCAATCTTGGCCTGTTTAAACTGCAGTTGATCCCACTCACTCCTCCACCATTTCCAACAGGGAAATCACTGGTGGAATTAATATTTCAACTCTGCAACAAAACAGTGAACAGATCATGTTGCTTGTAAAAATACATTTGTGTCCTTCAATGGATTTGAATGTCTGTGGCATTCAGAGTCTTATAGTAGTAACACTGTGAACTTTCACTTACTTGTGAATGTCCATTAATACGTCCAGAGTAATGTGCAGTGCTGTAGCTACTGCCTAACCTTTAGCTAATTAATGGTGCAGCTATTAGCACAATATATGAGTGTGCAGCATGAGCTTTTACATAAACCATGCACTAACCAGTCGTGATGGCTGATGGCAATTGCTGGAAGCTTTGTGATGAAGCTGCCGTATACTTTTTCTAGGAGCGAGGCTTTTTCTGGTGGAAAAGAAGAGTCTTTCAATTCGCTTTACTTTGTGCAAAGAGACAGTCACATTTACTTTGTGGTGGGATGGGTGGGCGGTTTGTTTGAACTTAAAACCTATTGGTTTCCCTCAAGTTTCTGTTCATTCTGTTTATTGGTTGCTAGAAATTCTAGTTGGGGAAACTGAGAGAGAGTACCATGAAAATATGCAACATAATATGATTCTGAGCAGAGGCACTACGATGGTGTTAGTCTGGCTAACGTTAAAGAGGTCATAGCATTTAACACACACTTTTTTACTTTAGCTTTGTTGAATTAGGAAAGGTTGTGCATGGCCACAGACCTGTCATTAATGTGAATGCTTAATCATCAGTATCTAAGGCCACACTTAGACAGACAGACGTCTTCAATGTGGATTATCTGTAGTGGGTGCATCGCATGTTGCCCCCTGAGCACATTAAGTAGACAAATGTTCTACTCTGAACAAAAGACCTGTATGACGGCGTGACTTGTGTATGGAGGAGATTCCTTTGATTCTCGGCAGAAAAAATGCAATATATTACAAAATATACTACAAAACTGGCTGATTTCTACCTAAATCTTGAAGTTGAACTCATTTTATATTGGAGATACAATACTTCATTCATTCATTCCATACCGCTTTAAAGAAATGCTGCCATAAACTAAAAATGCTAAAGTAATGCAGGCAAAAAAATGTAATTAAAACAATTCTATTATTAGGGACTAGTATTGGATAAGTCAAGGATTACACTCTGAAATTACATACTGTGCAATGTGCAGTCATTTCTGGGCAGCAAAAATAGCCATTTTGTTTACAGGTAGTAAAAGCTCTTGAGAGCAATGCTCCATAATCTTGACAGGTAGTTTGCTAGATTGCTAACAACACAACTTTCAGTCAAACAGCCCATCCCCTCTTTGTGTCTATTTTTCTCTTCTTCAACTGTAATGTATTGATAAAGGGTTCATTTCTTAATACTTCTGGGGCTGCCATGGCCTACTGGTTCAGGCTTCAGGCTTAAAGGACAAGGGTTACCAGTTCGATCTCCGACCAGCGGACCATGGATGAAGTGCCCTTGAGCAAGGCATCTAACCCTTCACTGCTCCCGGCAGGCAGCCAACTGCTCTGCGTCATTGTGTACTTCACTTCACTATGTGTTTCACTAATTCACGATTGGTTTATATACAGAGAATTTCCAAATTTCCCTCACTGGCTCAAAAGTATAGATTATTAATTATTTATTACTACACCATACACACATCCTCAACTGGCAATATATGCCTAGTTTCTTTCTTAAACAAACAATGGCTATTATTAATACGAAAAGCACAAGAATGAGTAGATTCAGTGTGAGTGTAGATTAAATATGCCTACATTTCCTCCAGTAAGCATTAACATACATGAGTGTCTGAAACAATAACCAGTAAAATAATCCTATTAGTTAAATAGCCATTTTCTGTAGATATTCTGCAGTCTTTTCTGTGATAATTTTCTCCAACATATTTCCCCCTTTTCCGCTCTTTTTTCTCCCATTACAATGAATTAAAAATAATAACATTATTCACTGGCTGCTACCCAAACAAGAGAATAGGAATGAGCTGATTCTAGGTTAGGTCTTGATACAGAATTGTAAATCGCCTCTTTATGAACTTTCCCCCCCTCTGGAAAAGCAGCAAGCCTGGTCCTGGAGGTACTTCAAAGAAACTAGCTCTAGGCACTAAGCAACCTTGGGATAAAACAGTGCGAGCTTTCCCCTCCTCAGGTAGAAAATGAACCAAGGGGGATCACAAGTTCCTTTTTGATGAGGAGCAGAGCGTGGCTCGCTCAGCAAATCAAAATGAAACCCTCAACTGCATGCATCTCTAAACCCGTCATTCCCCGAAGATCCAAACCTCTGCATGTCTCCAAACACCATGCATCATGCAGTATATCAAGTTTCCCCTGTCATGGAGTCTTGCAGAATCCAGCTAGGTCACTCTTACAGTACAATACACATTGATTGCTTCTCTTTCATCTTCTGGGCAGGGGCAGGTGGGGAAAAGACAGTAGTTTCACTGTATGCGCTTGTGATTTTCTTTTCTTTTCTTTTTTTCACGACAATGCACACTTAACTTTTATTAGTGTTCTTGAGCCATAAAAATGGGAATAAAGCTGACTTGACTTGACTTGACGGTATAGATAAATCTAGCGTGGCTGTTTACCCAAGAAATAAAAACAAAATCAGTCATTATAAAACTACCATTTGAGCTAGCGGGTGAACGATATTAACTGTGAAATGTCATCTCGTTAATTACATATCCCTCTCTCTCTCTTTCTCACTTTCTCTTTCTGTTTAAACTCTCTCATTATTATTTCCAAACGTCATTTTCTTCAAATGGGCAAATCTGTGTAGTCAGAGAGAAGCTGTCTTATTTCAGTCACCTTCTATTGACTGTTGTTGGGTACAGCAAGGCCTCAGATTCATTATCATCCTCAGACCACTCATATAAATTATTCTGTTTCTACACTATGTCACTATTTGTTTGTTTCTTTTTGTTTGGTTTTGTTTCTTTGTTGAGGTGCTATTCTAAAGAATTAAATGCAAAATATTTACAAAGGCATCTCAGAGGAAGGCATGTTGTATGCAGGACTAGTGTGACAGTAAAGAAAGCCTCCAGTCATTAAAGCTGTGCTAGCTTTTATGGTTTAGTCCCACATGCCTCATTAATAAACTCAACCTGTTCGTGCGGCAGCCGAACGCGACACGGTCATTTGCACTGATCACACACTTAATATTGCGCAAATGGAACAGCCACGGGGGTCACTCTCCGAACTTCACTGCGTAACACAGCCCCCTTCAGATGTCTTCAGTATCATCCCTGGTACCCAGTTCACACAGAGACAGGAGCATTGGGGTGGGGGGGGGGAGAAAGAGAGAGAGAGAGAGAGGCATTTCTTACATACTCGCACACTAGCATATGTTCTGAGCTCCTGTCGGTGCAGGCGTGAGACAAGCTGAGCCAAGCCAGGCTCATTAGGAGGAGGGGGGAGTGGAATATGCAGGAGTATTCCCTCTCTGGGACCCCCCAGTCCGCAACGCACTGTAATTACACACTCATTCATTATTCACTATTACTAATGTTATTGGGGAGGGCAGCTCCAGAGCACAGCCATGCTCGTTTGGCCATTCAAATCATCCTCTCTCTCTCTCTCTCTCTCTCTCCCTTCATTCATCTTATTTCCCTCTCTTCTTAGGTTACTACACTTCTCCTCTCACACTCTTTCCCCTTCTCTCTCTCTCTCTCTCTTTCTCTTTAATTCCCTCTCTATCTCCCTCTCGGGCTCAGTTTCTCTCACTTATCTGTTCATCTCTATCAAGATAGTCTTTCCTTAATATCTTCCACAGCCCTGTCAGTTTCCTATCAGGTTCACATGGCTTAGGTTCCACCACTCCTGAGTGTGGGGCTTATGGAGCGGGATGAGTCTGAGCCTCTGAGTTCTGCTCCTCTGATGGGAGTGGGTCGCTGGTTGCGGCTCTTATGACTGCAATAGAGACATCATGATTAATGAGGAAAACATGAGGTCAAAAGGTCGCCGTAGCCCCAGGAAATTAAACATGCTCGGCATGTTCAATTATGCAACGGCTAGTGATTACATTAGTATAAGTCCAGGTGTTTAGTGATTCCATTATCTGGATATTTTATAGCTGTTTATAGACCAAAAGATGATTGATGATTATGAAGAGGGGAAATGAAGTTGCACCACTGAATGAAGTTTCCCTGCAAAGAACAGTGGAAAAACATGATAAAGTGAAAGTGTGTGAATGTTAAATGGTGCTGAAACAGAAGAGTCTATTTGGATTGACTCCTAACATGTGCCTATTGATCCTTGAACATGAAATCGTTTAACCTTTGTGTGGTGTTGGGGACAAATTAACCCGTTTTAAATATTTAGATAAAGAAAAAGTATACAATAAAAATGTTTTAAGGCCTGATACTTTATGGCCTTGGATTCATTTCTGTTAAAAATATGTTAATGGGAAAATATTTAGGACACATATATCATACTCCTGGACATTTAGGTCCTTCAGAAGGAGTTCAGGTGAAATTAACCCAAATACATACTGAAACACAGAAAAGTGTTCTGAAACACATCACAGAAAGCTGAACACATGAACACATTTTCATTTCCATTTTCCAAGACAAACATGAGTTTGACCATGCAAGTCCTTATTAGAGTGGATCTTTATAGACATTTTATTTCCCCCGAAGAATGTGTGATAACAATGACAATGTCATTGTGATATAACATGATAACATTTCTATTGCTTTTACGTAGCAAAATCATCACTCGGGTCAATTTGACCTGAACACTATAAACTGGTGCAAAATCTGAACCCAATCCAATTGTACTTCTTGCAGTTTCAAAACATATATTAATACATAAAACAATGCTCTTGCATTCTCCTACACTGTTACTGTAATGTCTAAGATGATTTTATTGGTCAAATGGTTTCCATTTAACATATTAAAATAAAACAGATTACACTACAGACTGGCAACAGTATGTCAAATATGACTATCGTACTGGTATTCCAAGCTGTAGTACAAATCCATTCTGGGGTAGGTTAGTGTTGTGGCCTTATTGAAATACTTGGGACTTTGTCGTGAAGGCCATTCACCCCATGCTGAGGGACTATTCACAGAGTTCACTTGGTGTTGGAGAGAGGAAGGGTTTGTATTTTTGTGTGACTACACACGTGCGTGTGTTTGTGTGGGACAGAGAGAGAGAGAGAGAGAGAGAGAGAGCAGTGCACACGTAGGGGTCATTACTGGCAGGCCAGCGGGGCTTCTCTCCTCCCTTGTGCGGCCTTCCCACACCAAGGTCAGCTCTGGCCTCGCCTCCATCACAACCTGAGCCTTCCTCTGCCGGCATGCCCACTCGACTGGTCGCTTGGCCAGTCACCGCTCCGGTGGAAATGTGTCTGTTGTGCCTCAGGAGGCCCCCCAGAGATGCGGAGCGCACCGCTTCCCCTCAAACAGGTCGATGGCTCTGGGCTATCGGAGTGCAACAGCTCAGCTCGGGGAGAGAAAGAGGGAATGGGGGAGTGAGAGATGGAAAGAAGAAAAGACGGGAGGGGAGGAGGGCCTCAAGGTCAGCAGGAGAGAGTTGACCTTGCTTAGACAGGCTGAGCTCATCCCATGGGAACAGACTGAAATCTCCTCTCGTATGGTAATATATAGTTGAGCGTCAGCCAATGGATTTTTTTTTTCATCTTATTATTTTTCTTAACATAAAAGAGATTATGTTTGATTTTTCAGTTTGCCCTTCAAAAAACATCCATCTCAAAAATATATTTTTCCTCTTGTGTTCCAGTATAGACAGACAGACAACATTAAAATAAATTATTCAGTAATTTAATTACAGTAAAAGAAGCTGTCTTGCCCTTCAAACAACAATAATACACTGACCCACTTTCTGAATAACCGTAATGCTATAGCAGTGATCTTTTTGAATAACATAACAGTCTGTTATTGCAAGAAAATAATGTGATCATTTTGAATAACATAACAGCACTGTGATCGTACAAATATAATAACACAACACTGTTATTGTACAGAAATAATAACATAACAGCACTGTTATTGTACAAAAATAATGTGATCATTTTGAATAACATGACAACACTGTTATTGTATGAAAATAATGTGTTTTCATTCCTACATATGCAATTGCTTTCCAATTCTGCAATTTTTTTCCCTCTGTCATATCCATTTTGAGGAATGTTTTTCCCATATTGCTCATCAATATTCTTTGACTTCCATGCTTATGCCTGTTGCAGAATGGGATGGAAAGATACCTTTATAGCTCTTTCTTTTTCTTTCTTTCTTTTTTGCTCAGTTGGTCTTTTCGAAACTATTTGATGGCTCTGTCTCAATCTATTTCTCTGTCTGTCTGTCTCTCACTTTCTCTCTCTCTCACTCACACACTACACTACACACACACACACACACACACCGTCTCACTCTCTCATCTTGTTATAATGTTGTTTCCCTCTGGCCCATGGCCTGTAGGGCCTGACTGATATTGAGAGACAGTAAATGTTATTATTATGAATGGGCCTCAGTCTGCCTCTCTCCTCACTCTTTTGCTACCATGTCTGCCAGTGCTTGCATCTCTTCTGCAACCTTATAGCAAAGGACTACTAGGACTCCACCACTCCCTCTATGATTCCCACCATGCATGCATTCCTATTAACCCCTCGTTAACACTTCTCATACCGCACTGAATGCATAACCCTTTTGTGTCATTTCTCCAACATGCTCGGTTGGTTTGTTCTTAATTCAAATAGGTTGTTTGTATGTATTCTTTTGCATATCTTACAGCACAGACAACACTGTTAAATGATCAGTCAGACCCAGGTGGGTCTCATGTTCCTTCATGCATTTAACCAATATTTCTGACATATTTTGTCAGTGACACAAATGATGAGCAGAGTGTTTTTCTTTATACTCGATGGGCTTTAAATAATGTGTTTTAGGACCTGGGGCGATGACCAGAGGGAGGTGTGTCACACACACTCACAGAGATAAAGTGAAGAGGCAATGAAGGAGGATGAGTCTGTTTTCCATGTGTCCTTTTGTGGCAATAGGGCCGGACCAACCTGTTTTTCTGTAAACAGACGCATGAGCACTCAGAGTGACAGACAGAAGAGTTTATTATATTTTTTTAGATTTTTAAACTGTATCTCACCTCCCACAGAAGCACTGTAAGGCATACAGTCTGTGTGTGTGCCTTTGGTTATGCTCAACCATCACATGGCTTAGTGACTCAATGAATTTTCTTTTTTAAAAGAACTGTGGTCTTTCACCACATCAGAGAAAGAGAGAGAGAGAGAGAGAGAGAGAGAGAGAGAGAGAGAGGAAAACGTGTGTGAGAGAGAAACAAGAGTGAGAGAGAGATAGAGAGAGGGGAAAAGTGTTTTAGAGAGAGAGAGAGAGAAAGAGATAGAGAGAGAGATCACATAAGAGCAGCACTCCTTCTCCGTCTCCTGCCCTCTCACTCCACCATGTAAACGGCTGGCTTAGTGGCGCCTGCACATCACTTGAGCACCTGAGCCCACATCTTTGAAGTGTGAGACGAGTGAGCGTGAAAATGCACTCAAGACTGTTAGGCGCTTTATCAGCGAGCTATTGAGCTTGGGCCGAAGCTTACTTCAAAGTCTCTCCTCCAGAGCCAATGAATTAATCGCTAGGCCACAGTGGTTAGTCAACAAACTTCTTAGGTCATTCACCACTCTCACATGTTCTACAGTGCTTGTTTTTTGTGTGTGTGTGTAATTATATGCTCTTCAATGTGTTAATCAGCTCTTTGGCGATGGAGATGATTGTTCTTACCTGTCCTACCAGATCCTCTGAGGGAAAATATTAAAAAAAGGCTTAGCAGTATGTGTTTGGTTGCCAGGAAACTTCATCTTGGATTTATATTAATAAAAATTGGTTTCAACATGATCATATTGATGATCACACTGCTTAATATTGGTGAAATGGAGCCATGCACTGAATCTTCTAGGTGACATATCAAGTGCAGCTATACCCAACAGTATGTGCAGGAATTTAAAAAAAAAAATGGATCAGGAACACACAAAGCAGGAACACCAAGGGTAATGGAAAATCATAATCATACAACATTTTTCATCTTTAGACTATTTTAAATCTTTGGTGCATCTTCAGTTAAATCCACACTTCAGCTGTGCACTTCGATGAAGACTTTAATGTTTCTCATGAATGCAATCATTGAAGTTATGAACAGGAAAGGAAGAAATGCTAGATGTATAAACAAAATAAATGAATGAATGGATGAATGGATGGATGGATGAATGGATGGATGGATGGATGGATGGATGGATGGATGGATGAATGGATGGATGGATGGATGGATGGATGGATGGGTGGGTGGATGGATGGGTGGATGGATGGATGGATGGATGGGGGGATGAATGAATGAATATACACACATGCATACAATGCATATACACTTCATCCTAAAATGACAAGGGCATGCAAGGCATGCACAGATACAGATCATGTCAATATGCTCTACTCAAACAAACAAAAGTATGTTGCATATTCCCCTTTCATATTTGTACACAAAGAGTAAATTAAATATTGTGTTAATAACAAATTCAAATCTTTAATTAATTTTCTTCAAAAACAGTTTCTCTCTTAAGCTTCAAATAACAAAGCTGTGTTATGTTGTGATAAGGTCCTTCAAAGCTCAATTATATATTCATTTCCTTTGAGAAGTACACCACAGCAAAGTAGAGCTGATCTAGGATGACAACAGCAGACGGAAAGTCCTGTACATTTTTTTTATTTAAAATTTTAAAATCATATAACCCATACAGTAATCTGTACAATTGAATTATTCACAGTGTGTTGAACAGAAAATAAGTCATCCTTCAGTTGCCTTTTTGACTTTAACTTCAGTTGTTTTTTTTATAATAATAGTGGTCACCTCTTCACACATACAGCTACTAGGAAAACAAAATGTTCATACAAAACATTACAAAAACTATATTCATAGAAATTCTGCATGTCCACAAAGAAAACCCCGGTTGATACCAAATGTATGAACTGTGTGTGGGTTCCTGTGAAATCATAACCAACTAGCCAAACATATCAAATAAAATGATGTATCCTACTAGTAATTGATTTATAACCACTTTTTTACCACCATCAAAGGGATTTTGGGAAAAAAAAAAGATTAATTTTCATTTCTTTCATACAATTTTGTAAAACAGTATACACATTGTTATAAAAGATGTTTATGTTTTGTAAATAGCACAGATTTTTTATTACCCAAACTAAATTTTCTATATTTTTTCCTGTCCTTTAATATACAGTAGATACAAATTGACATTTGATAATAATTCAGCAGTTCTACTCACAATATAACGTTTGTTCTTTTCGGGGAGGAATGCAAGCATAATTGATCCAGAGCTCAACATTGATATAATCTTGAACTATATTTAAAGGACCCTCATGGAGCCCTTAATGGTTCTTTGGCTTTACTTCAGATGAACCTTCTCTGCTGCAATGGTTTGCATACTTCAAACCCCAATAGTTGCCTTGTGTGGCTGCTAACAACTTAAAAGGGTTGTAGAATCTGTAAGGGGTTCTTAGAACTTCAGAGAAGGTCCTCTGTAGGGAAGCCAAAAAACTTTTATGTCCCTCCAAAAGTGAATTTCATTTCATGAAAGAAAATCATCCAACATCTGATTAACCCAGTTGACTATGGAAAAAAAGACAAAAAAAAAAAAAAAATCCACCAACACAATCATTCTGTAAAGCACTTTTCAACTACCCAGACCTACTACTCAGGGAATCCATCTCTACATTAGTGTTAGATACATCTTACAATACATGAACAGGTTGTACAATGTGATTGCAAGCCATCACTTCTGGAGAAAGGGTAAGGCATTAGAGAATGCAACGTTTTCATTTGCCTATTCTCTTCACTTCGTTTTACTGTACAGTATGTCAAGGTCTGCAGATTGTATTTAACATCCTTTTATACACATATTTTGTCTCTTCAAACTAAAATGAAAGAAAGACTGGGCATGGGTAGGGGAAGGGCCATGGACGGTTCCAAAAAAATAATATAATGGTAATTATATAGTTCTATAAAGTTGAATTTACCAAAATACAGTTATATTCTGCCATCTAATATATCCTCTACTTTGTAAGAGGGATTTAAAATTACATAGGATTTGAATAACACTTGAAATGTCATTGAAAAAACACTGAGTCAAATAAATTGACATGTCTGTTATTTGTGTACATGAAAGAAGGTAACCTGCGGTAGTTGACATTGAAAGCCGATGCCTGATTCTCTTTCCCTCAAAGGGACTTGTCATCTATTGTTCTATAGCACTACCTGGACACAAAGATATTTGATTCTTTGAACTCAGATCGCATGTCGCTCCTTACACACCACACACATACAAACACACACACACACATGCACACACACACACACACACACACACACACACACACACACACAAACACACAGATGTTGAAGTCATTTGGTTGCATCTAACCCCCAGAAGAGGCCCACACCTGGCATGGATCTGGTACTGACTTACCCTACCTCTCAGACACAACCTATATATTTATTCTCATTTCACTTTCTAATTTCTGCACCCACAGAACACCATATCCACAGCAACATGACATTCAGCATCAGTTGTCCTATTGTTAAGGTTAAGAATGTTATCGTTGCTGCAGGTGCACCGTATCTGCAGGCCCGTGTCTAATTTGAGTCTGCTTCAGATTTCACACCTCTACTCTTTGCTGCTACCTACATTAATTACCGTCTGATAAACCTCTTTTTCCCCTCACGACTAGGACACTTGATTCTTGCTAATTAATGACACTTACAATTCAGAATGAGCAACATCATTCTGAGAAAGCGGAGTGAACCAGGACAGATAGACAGACAGACAGACAGACAGACAGACAGGCAGGCAGACAGCTAAGGACCATTCAAGAACCTTTCAAGTCTGGCTTGCGCCAGATACTGGCAACTGTGCCCACCTTGCCAACCAGCAAGCTGGCAGATTGAAGAGCATCCCCCTGCACAAGGCAGCGCAGGCTACCAGGGGGAGTGCCGGCTGATCAGCCTGGTATGCCATGGACCTCTGAGATCAGCACTGCGAAATGAATAAGCAAAATGGGCTTCAAACGCCAAGGACATTTATCAGATATCTGAAACAAGCACAGAAACAGGCAGACGAACAAACACACACACTCACACGCACATTCAATCAGAGAGAGAGAGAGAGAGAAAGAGAGAGAAGGGAGAAAGGCAGAGAGAAAGAGAGTGGGAAAAGAGAGAGAGAGAGAGAGAGAGAGAGAGAGACTGAACGTGAAGGTGATGTCCTCTGATGGAAATGGCCCTTGTTCTCTCAAGGTCCTAAACTCTGCTGCACTTCAGAGGGTAAAGAGAGCCAAGCGAGCAACAAACAGGCACTGAGACTGCCAACCCCATTCAACTCATTTAGCACTGCGGGCTTGCTGTGTTAGTGTTACTGGTGACTGTTTTTATTGATCACAGAACAAAGAGGGTCAAGATGATTGACGCCCCAAAAAAACTTCAGTTGAGCTAAGTTACATCAAAATTCGAACTGATTGCTGTCTGATGTAGTTATTGTTGCTATAGTGACAGTTAACCCCGAGGATTAAAAAAAAAAAAAAAAATGACGACATTTATTTAACTTGGGCCAAAGAGATGAGAAAGAAATTTTCCTGGTGAAACAATACTTCATATGCAAGCCTGATTTCACCTTTTAAATACAGCTGATGAAGGTCAAACCCTTAGAAAAAATAGCAATAATAAAGCACAAGCCACATATTGTTTTGATGATTATGGCTATGACTGTCTTTTTTGTTCACTACATAATAAGCTGACACAAGGGAGAGGCTTCTGTGATGTTTGTCCAGTGCGCTTTCACAATGCTTATATTCAGACTATGTCTGACACCATGTCACAGACAGATCTTTGGCAATCGGTGAGTCACTCTCTTGGTTGTGTTCATCTTGTCTTCTGCCGTTGTTTTTCGTGAAAGTGTGTGTGAAATGCCTGTGCACCAACCGCATAGCAAAGGACAAATCAATCAGAATCGCTTTTGACCCTGACAAATATGGGGTGTTGGAACTGGAGGGAAAAGTACACAACACTCGCATCTCATTTCTGATTATGAAAGAAGTCTCTAAAAATCCCCCCAACTTGCTTTTATTGTGTAGAGGCTTGTGAGATGTCAACCCTGTTTATCTTGTGCATTCATGTTTTTTCTCTCTCTTCTGACGGCCATCCTTGGACTGAGCTGTCGGGGGGGCCGTGCAGCTGATTCAGGGGAACTCACAGTAAGCGCGTGATGCCCATAACACATATCGCTTAGGAGACGTCACTTCGAGCCTGCCCATCTGCACCCTGTCAGACTCTCTGTCTGTCTCGAGGCAAACGGCATTCCTTCGCCAGCCGAGTTCTAAGATCACAGAGTTTGAGGTTCTGTGTTCCCCTGCTTCCCACAACCAGGAAATGGCCTAAACATTTCACCACAGGGTCACAGAACTGTCTGATTGGAGTTTTGAAACAGAAAAGGAAACAACACCAACACTGATTGGATAGAATCTGATGTGCTGTGTTCTGGCCTCTTGGATTTCCTAACAAAACGTTAACCCCCATTCTGTCAGTCTCTAGTTCATTTATTGCCATGCTTACAGAAGCCACTAGTCTGTCTATATTCCATGAATTCAATGAAGTGTCTCTTAAAATATTTCTTTTTTACTACTTTGTTGACATTAGGGCTCCTTTTGTTTAATTGATTACTTGATTGATAATTGTGTTTGTCGCCAGAGTGTCTCAAACGTAAACATTGGACATTGGTTGTAGGTTGTTTTTTGTTTTGTAATTTGTTTGTGTGTTCTGTTGTGTGATTTGTCTTTTTTATTAGGTTTACCGTAGCCGTTGAAGTTTACCGTCGCCATCTGCCATCACAGAAAAGACACAGAGCGTCCTCCCTCTCTTTCACGGGTGGGGTAGAGTGGCTTGAGGATGTGGTCGGTGGTGTTGGCGTTGTTGATGGTGGCGGTGCCGCCGCCGCTGTTGCTACTGCCTCCGTTCTGGCTGACGTGCATCGCCGTCGTCGTCGTCTGCGTCATGGTGGTCGTCGGGTGGTGGTTCCGTAGGTCTCTGCGGCTGAGTGTGAACGTGGCAAAGCCCTCCGGCAGCGTGGCGTAGTCCCGGGTCTCGACGGCGGCTGCTGCTGCGCCGGGCACGTGCCGCAGGTGCCCGTCCCCGAGACACGTCATGGAAACACGGGCGTCATCCCGCCGCTGCAGCTCAGACTGTCCTTTCCCGGCAGGCGACGGTCGTTGTAGGTGTGCATGTTTATCACCGCGTCCGTCTTCACCGTGAGTGGCGGCAGCGACGGCGGCGGTGGTGACAGTGGGAGCGAGGCCAGCGGCTGGTGAGGTTTGTGCTTCACGCGCCTCTCGCAGGTGAACGACAGTCTGATCTCGTCCACCACCGCACTGCAGAAAGACCTCTTGAGGGAAAGAAAAGGCCCCAGGAAGGAGGACGACACAGGCCAGACAGAGGAGAGATCATAAGTACAATGCTGTCACTGGGTAAAACAGACTGTCTGTCTAATTGTGATGTATGTGTGTGTTTGTGTATATAACTAGCCACCCCTGCCCCTGTGTGTGTATGTTTGTGTGTGTGCGTGCGTGTGTGTGTGTGTGTGTGTGTGTGTTTGTGCTACTGACCAGTGTGTTTGTGTATATATAACTAGCCACCTCTGCCCCTGTGTGTGTGTGTGTGTTCTTCATAATGTTGACAGATGTAGAATCTTACATATTTTATAGACAAGCTTTCAACAGGCTGCATAACATAAAGTAAAATAATAGCAAATGAGAATCATATGTTTCTTGAGACACACATCCCATAATACTTGTGCCCTATTTTGCAGTCTGTGGAGAGAATCGCCATACCATCTTTAAATCAGATCATATTAAAACTCCATATTTTCCTCTCAGGTCTCCTCCCTGCAATAATTTGCCACCTATGTCTCCCCTCTCCCATCCTCCTTGGTCTTTCATAGGGACAATAATGACCCTCTTTCATATCGAAGCACACAGTCATAGAAAACTACCTAAGTGGCAGAACAAATGAGCTATAATTTCCTTGAGCAGAGTTATTGTGATTGCACCAAGGGCACTTGCTATTGGAAATACATTGCTGGCATTTCATGTGCTCAGCCATGTTGAAAAAATATGTCTGAGCATGTTGCAAACCGGAGGGAGAAAAAGGCAAAAGTATAAAATATGATGTGCAAGTCGGAATAACTGTGGAAGGTATCACTTTCGAATCCAGGCTTAGAGATATGACGCCTCAGTCATACCTTTTGATGTTCTACATAAATATCCCTCTGCAGAAATAGCAAAGGTATCTCTGAGACATCTGCTTGAGAAATGTCAAACGATCGGCAGCATGTGAGTCAGCCAGCTGACTTTGCTGTGTGAGTAGTGCTTTGATTGCACCATTCAAGCTTCTTTATCACTTTAGAAGTTCAAATCCTGACATATTACACAAACAAACACTATTTCTCTTCAGGATAAAGATGTTGACAGTTTGCAACACCCCAAAGTTTGCATTTCAAACACTTTTTTTTATATCTCAACAAGCTCAGAATATTTTTCAGTAAATATAAAGTCAGTAAATATTGTTATTGTTATGGACAGGTGGCATATCTTTAAATAAACCAGCAACATTTCGGGGTACATTTTTAATTCCTTGATTAAAAATCCTCTATATCTACTTATGTGTTGCACATGTAGTCCACATGTAACCATGTCTGCATCATGTGTCGTAGAACTTGTGTCTGGATGTAATCAACAATTGGACTCGGAATGCGTTCCACTTACCTGTTCCCTTTCCGCTGTCTTCCGCAGCTTGTAGATGAACTCCCCGATGGCTACGAAGACGGACAGCACCAGGCCAGAGGCCAGCACAATGAAGATGCCTCCCAGGTTCTGGATGCTCATGGGCCCGGCCTCATAGCGGGCCTCCTGTTGGCAGTGGTCCCCGTTCCACCACTTCTCCTTCAGCATGTGCAGACGCCCATCCTCCATGATACTCAAGATGGCGATGCTCACTTTGTCACGGTACGGCGAGCCTTTTTAGGGGCAATCACGATGGGAGAGAGATAAAGAGACAGAAAGAAAGTGAAAGACAGAGAGAGAGAGAGAAGAGAGAGAGTGAGAGAGAGAGAGAGGACAATATTAAGTCCACCAAAATCTTGTTAGCACTAATTTGGTTTCTGCGATTCCATCAGAAAGAAGCAGGGCCTTCAATGTCAGATATCGAGAACAATTGGGTACTTTAACTTTAACAAATGGCTGCACCAAAACAGTGAGTTCATTAAGCTGCCAGGCTCTACACAACAAAATATGAGAGCAGTGCTCTGTCTAGTGTTTGGTGCATTATGAGATCCATATGTTGTGCAATTAAAGATTAATGATCATCAGAAGCCCCTCTGGTCCCAGTAGGGCACCGTACCACACAGCCCCCCCTTTACCCCCCCAACAAAAGTGCCCTTTTACTCTGCTTGTGGCCTACCTTTGGGTGTGCCAATGCCGTAACCTTTGCTGTCAATGATGCCTCCCACTTTGGTAAGGTTGCAGTTGCGGCGAGTGACGTAGTCTATGGTGGTGGACTCCATAAGCAGGGCGTAGTCAGACTTCAGGACCCGCTGGATGCCGTCCTCAATAGATTTGACCAGTGAAGTGCTCTGCCTGCTGCTCATAAAGGCCCACATCTTCTCAAAAGTAGACACCCTGGACCTCTGTGGTGGGCAAGATTTCAGAAATGACGTTACTACAACAGTGGCACTATGCTGCCTAAGGCAAGGAGACCAAGAACCAGCAATTACCACTAACTGAATGGGGCATAGGAAAATGAAACTGAAAGTGAGTTTCTGTGCCCCATTTAGTTAGTGTTAGCTGCCAGTTCACTATTTGGTCTATGTTGTATCAAATTTTCTCATGCTTTTTCCAACCAACAGCACTTGGTAACCTATACAAACAGGCTATGGATTGATTCAGACCGGATTTCTCCTTTAAGCCTTCACTGACCTAACAGATTTTCAAAATCTCAATTTGGCACATTTTGCTCAAGAGTGCATTGGCATATAATACTTAAATGTACTTGGTAGTGCACCACAGTCTTGTAACACTTATTTAGTGGAATAATTAATTATTTAATATTGATTATTTAATGAGTGACATCATCAAATATGTCATATGACATACTACTATCCTGACAGGTCACGATAAGCAATTCAAAACCTGGAATGTCCAACCAGAAACGTCCGGTCACTGCAGTTTGGACACTCTCACACTTTTGTGTCTCAAAGAAGGCAGGATCATGACAGTGTCTGCCTCAAACAACTTTTTCTTTTCTTTTGAGCGTCTAGTGTCATGGTCATTCACGAGGCACTGACACTAAAAACAGTCAGCATGTCTTCCCCTGGCAGAGTCTATATTTATAAAGTCCAGATGTTAATTTTTACCTCGTTCAAAGAAGAGCTGACTCTGTGTAAAACAAGCATTGTTTTGTTCAGTGCTCTTGTTACTGACCCAAAAATAGTGTCATGGACGAATAAAGGCTTAGATATATATATATATTGCACTGTGAAAGCCTGGCATTTTTCAAATACAGTATTTTTTCCCCCTTGAATGTGTTTGCTCTGTTATAACCATAGACCAGTTGATTTTTCAGCGACACTGTTGCTGTTGACAATGTTCTCTTAACCTTGTGCACCTTCTGTTCTTGTACCCTTCTAAATGCCATTTTCCCCAGTGTCTAGTGGTATAATTGAAAGTGGATGAGAACGTGCCCAAGCCTTGAACTCTGGATAACTGATAGAAAGGCAAGACTGCTAGTCGGCTTTTCCAATGGCTTACAGTCGTGGCTTTTCAAGCCTAGCCTGTCACAGATGTTTATTTATGTATTGAAAGCAAGCAACATTCACCTGTGAAACACTTCCCCGGTGTGCATAGAAAGGCCTTTTGTAGCTGACAGCGTTGCTAGTGGTGGTGATAACAGCGCAGTGCATCTCTGTTATGGCAGACTGTTATGGATCATGTGACATTTTATGCTGTTGTGCATAAAGGTTATATTGGATGCCATGGCTAATCTTAGATAATTACCAGCTCTCCGAATCACAGAAGACAAGCAGGATGGAAACACTGATGCCTTCTCATATTTGGAATCAGGACACAGCAATTTAACCTTCTTTCTCTCTTTTTCTCTCTCTCTCTCTCACTCTCTCTCTCTCTCAGACTGCGCTTGGGAAATTACACCTCTGAATTGTATGAACCGTAACAACAAAGTCAGTTCCATGCCACCTCTGTGACAATAAGTCCTAGTTAAACTTGCGCTCTCTCTCTCTCTCCCTCTTCAGAGAAGTTGCAGGTACTCCAGATGAAGGGTTCTAGAAGCTCTGTAGTAATTACCAGCACCTGCCTATATAATCTTTAGTGCTGCAATCAGAATGAAATCAAGAGCAATCAAATGGAAAGTAACTCCAGGGAAGTCATCGGAACAGACAAACAATACGCACTGATTTCGACAGGACAAAGATGACGATAGCTGTTCTTTTGAGATCGTAACAAATTACAATGCAAAACTGTAGGTCTGTGTTCAAGTATGGCAGTACAATTAGCTTGTGCTGGTTGATGTATTCTGTCCAGTGCTAGAAAGCATCGCGCTCTTTGAAAGCATTGTCACTACGTTTCAACCACTGATCTAAAAAAGAAAAAGAAAAACATTGATGGAGCACCTTATTTTATGACTGACTCCACAATGGTAGCCTTTTTTTCTTGAAACCACTTGAGTTTATTTACAAAAAAACCCCACAGGAATTGTGTGGGAAAAGTAAAGTAATAAACTGATGTGAGCAAATCACATTTCTTGTGTGATTTTATTTAGTTTAGTTTCATTTCTGCATGAAAGTCTGGGACGTAGTTTGCTTGATCCTGTCTTTCTTGAGATCAGTAGTTTCAAGTCAGTAGTAGCTTAGAAAAGGCACCATGACAAAAAAAAAAATTCATGACAAAAAAAATTGTAGAGAAATATGTACTATTTGGTTGCTACAGTGCATATATATATATATATATATATATATATATATCCACACACACACGCGGGTAAAAGTTTCAAATAATAATAATAAAAAAAAATCATTAGGATGGCATGCTTCAAACGCTCCACAGAAGTGGAAAAATCGGAGCGCTGTAGATTTCACTTTGGGGAATTAAGATCTGACTAGATATGAGACACTGTGTGGGAGAGTGACTCTGTTTCTAGCACAGACATGCAGGGAGAGATGAGAGAAAGACCTTTTTAAAAACTTCTCAACATTTGCAAATGCATAATAAATCATAAGAAAGTTTGGATTCGGAATTCCCTGCACTTTAAGACAAATTTTTTTGGTGGTGGGGAAAGGGGGCTAATAGAGATCTGGAGAGTGGATGTTACAAATAGACACATCAAAATGACAAACCTTAAAGAAGGTCATGGTGGCTCCATCCCGTACCACGCCATACTCGATCTTGGTCTGCTTGGCCAGGTCATCAGCAGAGTCCACGGGCGAGTCCATGCGCTCCACAGTGAGGAAGGCGGCCAGGTTGGCCGTGTAGGACGAGATGATGATGAGGGTGAAGAACCACCAGATCCCACCGATGATCCTGGTGGACAGGGCTTTGGGCATCAGCTCTGAGCCTTCACAGAGAGAAGGACAGAAGATTCAGTTATTTATTTCTCATTTATTATATACTGATATTACACACAGAGCAAACAACTAGATACATTCAGATTCAATAATGTATTAACAATGACCACAGACAACTTCAAATATGTCTTAGTTGTATCTCATTTGGAAGTAACTGTGAGGAAACTGAAAGTTCAAAGCCCTCTTAACAGAAAACTAAAATGTTATTTTAATAAATACACTATTTCTTAAATCTTCATCTTTTGAACCATCCATAAGAACTTGGGGCGTATTGAAATTGATTTTCCGCACAGACCCCAGAGGTCAAGGGCGACACGTATAATAAACAAATATGAGAGTGTTAAAATTCAGGGCTTTGATAAAGAGTCTTTATGAGTGCGGGAATAAAAGGCCAAATGCTATACCACAACACACACCCCGTGCGTTTAAAACAGCTCATCAGCACAGCATAAGAGAGAGCATAATTCAGGAGACGGAGCACCATGCAGGACTCTCTCATAAAAGTGATGGATGCTAGGATAGTCTCCCTAGCCAGTTCATGCCAACAGAATGCTAAAAAAAGCCCGAGAGGAGGGACTGCGGTGCTGGCCAGACAGCAACCGCTTTTTAGGGAACAAATAGAATTTTAAGCAGGCTGTAATTGCTAAAAATGGGCCTGGTGCTGCAAAAAGACAACCCAAGTGAGGAAAGGCAGAGAAGACTTCAGGGGTGAGAGCTTGGGGTGAGGTGGGGGAGGGCTTTGAATGACTCCTGAGACGCTGGTGTGTGGTGAGGTCAAGAGGCCCTCTAGTCAGAAATGTCCAAAGAACGAAACACAAACTGCCCACAGGAAAACATGGTCTCAGGACTCGCTGGCTAACGCCAAGGGATTTACACCTCTACACCTCTGCACAGCTACTGTAGAGCGTTTACTCACTCTTCTACCATACAGTCTGAACGTTTTCATTTCTTCCCATTTCTTTTATGGAGAAACATTTACACAGCCACTGATTTACATGCCTGCTGCATTGCATGGTGACTGAACTCTATACAGGTTATGACACATGAAAATAATACTAAATTAGAGTCAGAGAAGGTTAAATATATTAGTTAATAAGTGCATGTCAGCATTAAAGCATTCTTATAATTCCTTTTAAATCAAAAATAGTTTAAATCATTGGGCGTGTTTCAAGGCTTATGTTAACACATCAAAGAAATGTGTGCTGTCAGTATGGAATTTCATTATCTGCTCTAAACAACATCAACAACATTGTGTTTTATTATGACATGTGTCTTAGGTCATTTCCAAAACACAACAGCAACAAAAATAAACAAATAAACAAATAAATAAAAGTAAACAGGACCAGTCAGATGTAAAAACTGAGGCACATTCCATTCATGTGGACGTCCCTTTTTAATCACCCCATAAACATTTATCATTTTTATGGAACATATGTTCTTTGAAATAAACAAGCTATTTCTCAAAATTACAGGCTGTTGACAGTTGACATGTTTGGTCGTAACATCAGTGATGTTTTCTATTGTTTGACTTTCTAAAACAGCATGCGACGACAGGCCACAGAGGCTGCAGATAACTCAATTGAGAGCAGCTGCGAGGGTAAATGAATAAATGGACACAGCACTGAAGTGAGCGCAGTGGCACAAATCAAAAGTAAACAACGAAGAATGACGTTTCGGAGAGCCGACAGACAACATTCTACTGTATATAAAAATGAGGCATTAGCCACACGAGAGGTAATAAATTAAATAATGCTCCACTCCCATCCCATCCCACTCGCACATCTCCTCGCTCCACTTTTCTCTCTCCTCTCCTCTCCTCCTCTCTGTCTCTCTATCATTTTCATAACCCCTTCTCTATTCCTCCCTCTTTCTCCTGCCCTTTCCTCCCCCCATCTCTCTCTATATATATATACTCTATGCTTGTGGTGCTGTCTCATCATACTCATCTATGGCCCTGTCTCTCTCCTCTCTCCTCTTCTCTCATCCCCAGTCCTCCCTCTCCATGAAGCTGTCAACAGTGTACAGCGCCCTAGCACTGGATAAACATGCTTGTACATCATATAGAAATAACCTAGTAATCAATACTCAACCCCCACCACACACACACACACACACACACACACACCACACCACACACACCACACCCATCACAGTGGAGATTGGAGGTGAGCGCATTTTAAATTTGACTGCAGCTAACAATGAAACATCCGAGTCGTAGTTTGTAATGCTGACTCCAAACATCTGGCTGTCGGCATAAGGAGGCCGACGCGCGCGAGGCAAAGTTGCAAATGGCCCCCGCCTGTGAGTTATTCTCTGCGGATTTACTGCTCAGTGCTATTAAATGCGCTGCCCTGCTTTTTGCTGTCATGTTCTCTTCCCTGCGAGCAGAGAGAGAGAGAGAGAGAGAGAGAGAGAGAGAGAAAGAGAGAGAGAGCCATCACTGGAGCGTCGGTGAGCCATCTCCCCCAGAGAATGATTACCTGCGTTTAACATTCTCTCCTTGTGAATACGAAAACAAAAGAGAGGGAGAGAGAGAGAAAAGAGAAAGAGAGAGATAATCACAAAAAAAAAAAACAAGACAACGTAATATAATAAGCACAGCTGAAAAACACAGCGCCAGGGGCCACAGCGTCTTATTAATCTCTTTTAAATAGCACGGCATAAAGTCTGTTTTTAATCCATTCGGCAGAAAAATACCGCACGGTCGCCTAGCAGGACAGCGACAAGCAGATGAATACACAATAAGGAGGAGGGGGAGGACGAAACTGATAACATTCTGCCGTAGTGTTATACCTGCAGGACAACAATATAAGCAGGCTGCAGCAAAATGCACGATAGCCTGAACCTTGGCTGCAATGGCTCATAATCATGTTTAATTATTATTATTATTATTATTATTATTATAGCAAAACAAATTTTCAACAAGCCTTCTATAAAAAAAAGCATGTCATTGTTGCTACAGCACATCACTGCATGCAGGTACAGTGCAGATAGAGTTTCTGCTATACTACATCACAATCATGTATGCTAATGGATAACTTAAATACTTCAAACAAAACATCATCTGTACTGTTTTACAAACATGACTACAGGTCACAATGTGATCTTTATGTTAGTCACACACAACCCACATTATACTCTGTTAAAAAGAAAAAGTAAAGCTTTTCTTTTCTTATTTCTGAAATAATAATGGTAATTCAGTTTACCACAACTTGAGGCAACGTGTTTCCACAATTTTTTCAAGTAAGCTTTACTTTTTCTTTCTTACAGTCTAGAGCACAACAAATGTAAGACAAATGCAAAGCTCCTGGCACCCCCTATCTCAGCCCTATAAGGAATATCCATGACAAAAATCTGGTCCGACGTGTTGAATGATTAAACATGAACCGCCCCGGCAACATACTGAACTGATGCATGAGCATTAGCGCTTTAATACAGCCCCATCCCTCCAGGCCGGGGGCCCTTGGTTGAGTAGCAGAGTAGCAGTGGGCTAGCCCGTATGCACACATCACAAGCATTTACACAGTGTTTCACACTGACATGGTGGAAAGGGGGCCAGGGTGTCCTGTCAGAACTCTGTAGCCAGGGCAGCTGTGTGTACAAGGAGTCCTGTCTGCAGGGTGGAATCAGTTTGAATGGGTCTTTAAGGCATCTGTGTAACTGTGATGAATCATGATTACTTGCATTTACCATGTAGTTAGTTAGTGCCTTAGTAGAGTTGAAATACACTCAGACAATATAAAACCAAAGGCGTACAAAAACTACAGAAGAGACATCCATGTTGTTTGCTGTTTGTATACAGGATGCAGACATTAAACATCCAAAATCTACGAAATGCATCCTTTGTCAGGTTTTGCAGAAAAATATAATCTTCTAATTACATAAACTACAAACACACAGCATTATCCCTGTGTGCATGTTGTCTGTGTGGCCATCCCATGTGTTCACTGCTGTGGAATATGCCACACTAGTGTATGTGTGGAACACTGCGATGAGAAATTCATCCCATCTATCAAACAATGTGTAGCCACAAAACAGCAGATTGGCCTTTTTGTCGTGTGCCTTGAGCCTCTTCCCCAGTCTGTCTTTCCTTGTCTTCTGTTTGGCTCATTCCCCCACTCTCTCATTCCCTGACACAGTCAAGTGGTAGGATTTTCCTTCCAGCCCGTTGTTGAGCTGGAAAGCATGAGTGGGGGTTGGGGGTTGGGGAGGGAGCTGTAGCAGTCTTATGCCTAATGAATAGCACATCACATTTCCCATCCTCTCAGGCAAATATCCGAGACAAAAACAGCACCAGGCCGTGCCATCTCCATTTGTCTTCTTACACTTGTTAAGCTCTTCAGCACATTGGATTCTCTCTCTCGCTCTCTCTCTGCTTTCTCTCCCCACGGTCAGCTGTTTTACAATGCTTAATGCAGGGTCATCTTCCGCTTGGTGGATTATGGGGTAAGTCTTGTATGTTCTCCTAAATTTAAGGCTATTAGATTAAAGATACACTCAAAAGGATTACTTAAAGTTTAAAAGGGAATAGAATTTAAAGCAAGACGAAGCAATTACCCCACTCTCTCTATAAGATAACAGTTACAATGGGAAGATTGCCAGCCATATTACGTATGGGAGATGAGTGGTAGGTAATGACGCTACACTGTATATGCCTCCATACCACTTACATTTATTAACAGAGTCAGGGTCAACCTCAACATACAGCATGAGACAGCAGTGTTTGATGAAGACGTCCTCATTGCTTCCAATTAGGTTTACCACTGATTGATACATCAAATCACATTTCCACAGATTGCTATGAGATGGATGGATTTAGCTCTGACTAGATGGCAGCTGTGCCATCCCAATCAAGATGCCTTTCTAAATGACAGCGGTGGCGGCAGTGCTTCTGAACCTCAGTCTGCACATGAAAGGCACGAGTATCTCCAAACTTCAACCAAGTGTCAGCCTACTGTAGTAAAGAGTGGCTCTACTCTGTCCCTTGGCTTTGATCCACGCTGCAACCTCTTGGTCGTGACATGAAAGCAAGGTCTCTGGCAGTTTCTATAGCCACAGTTTATAAGGAAACAAAATAAAAAACCCCATCAACACTGGCACCGCCATGTCTCCCCTCCCACCCAGCAAGAGGGTGACAGGTGTCTGACACCTTCCTCATGGCCACAGTGACGATATCATTTTCTGTCATGGCAGACTTAGTTTCACTTGCTCATGACAGACAGCTTTGTAGAAGACAGACAGAAAGAAAAAGGGTTAGTTAAAAAAAGGAAAACAAAACAGCATAGAAAGAATGAAATACCTTGTAGCTGTCAGCATTTTTTTTTTTTTTTTTAAGGCGGAGATGAAGTGTTTTTTTTTTCTTTCCTGGTGAATCGGAGTGAGGATGAGGGTGGAAGGTGATGAAGGAGAGGAAGGGATCCATATCTTCTTCTTACCTTGCTGCATGAGAGAACCCACACCGAACCAGAAGCTGTTGAGCAGGGTGAAGTTGTTTTCCACCACGTCAGAGCCAGGGTTACAGGGGTGAGCATCATACCACTCATATGGGCTAAACCTGCACACACACACACACACACATACACACACACACTCAATAAGCGCCACTAAGGCCAGGATATGATAGCCACTAAGACTGGAACAGGTGAGGGCAGGTAAAAGTACATTTTCAATCCATCACGGAGTTACCACCACAACCATCAACTCATATATTTTAACAAAGAACATAAAGCATTGAAGATTGCATTTTATATTCAGATTTCTTCCAAGTGAATTTACCTTCATAACACTGTATTTATTTATCATTCATCATTAATGATTCTGATTCTGATTATCCAAGAAGATTATGGCACTATACACTAGAATCTGCCCATATTTGACACATTTTGACCACGTGGCCTCACTGGTTTGGGCTTTGGGCTTGAAAATGAAAGGTGGGCGGTTCAATCCTCGTTTAGAACATCAACACTTGAAGCACCCTTGAGAATGACACCTAACCCCTCACTGCTCCCCGTTTGTCACTACAGCAGGAAGCCCACTGTTCTGGGTTAGTGTGTACTTCACCTCACTGTGTGCTGTGTATGTGTTTCACTAATTCACGATTGGGATAAATGCAGAAACCAAATTTCTCTCATGGGATCAAAAGACAATATACTTATAAGCTACGTTCACCTCTGACTGATACTACAAATCACATTTCCACAGATTGCTATGAGTCTTCACTATTTTTCACCAACAGTGAGTCTTATTTTTTTCTGTTCGGTTCTATGCAGTGTTATTTATGTAGTCCTATGTCACATAACATGTCTCCAAGCACTTTACATAGGACATCTTCCTGAAGAGCATTTGCCTGGTTGGTTTATGCATCTCAGTGCCTCAAAACCTTAACGCCTTTCACCATAGGACAAATGATCATTACATTCTCACCCCAAACTGCTGTGCTTTCTCCACGTTTGACAGTGTGGTGAATGCGAAACTGAGCGCCGCGAAAGAGAACTGCTGCTGCTCGCTGTAATGAAGCCCAAACATTTGGAAGGGGGATGTTGCTCAGCAGTATGGAGCCTCCCGTTGTGCTCTTGATGGAGATGCTTAAACTTCTGCCTCTCTAGCCATGGCCTCTTAATACCTTAGACCAGCATGACTGGGAGACAACTGAATGAAATGAACTAGACCCTCTCAGATAGTGCATTTTCACACAGTATGCTTCACTGGCTTAAAGGAAGAAACAAATGAACATACTGTGAATTAATGGCCATATGTCTCTCGCAGAAACACATGAGAGATATGAATGGTTGGGAGACAATACTTGAATGAAACATTGATTTAATTTGTAGGGGAGTCTGTCTGTGTGATTCTGCAGACTGGTTAAGCTGCCGTAATGCAGAAAGCCATAACCTGACTTGAGGGCAGCACATTAAAATGCCATTTATGGCAAAATGGGAGGCATAAACTGAAAAATGGCTTCCCATGAAAAAAAAAGTCTATAGACCCTCAAAACCTCAGCTAGTTCATATAGCATCTTTTTAAACTGTTTGTGTTCTCTTTCTCTCTCTCTCTCTCTCTCTGTCTTTCTCTCCCTCTCTCCCTCTGCGGATAAAAAGCAGCCACTTTTGCAGGCAGATGGGAAGATAAAACATGCTAAATGTCAGTGCCTTCCTTTCCCTGAAATTAATTTGAATAATTTTCCGAACATGATCAGATTATCCTAATTTATTCAGAGTGTTTAGCTGGCAGAAGAAAAGGAAGAGATGCCTTGGATCCCTCATATCTAGATATATCTTTCTTTGAAAAAAGCCCTTTGGTTGGAAAAAAGGGTGAAATGTCCCCATAAGCCATGCATTCCACACCTCCCGTCTATGCTTATCAGAATATTGAAGTTTGATGACTTTGGTTCTTCCTTGGCTGTTGAAAGAAGTAAAAATTCAATAATAAATTAAACATACTTTCTTCCTAACTTGTAGTGCAAAGTAGTGCAGTTCTCTTAACATGACATTCATTTCTAACTGCCTAGTCAGGTAAGATTTAACACACTGCAAACAATGAACACTCAATATTTCACAAAGTCCAGGAGAG
Source organism: Tenualosa ilisha (assembly GCA_015244755.2). Classification (NCBI taxonomy): domain Eukaryota; kingdom Metazoa; phylum Chordata; class Actinopteri; order Clupeiformes; family Clupeidae; genus Tenualosa; species Tenualosa ilisha. Next base: position 2,535,171 of record PYXC01001801.1, on the reverse strand, counting down.
TAATTAAAAATAGAGAAAGAAAGGCAGAGAGAGAGAAAGAGAGCAAGAGAGAGCGAGAGAGAGAGAGAGAGAGAGACTCCTTGTCAATTTTGTCTGTCTCCTCAGACACACCTGAAGCGGTAGCTCCCTGAAAATTGAAACTTGGCCAGAGTGTTGGTATTTGAGGAGATAAGAATACAGAGACGCGGAGAAGAGAGAGAGGGAAAGAGGGAGAGAGGGAAGAAAAAAAAGAGAGAGAGAGGGAAGAAAAGAAGGTGAGATTGAGAAGAAAAAACTGCCCATTATTACACACCTGCTGGAGCGAAAGGTCTTATCCACACTAGCGAGGTATTGGAGTCTTAAATTTTAATCTGTATCGCGCTCCCTATTTTTATCTTTTTCAAATGTCTAATGTATATTTTCCAGGGTATGGGCAGTTCATTCAAGCGTTCCCTTGAGTCATGGTCACACCCACCACCTTTCAGTTACATCCCCAAAATGGTGGTGGTGGTGGTGGGGCTCCGAGGGCACCAATAGAACCTCATGTGAGATATGAGAGCAGCTTCATCACGTTTAACAACCAGACACTTTTGATTTATGTCTTTGTTCCACACACATAGAGGCATGAGTACATTCTTCGTGTCACTGACCCGCAGTCATGGACATGACGAAGTGTGTGTGTGTGTGTTTGTGTGTGTGTTGGGGGGGGGGGCTGCAGAGGTAAAATATGAGCCTTGAGCATGGCAAACACATAACTCTCGAACCCTTCTATTGTGATTGCTCAGTGGAAAACAACCGGGCGACCTCTATGCAAGCAACCAAAGGTTACGTCTCAATACGGTGAACAGGATGCAGAGAGCTCAAAGACTGATGGCATATTCAAAATAAACCATCACTCAGATGGCTGACTGACTCTTCAGGCACCTGACACACTAACACTCTAAGTGCATGAGAGTGCCCAAGTAAAATCAAAAGCGAGAGAGAGAGACATAGAGAGAGAGGTACCAAGCTGAGAGAAAGAAATAGTGAGCAAGAGAGGTAAACTATTCTAATTCTTATAAAACCTTTGCCCTTGGCTTGTAAATTCAGCTTTACTAGACTCGTGAAGTTTGGCATATCTGTGTACTCACAGGCCATATTTATGAGCTGAATATGCTCACTGATAGGCAGTTTTACAAATTTAGGGTGCTGTTATCACCTGGTGTAACGGGGCCCTTTGTTTGTGACAGCAGTCTCTGAAAATTACCTCTGCTATGGTTGATGGGGCCCGGCTGCCACCGTGATCTGATTTCTACTTGTGTCTTTTCAGCAGGCGCTGAAAAGACTGGAGTGTGTGTGCATGGTGTGTGTGTGCGTGGTGTGTGTTTGTGTTTGGGGGGGGGGGGGGGGGCCTCCCTGGGCTGATGAGTAGCCTACAGCTGTGTCATCTTCCTCTGCCAGAAATCTCACCAAAGGCTCATTCCATTCCCTCCGAGCTCACTCAAGAATCAGTCAGCGGTCTTCTAGGGCCTTCATACATTTAAACACAATGACCACCTGGAGAGGGCGGCAGCAAGGGCACTGGCAAACCCTCTCCTTTTCATTTCCTCCTTTGGCAAGGTAAACACTTCAGAGTTTGGAAGATAGTAAAACTGAAATAGTTTCAATTTGTGTGTGTGTGTGTGTGTGGTCTGTTGTGTCTCGCTGTAAGTGTGTATGTGTGCTAGTATGACCGTGTTTTAAGATTTTATATCATGCTATCAGTATAGACACAGGTGGCAAGTCTGGTTGACGCTCTAGAATGCCCACAAAAATAGCTCCTCATGTAACCATGGGGGAAAACAGAGGTTCATTTTGACTGCAGGCCAATCAGGTGCCTTGCTAGTAGTGACACTGAACTCCAATCAGATGGAGCTTGACTCATTTCCGAGGGCAATCCTTTTAGCTATTTATGTTGTTCAAACTGTCCGATGGGCACTGTCAACTTGGTTCACCTCCAAATGCAATATTGAGGCCAATTTTGGTGGATAGCTGGTAGCTTCGTTAGCTTGCTAACTTGTTATCTTCATTCATCACCAGTGTAAATGAAGCTAACTTTAGCTTGATAAACTGAGCTAATCAGACTGGTCATTGAAGGAAGTACAAGAAGTACCTGTCAAGAAGTACTCTTGACACTCCTGTCAGTGCTACTGGAATGAACAAATCATGGAAAATTGATATTAGTCTAAACCCAAGCAAGCAAACAGGTCGTCATCAGACAAATCATCTCATATGTATTTTGTTCAGTTTTACTTAGCGATCTGTTATTGTTAAGCAATTTTCTCTACCTGCAGCAGTGTTTCTCCACTCACTTGCATGATAAATCGACCACTACTTATCTTCCATTTTCCCCCACGTTAACCCCACCCTTGCATTTTGGGGGCGTCTACTAGACTTGCCGTCTGTATCTATAAAATGGCTATATGTTGGCTGTATGTTTTACCTTGCAATGACGAACAAGACACAGCTGACTCCCAAGTAGGCCAGCAGGATGTAGACCCAGATGTCAGGTGTCATGGGGTTGAGGAAGGAGAAGAAGCCGTTGTTGGTGTTGTTAGGCTTGCGGTAAAGGATGCTGATGCCCATGTTGAGGAAGGGCTTGGAGAAATCCACGACTTTCTCCCGTAGATAAGTGATTGTGAGTGGGGCCACGGCCAGGTCGGCTTTCTAAAAGGCATTTCAGGATGACAGAGCAAAAGTCACAAGACAAGCACAGTCAGCTGCAAAGCCACAACGTTTTAGACCTAGTGGACTCTCTGACAAACAAGGTCAAATCGTTTTAGGCTGACTAGCTACTGTCCCTCTTTCAATGGCTCACAACAGTGCAAAAAGCTCACTTTCTTTCATTTACAGAATGCTCACCTGTTGAATTGAATAAGCTGTTATCATGTGGGTTGCGAAAATACATCTTTCCAAAAGGCACTCAACAATAAAACCACTTATTCCAGCGAACAGCCACTCTCTCTTCTACAAGTGCACTGACAAAAATGACATTTAAAAATCATGTTCTGTGAATGGCAGTTTATTTTAAGCAGTGATGAGATCACAGTGAAATATCTGAAGTTCAATATAAGTTCAGATGACAGTTTTGACTGTTTTAAAAGTTCCTCACAGCCATCAACCTTATCTCGATACTATTTGTATGAATTATATTGTTCAGACTTACACGCACCCAGAATATAGGGTGCATTCATGATGACTCTGTGGAAAACAACCATTTTTTGTGATGACACATCTCAGATAGTTAAATTTAAAGTGAATGGAGAACTTGAACAATTAAGTCGGGGAAACTTTGAGATGTCCTTGAAGAAATGTGAAGTTAAAAAAAGATGGAATTCATGTACACGAGGTACACAGGGGTGAGTCGCCGTGGGAGAAAGGCACACAGACCAGCCAAGACCTGCGGAGCTGATTGGCCTAAGGTGCTACAGCTAGTGCCATGGTTGGCCTACTTTCCTCTTTCTCTATTGAGTCCCCCTCTGTCTTTTATAAGAGAAAGAGAGAGAAAAAGAGAGAGTGAGAGAGAGAGAGACAGAGAGAGAGACCAGAATAAGAATCCTTTCTGCTATGAATTGCAGGTGAGAACGCGGGAAGCTTTTCACCTGCCCGTTGTGTCGGGCTGCATATTTAGAAGGTCACTATTAACATGACCTCCCTCTGCTTCCACTGTCTCCAGGGTTGGACGCGAGGTTAATGAAACCAGCTGGCAGGCCCACGCCTGAGCGCCTTCCTCCTTCCCCTAACATGATGGAAGTCACTAAGGAGCTCAGACCTCCTGCTCCTCAAGGGATGGAAATGCATGTGCAGTCAGACACACACACACACACACACACACACACACACACACACACACAACACACGTAGGGCACGCGAGCACGAACAAGCACACACACACACACACATACACACACACACACGCACACGCACACGCACATACACACATACACACACACACAAACACACACACGCACACACACAGCTACAAACACTCTGCTCAGTTCTAAGAATAACAATAAAGAAAATGGCTTTTCGGGAGTGTCACAAATCAGCACTTTTGGTCTTTTTTCTCTCCTTTCTTGCTTCATCTCATTGCAGGCAGCCTGTCACTCTGCTTGCTTTCAGTCCTATGACCCGTTGTTTCAGTGAAATGTGCTGCTGCAGCGCTTTGAAGGCAAAACTTCCTTGTACGCCATTAACTCCGGCTCATTCTCTCCAGCGCTCACATCACGAAAAAAAAAACAAAACACTGCAACGCAACAACCCCATCAATGATGGGGGATGTAAATTCAGGAGAGCATTTGGAAGATGGACACAGCTGCATATACCAATGGCCAAGCCACACCCCAAACAACACACACACACACACACACACACACACACACACACACAAACTCCCGCTTACCAAAACCACTGATCTCACCACACCACCTGCATCCAAAGCAGCAAAGCAGAGTGTGGGCAGAGAGCTGTCTGCCTGCCAGGTATCACATACTGCATATATACAATATCTGCAGGCTCAGACCCATGGTACGGGACTTGGGCCCCTTGATGAAGTGTCATTTCATATATGGTCACAGTCATTGCACTTGTCTTATATAATAACATAGGACAATAGATGTACCGTATATAACTTGCTTATATGCTGACGGGTGGTTCTGTATAAGTGTGATGCCTATGTTTTACTGCGCTTTTCTTCCATATGGGCAGGTTTCAGTGTTCATCATTTGCCATTAATGGACAACATCCTATTGGTATAATAATTGGATCTGTTCATCAGAGTGTCATTGTCCCAAAGCCACTTACAGTAAAAACAACTGGCTGTTATTCATTTGTTTTATGTGATGCCTTTCAGTTCTGTAGTTACTGTATGTGTTAACTAGGAAATGTTTTTCAAAGGAAATTTAAATTAATAACAGACTTCTGTGGGAGGCTCACTTGACGGCACACACCTACACACATCCACTTGTTTTGATGAGCTCTGGTGCTGTCTAGGCAGAGAACTATCAATGAACAGCCCACACCATCTTCTCGATATTCACAGCATTTGGCCCCTTACTGTGAGCCACATGTCTTGTTACCGATTCAGCCTCACAGAAAGCTATTTTTACACCAACACACCTGATGGTATACCATTCCCAATATCCATCTGGTTACCTTATGCTAGTTCATATCCACAGTTTCCAATGATCATGAAAATAAATTTGAACTATGCGCGGGCAGCACATTCTCTCCATTACAGCTATATCAAACACGCAGCAGTATCAGCACAAGCGTGGGCACCAGGAGAGCCAGGCTCTCACAAGAGCAAATAAAAAGGCTTTTCATTAAAGTATTCTCCCAAGTCTAAAGGCCCAGCTGCTATCTAAATACACAGACAATGAAAGTGTGATACTCTGTAACCTTCCTGTGTAACTGTCTGGGCAAAAAGATTAATTACCGTGACAGAAACAAATGATGTGCTAAGCCAGCTATTAATGCTTGCGTCGTGGCATGATTAATGGGATCATCTATTGTGACTGAATCTGGCTGAACAAGGCCGCTTGCATCGTTTGGTGTTTTTCTTCGCGCCGCCCTTTGGCTCTGGCGAGGGCTTTGTGAGTGTGTGGGGAAGAATAGAAAGGGCACTGCCACAGAGGCCTCTGTGTGCTACTAATTAGCTGCGTAGCCCTACCAATGCTCCTGCCCACACTCCCAGTTAGAGGGTTTGCAAACAATGCCTGCACGCAGAGAGCCGTAACACCTCTCGTATCTACACACACACACACACTGTTTATATGTATACATGCCTGTACATGCATGCATGTATGATGTCTATCAGAGAAGTATGCAGTCTGGATCTGTCAAAACTATCTACACTCATGCATACATTTACATAGCCAACACACACACACACACAGACCAAACACCGGGGCTTAAAACAGAATACTAAATCTCACTTGTAAACCATATCCTCAGATGCACTTAAGAAATAATTAACTTTTCATGCATGATCTCTTTCATTCTGCCACTCTCAGTATAGTCTTGTGTTTGACATGACTCGCTGACCTACATACTTCTTTCAATATATCCCCACAAGTGAGCATGAAACAGACATACTAGGATGATGGCGTTCTGTAATTCAGTAATGAAACTATGATTTATGGCGGCTGATGGGTTTGAATGCATGGCCCTGTCATATAGTGTCACTTTATCAGCACATAACAACCACGGCCCGGTTTGTTTACTCGTTCTCTACCCTAAACCTGTGAGCCCCCGACCGCACGACCTCCTTGTCACCAGTAAAGCTTACCTATCGCTCACATCCACAGTGAGGATGCAATGAAACTCCTTTAAGGGTTAATAAACAGCCTTGATGGAAATAAATGGAACCGATAAATATATTTGACAGAGTTCATTAATAACCGCTCCCTCTACATCCCTGCTGCCTTCATCACTACTACGACCAGAACCACCCTGTTCTCTTTTTGGGGTCTGAAGTGGAAAACACACACATCCCTGTTTACTGTTTCTTTTACTATGAGTAGATGAGTATTGCAGCCACTTTTGGTAAATTGGATCAATTGATGGTGAAGATATGAAAGCTATGCATTTTAAAGATAAACGTGGGGAGAAAAGTCTTTAAAAAGTAAAATAATCTAGTTATTTTCTTTTAAGTCAGCACAATGGCCCCCGGCTATGAAGGGAAAATGCCATTTCGAGGAAAAAATCGGCGGCGGAATCCGTGCAAACATAAATCCTCCTTTGGAGATAACAGTTCAGGTTTACTCACATCAAAATGGCCTATCTATCCAAGCCGCTCCCCGCAATCGAGGGGGTCAGCTCTCTCAGCCTCCTCCTGGATTTGCTTTTCAGCTCTGCTGATTCACGATCACCTTATCTGGAGCTCGCCGAGCAGAGGCGCTGGGGCACAAAATGAAGCCTCTAAAATACAGAGGCTGCATCTTCGATACCACACCTGTAATTTGATAAGGACCGGGCAACGTGCAACGGTGCTCATGCCGAATAGTGGGCCAAGACAAAGCCTTTCTGCCAATCACACACCAGTAACACAAGAACCATATGCTAGTACCATACGAACAGACACTAAGAGTGGGGTTGATGGGTTGGTGAGGAAGGTATTGTTAGAGTATAAACACTTTAAATCTTGGAGCTGTCACAGATAAGCACTGGCCAAGGCCCAAACTGATGCCATATTGCACTTAAAGCCTGCTTGGAATATTCATTTTCAGAGCAAAAGCGCCAAACAGGCAGGACCAACATGTTACATTTGCTAAAACATTTGGGTTTTTTTTGTGTGTGTGCTTGTATATGTGTGTGTGTGTGTGTGTGTGTGCTTGTACGTTCGTTTTCAAGACAAATCTGGGTCTGACAACAGAGGAACAGTAATTCAAGTAAAATCATCCTTTTGTCTGTTGAACATGCAAAAAGAATGCAGAGTTAGGAAATGTGACGATAACTAGGAATGACAGACTCTTAGTGACTGCACATCTTCAGTGAATCAAAACCATGCAAACATTCTTTCTCCATATTTGTTATGATGCCTTCATAATTTCATTTTATGCCAATAAAAACCAGTGTGGTGACACAGCAGCGTGGTCGCGGACATGTTTCGGACATACAAGTGAAGGATGCATTTCAAATGTTCGGTCCCTCGGGAAACAATAAAATGACAGAACTGCATTTAGCTCTATACTGTCAGATGAAAAAGAATGTCATTTCCTGTAAAGAAAAGCACAAAACCCCCTCGTTCCATCCGTCAGAGACTTCCTAAATATTCATAGAGACTGGGCGTCAAAGCGGTGCCTGGGACTCCCAATGATAACAGCACTTCCATGATTGCAAAAAGAACCTCGTAAAAACAGAAGATGCCTCTGGGCAGAGTCTCTTAGGTGGTTACAGAGATTGAATGAGATAGTCGCCTAGTTTACGGTAGCCGTTGAAATAAAAAATAAAACGAAGGACGAGGAGAGAGAGAGAGAGAGAGAGAGAGAGAGGAGGGAGAGAGACTGAGAGAAGGAAAAACAGTGCATATATTTTCTGTCCTGATTTTTCATGATGCTCTCCCTTTGTCTCAAGGTGACTGTTATCACGTTGGATCTGGCCAAAGCTTTGGGAAAGATTAAGTGCTCCGATGATGCTTCCCCCTCCTAACCTTTTCAGCGCCTATCCATTGACTCTGACCACATGACTCTCCCCCCACTAAATGCCACTTAAGCTATTACAACTTCCTGGGCCGAGCCTGCCTCTGACCCTGAGGGGCCAGGACAGGGAGAGGGCAATGGGATGAAAGCCACTTCTCAAATGCCAGCAAAGCACCCTCCTTCATCGCCCGTCCTCAAAGTGGGGGATCTCAGCTTCCACATAACATCTATGTTGGAGCACTTTGTTGAGAGGTTGATGGGCACGTGGGTGAGACGTTAGGTTGGTGTGTGTGTGTGTGTGTGTGTGTGTGTGTGTGTGAGTGAATGTGTTTGTGAGTGGGTGTGGACAGGGTGGGGTAGGGGAGGTTGAGGGATTTTTCGCTGGCTCAGTGCAAATGTTTAACTGTGTACTTGCTGTGATAGCACTTGCTAATACCTTCCCTGTCTGAGCGTATTGACTCTTAGCTAACTTTACAGCCCTGCAAGTGTAGCATCGCAATTTAACTCATTGCTCTGCCACTGGAGACTTGGCTTACGCTAACAGCACTGCACTTAGAGCTCCATTGAATTACTGCACAAGGAGCAGCTAGTTTGATTTGCAGAAATGCAGCAACAGCAGGTGTACTAATAAACTGGCAGCGACTAAGGAGATGTGGAGAAGTCGTAGGGATAATAATGCCTCTTGTTACTGCGGTTGTCCACAGAGCTTAGATTTCTCTGCTTCAGCTGCCAAGCCTTCAGGATTTCACTGATACAGGTTGGTTTTTTTGTGTTTTGTTTTTTTGGTGCCGTTGTTTCCACTTTCATTATTTTATGTCTGTCACTGTTTCACACGAGCTTGCTCAACACAGCAACAGTCTTAAAAGGGAATGTCTTCTATTCCCCCAACTGCTACAGTCAGAATAAAGGCAAAGTCATTTTCAGACTAGTTTTCGTGGAGTGAGGGTGTTTCATAGGGATACGTTATGAAATAAAGATCTCTTCAGGTTTCCTTTAAAATTCGTCCAAAAAATGAAGCAGCTTTGCTCCACAATTTCTGTGTGGATTACAACATTGCCTTCCACCTGCAACATATTGAGGAGAGACTAAACAAGTCTTTCTTTCTTGATAAAGGGCCTTAAACTTCACATGAAAGATTGCCCCATGCTGTCAGCAAAAATTGAAAGTGAGCATTAATATGTTTTCTGAGAACTGTAAAGGATTTGAGTTTCCTATCAGTAATAAACACCAGCGGTAGGTAACAGCACTAAGGGATTGTTTTTTTTTTTTTTTTGTCTGTGAGAGAGAGGTAGAAGGGAGGAGAACGGAGAGGAAGGAAGTCATGGAAACCTATATCTGTCTCTGGCAGTCCAAGCTTGTACTCACATGCTCCATTAGCTCCCGGATCAGGCCGTTCCACTGGCCCTTGTCATCCTGCGAGCCGTACTTGCCATCTGCCACTAGGCGAATCTCATAGGAGAAGCCCAGGATGCCAGCCAGCTCCTTGAGCAGGTCGATGCAGAAGCCTTCAAAGCGGTCGTTGCCGACCAGCGCCCTGTCAGACTTCTTAAGCATGACGTATGGCTCCTCCTGTTCAAACAGAGAACATCAAATGAGCTGCCGTGTCGAGCTAAGCTCTTTTAGTCCATTTGAACATGCACACCTAATTTAGGTAAAGCGATTTCTGCTGTTAGCGCGCAGTGTCACTTAACGCAAGGCGACAGCTGATTCAAACGCCATGCATCAACGCAAAGATTGAGAAAAGATTGTATTAGAAGAGGTAGCATTAGTCAACCTTAATCAAACGCAGTCAACTGTAGAACAATTGTAAAGTATCACTTCATAAAAACTACTTCTAAGGCATAGACAGAGATGTATGTATGCTCCATGGCCTGATTGTAACTGTAGTAATGCAGCCAAAGCAGAAGGGGACCACAACATAAAAAAAAAGTACAGACACTGTTGCAAACAATAGTCATTTCAATCATTTACGGTTTGTAAATAACGTTAAATAATTCCTGAGGTAAAATGTTATCTGTACTATTTGAACATTTGTTCATGCCTGTCTGTGCCATATGGAGTGTGTTTGTTTTGTTGGGAAAAAAAATCCATCAAACGCCTTGCACTGGTACGCTCAATCGAGCTCAGAGAAGCGCTTGAAAGACAGCAGAAAGCATTTGTTAACAAATTCTGCTTGTAATCATGTGTTCTGTCAGCACTTGCACTTTTTCACGCTGCATGATGCACCCATTGATGATGGCTAGGATCTCACAGCCAAGCGCAGAGTGGCTTCAGCACAGTCTCGCGTGCGTTTACGACCAGGGCACTGTCAAAGCTTTTATGGCAGTGTAATATTTCCCCAAGCAAGTCGTTATTTGGGTCGTATAAACTCTTGATTAGGAACAGAACGCCGTAATGGAAATGAACATGCTCATAATGCCGTCTTCAAAGCTGTCACCAAACGCAGTGGAAACTGACAGGAGAGTACAGACAGCCGGCACGCTAGAGAAGAGAAAAAATAAATGAATAATAGGAGAGAGACCTGCTTTTATTCCACCTGTGTGTAAAGCCTGCGTGTAAATTAACTAAGACTGCATGACAATCAGTAGAACCACTTCAACACTCCCGCTTTTTTTATGAGACTGTGCCACACTTGCACTTGAGCGATTGTGCCATTTATGGCTTTGAATGAGCAGATATGCGATTTATAGTCCTTTACCGAGGTAATCGATTCTGTGGTCAAGGTGACCCCGGCTTTCTACTTGTTTCGCCCAATTCAAGCGTGACAGTGGCACGAAATGGGCAGCTGAGGAGAGGAAATGCTGCAGTCTCAATAACATCCTCGAGGATGTCTGACAGAGGAGCGGGGGGCGGGGGGAAAATGCCCTCAGGGCCGGCGGAGGAGGTGGTAAGGGAAGAGAAGGGGGAGGAGGCAGAGCTCAAAGCCAGCCTGTGAGGGTATGACTGATGTTGTAAGCGTGTGTAATGATGCTCAGCTGAGTTTGGAAATCAATTTCACTGCCCCTCTGTCCCATCTTGTCCAGTTGCCTTGATAGGAGATGTCCCAGAAGGGTGCCATTTGCATGCTTCTGTCACTAGGGAGCCCACATTTTAATTTGTCAGACTCGGCTGTTTTGTCAGGCAACACAGCACAGGCACAGCACAGACTCTGACAGTGTCTGTATATTAAATGTATGTAAATATACCAGACTTTCTGTTCCCACATGCTTTACATGAAATTGAGTGCAGTGGTGTCTCAGAGTTAGACTAAATTACCATTATACACTATTGACTTCGTTCTTGCTTAGCGGGGTCACACGAAGAGATTCCTATTTATTTCTGAACCATTCTTTTTTTTTTATTTCTGAAACACATTATGCTTGTTTTAGCATAGTACTATGAAACTGGGTCACTAACAATGTCAATGGCACCCTGATGATTCAGTTGGCCTTATGCGGATTGTGACACAATTTTGTGTTAGACTGACCTGCCTCTACCTTTTATCTCTCTAGCCCCCACCCCTCCCCCACCCACCCCCAACCACTCAGAGAAGGGTTCACAAAAAAGAAGCAAAGGGGTCCCTCAAGCCAGCTGTTTCACAACTCCACTGTGCATCTGCCTGACAGTAAATGCACCTCCCCTCTTTGCCACTGAAAAGGCTCTGATTACATCCCTTGTGGACCCTAGTCGGTCATAATTACAGACTAGCCGCTCAATCTTCTCTTAATGATAGTGTTTATCATTGCTGATAACTCATGTGTCTGACCAAAATAACCCTGTGAGGGCCGTTCGTTGTCAGCCCCCTCCCATGACAACTCCACACAACCCCAAAAACTCCCTTCGACAGCCTAAATGCAGCCCACTGAGCATCAGCACATGTCAGGGGTCAGGGAGGGCGGGGCCCCCTGTTAAGATGTACTCTCAGCATCACACTGTGGCAAACCGGATTTCTTGTCTTTGTCTTGTGCGCAAAGGCGCATTGACAATAGCGTCATCAATGCAGAGACAAGTCAAGCATACACTTAAACAAATTGTGCATCTCCATTTACTCTATGTGCAAAAAAATGAACAGAAAGGCAACTGGACACAAATGAAGAATAATGCAACGGGCATGTACATACACGGACATACATTCAGTGAAGCAACCAAGTGGCTGATGTTTTCGCTTCTGATTAACAGCAAAATAAACTTACTCAGTGAATGTAAAGCAGTTGTTTGTTTAGCCTATGGATACATGGGTGCACCAAACAGGAAGTAATTTGACCTTTTATGCCACTTTGATTAAAGGAAATAACAATACTAAATAAGAGCATACTGGTGTAGCACAATTACTATCCTCCCACAGAGACATGTAAGGTAATTATAAATATTATTATACAGAAAGATACAGTCTGTTATGCAACACAGCAAAGACCATTTCAAGTATAGCACAGTTCTTCTAAGGCAAGTCCCTTCACTCGGCTGCCATCTTGGAACATCTTCAGGCAGCTATTTGGGATTAAAAAGACCAGGCCCTATCAAAATGAATGGGCTGTACTGACTTAAAAACTGCATTGTGTGAATACTTGTCAAAATCAACCCATAGATCGCTCAAATAAAGGTAAAAGAGACATAATTCAAAATGGCGCCTACGCCAACATTTGCGGCATGGCTATAGCCATGGAGATAGTAAACATTACACTACATTTACACATTTAGCAGACGCTTTTATCCAAAGCGACTTACATTTGTCAATCATCAATTACATCAGGGCCAGTCTCCCTTAGAGCAACTTAGGGCTAAGTGCCTTGCTCAAGGGCACTGTGTGTGTGTGTGTGTGTGTGTGTGTGTGTAAATATGTAAATGTATTAAACAAAAGGTTAACTGTCAGTCATACTGCGTCCAACAATGTGATTGGATACTTTCACTGCAGGGCAGGACTTCCAGTTTCTCAACACCCACAATACATTTCTATGAAGGACTTTTTAAGTGATGTGTCTCCTCCTATATAAGTGTCTCTGAGTATAGCTTTAGATGCCCAAAGCTGTCTATCGACTATTCAGTTATTATTATATAAGAATTAATTAATGAAGCTCAGGCAGTCTAAAGTCCACAGAGATGGCGCCTAAAGCCAGTTGCGTGAGGAAGGGGAAGTGTGTCGGGGTTTGTCCTTCATGCTGGGTGGTTCTGTGACCTACCAGGATGGTGGTGATGACCAGCGAGCGGTTGGAGAGCGAGTCTGTGATGTTCATCCCATTGCGCCTGGGGACCTCGGTGATGTTGAGCCCCCCTGATGCACTCCATTTGCCCACCTGAGGAAGAGCAAGGTCACATGACTAGACTGTACAGAGAGCAGCCAGGTGACCTATTCTATCAGGCAGAGGTCATCTCTCTCTCTTCCTCTCTCTCTCTCTCTCACTCTACCCATCCCTCCCTCTCAGCATTATAAGACACTATAGCCCCCCCCAACCGACTCTGGCTCTCTCTCTCTCTCTCTCTCTCTCGCTCTAACTCTCCCCCCTTCCTCTCTGCTTTTTAAGACATTATACCCCCCAATCTCTCTCTCTCTCTCTCTCTCTCCCACGCTCTCTCACACTCTCTCTCTCTCTTTTTCTCTCTGTACTGTCAGTTTTAAATTCAACTCAGACAGTACATGTTCAAGGCATTCTATGTGAGAACAAAACACTGTCACTGCAATTCTGTTTGCTTTATTCTCTACTGCTGTTTTTGCTGTTATTCTTGACAGTGTGTGTTATGCAGTGCATTTCAAACAACACATCCGCAGCCATACCCACAGTCTCTCATAAACATACAGCACATTCACAGACACCACATAAGCCACCAGTAGGTCAGTCACAGCTGGACAAAAGCTGCGGCTCCCAATTAACTCCACAGAATCAAACACACAAACCCAACCACAGAGAGTCAAGACCGGTTCGTGGAAGGGATGGATTACTGCCAATGAGATGTTTTACCTGCAATCTGTGTTATGTATACAGACCATAATCTGGTCAAATAAAAGGGGTTTTAGATAAGCATTTCCCTCTACTGGAAGATCCATACACAAAGAAGAGACACACTCAAACAAATAATTAGTACAAACAACCCTGTGGTTGGTAGTACCATCATCCCCCATCTGCTAGATCATGCCCCCTCCTCTCCTCCACACCTGCATAGTCCATCAGTTTAAAATTCAACATGCCAGCAGGTGAGATGAATGACAGTAGGCAAAGGGAGCACATCACAAAACAGCAGCCCTCCTCGACTAATAATGACACCTCATGTGAGGGGAATGTGTACATTTGTTATAGCCTGAGTTGGCAACAGCAGGAATTCAGCAGGGTTTTCATGAAGACGACTGCTCCCTTACACATATGGGCTAACACATACTTGTTGCTAATTGCAGAAAATTTGTTTGATTCATTAAAAGTGATTATCCCAAGTAGCAATCCTCAGGTTATTTATGCTTCTTTGAGGAGGAAAGTGGTATGACTGGCATATCTGGGCACTAAAGCCGACAGAAAAAGCACTTTTTCAAGCGAGGGAAGTTGCCACAATTCAAACGAGAGCTAAGTCGTGAGCTAATATTCAATTAAGCAGGATTATTTTTAAAGTCCCTATCTGAACTCCGCTCAAACGGTTAAAGCCGATTCCAGCACTATCTATTCAAAGAGCACTGGACGTTTGACATGCAACCACAAAAGATATTAATGTGATTTCACAGTAACATGACACGGGGATTTTCCACTGGCAATGACTTAGACATGGAGGGAGCAAGGAGGCAGGGGAGAGAAAGGGGAGCAGCACACTAAACACATTTGAGATTGCTCAAGGTCCGTGTGACCTCCTTGACACATGAGACACATCAAGGAGGGTTAGAGAGAGCATATGCTTACTGGGTCAGGTTTACTTTACTTATCAATTACATGTATTTAAAAAAAAACACAGGCGAGCAAAAATCATATTTCTCCCTCGCCCCCCCCCCCCCCCCCAACATTTTCATTTGCAAGATGGGAAACAAACATATTTACACAGTCCATTAGTGGCAAAAGGCATCACCTTGCATCGCTATTAACACCGGCTGCAATTAGCAAGGTTGTGTACCCTAATCCAATTTGTTTTATGACCCACTAACTTATGCTTATGTGCAACCAGCCCATTGGATTCCTTGTTAAGGAGTAAATTATACAGTGAAATCTAAACTGGCTCCTATTTGTTCCATTATAGAGACAAAATCAGACAAGTAATGTGGGAGAAACAGTTGTGTCGTTATGTTGGCAATTTGTGTCGTGCTGGTTAGAGGGACCTATTATCCTGTGCGTTTCTGTTTCAGCACAGGCTTCATCATTCTGCAGCATTTAGAGAAGATGGCCAGACTCAATGGCACAGTACACCAGTACACAGACTCACTTATGGTGTGTATACTGTACCTTGGCCCTCTGACCGTGTTGCAGGATGCATAGTGGGGACCTCTTAAGTGCCGTGGGGAGATTGTGAGGGCTACCTTTTATGGTCCCATTGCCTGCTTATATATATTGGCTCCAAAACGCTATAAATCCATTTCTGAAAATATTCAAAAGTCATGTTTTTAAATTGTGTATTTCAGTAAATGAAGTAAGCACTCTAGACATGGCTTACGGAAGCAGAGATGTGTGAGCAACACCCTTCAGTTGTTTCAATGTTTCTTGTTCTGTTTGTTTGTTTTTAAGGACAAGCTATCCGTCTGTTTGCACTATGATTCTGACTTTATAACATCATAGATGAATAACACGGTGCCTGTCTTCACCAGGTGAGAAAGCCTACACGGCACTCAGTCTTGACATAAGATCATCTGATGGCCCAAACCACAAAGCACTGCGTGACACTGATGCAGTGTCTAATCAGTAATTATAGAGCTGTGTGGTGTGGTTAATTCTTGGGTGATTTAATGATCTGTTATGCTGTTGTGCAGATGTGTGTAAATAAGTAGTACACCATGATTTTCAGTTTCTTTTCCCTTCCCTGTGCGTGTGTGTGTGCGTGTGCATGTGTGTGTGTGTGCGCGCGTGTGTGTGTGTGAATGTGACATGGACACACTGACACAAAAATGCATACAGAGGGAGAGAGAGAGAGAGACAGCATTGGTCAGAAGCAGTACCTTCTCCAATCCATCCTCCTTCAGGCTGACGATGTCCAGGTCAAAGTCAGTGCGCAGACCAGTGGTTTTGTTAAAGCACAATCGCCCGGTAAGACCATCCCAGTGTGACTGCAGTGGAGAAACAAAGTCATATCAATTACACACACACATACACACACAGACCTCTCTTTCCTTCTCTCTCTCTCTCTCTCTCTCTCTCTCAGACACACACACACACACACGCGCACACACACACACACACACACAGCACATGGCTTGTATCTCCCTCTTAATTATGTTTTACATCCCAGCGCCTCAAACGCCTTCTCCCTGCAGACCTCAGTCTTAATTAACGACCATCTCATTTGCTTGATTCCTCACTAGGAAAGAAATTACGTCGTACCCTCGAAAATCTGATATACCGATGCCTCCTTATTCCACTTCACCAACCTCCTCCTTGTCTCCGCAACCCATCTCTCCTCCTCCTCTTCCTCCTTCTCTACTTCTCCCTGCTCCATTATCCTCTATTCATTCCTCTTTTATTCATATAAACTTTTTTTTTTTTATCCAACCTTATCTGTGCTGGCTGCATTTGGATTGCCTTTCTCACTTTTTTTGCTTTGGAATGTTCCTGCAAGAGGGAAATGAGCTGGAAATCTTTAGTGATATGAGCTGGTCGGATTTTTAAAATGCTTAGGGAAGGTGTCTCAATGTTTCCTTTCAAACCTCCCTTAGCACAGGGTTCAGTGAAGCATCATAATAGAAAGGAAAGGTGAGAGTGAGTTCCCATAATTCCTTTTGCTAGGTAACAGAAAACAATCAGCCCACATGAATACAATCTCTTCTTTTCCCTTAATGACAAAGCCTGATGTACAGTAGAGTCACACTGTCTTGAGGGTGTCCATAGCTTTTTGTAACCTCATGATGTTTTCCAGGTCAAGACAGGAGAATGTGGATAAGCAAGTAGAAAAGGACAGAAAATCTGAATCCAGCCTTTGTCATCTTCAACTCTCTCTCTCCTTCCCTTTTTTTCTCTTTCCCTTTCTCTCTCTCTATCACCCACTCCCTGTATCCATTTTCCTTGTCATCTTCAACTCCATCTCTCTTTCCCTCTCTCTTTCCCCCCCTCTCTCTATCACCCACTCCCGGTATTCCTTTTCCTTCTCTCCCAGTGGACAAGAGGAGTTCCCACTGTGTTGTTAAGGACTTAACAGAGACTTCTCTTCCTGCCTGTGCCGATAGACAGCTCTTCCGACTTAAGCGTTTCTCTCAATTATTGTTCTCTCTCTCTCTCTACTCTTATGGCATTCACCACGCTGCTCTGTGGCCCAACTGTGTGTTCAACAACCCTAATCTGCTTCTTATGAGTCACAATCAGAGCGTCTCTTGTGGTGGGAAATGCGAGCTGATTATGCTGCTTGGGAGATGCATTGTGACCAGAACGGGCCCGTTTCTTGGG
>PYXC01001801.1:2495000-2515000 GCA_015244755.2 Tenualosa ilisha | reverse complement strand
TAAAATGGCAGTGTGTTGTATGATGTGAATGATTCCATGTAATGTAGAAATGTAGAACTTCCATGAACAAAACTGTACGAAACATTTTGTGTAATCATTCACATCATGCAAATACCATGTCATTTTACTGGTGTTATGGATGTGACAAAAAGTAAATTTTTCATGGAGTATTGCTTAAATATTAACAAATAAATGTATCTAAACCTGAAACTTGTATCTAACTGGTAGTATGTAAGAGTTTACAGTGCATGACAGTATTGTGAAAGTCTGGTTCTGGTGATGTGCTTTATTTTTTCACCACCTCCACCCTCTCCATCACCTCGGCGTTTTCTCTCAGGCAGAAAGAGAGACATACCGTCATGATGCCCTCCAGGAGGCCCGAATCTGGCTTAGGGGGGATCTGCCTCTCCTGGGACCACTTCTCCACGATGGAGGCCACCTGGGGGTTGTCCACGTTCAGGATGCGGAAGCCAGTCATGTTTACCCCGCAGAAGCGATAGGGCTCCAAGTCAATGGCCATGAGGTCCTGCACAGCAGAGAGACGCAGGTGGCAGGGGGGGAGGTAGAGAGGGAGGGGGTAGGAAAAAAGGAGGATGGCAAGAAAGAGTAGGAAGGACAGATATAGCAAGACAAAAATCGGGATGGAAAGATAGTAAGGGCAGGGAAGACAGAGAAGCGAGAAAGTGAAAGAAAGAGAGGAGAGAACAACAAGGAGCATGGGAAAGTGACAAAGAGGGAAGAATGAACAGAGAGAATGAAACAGGCAGTGAAGAGAGGAAGAGAGAGGGAGAAAACAAGGGAGGGAGTGGGGGAGTGAGACAGAGAGTGTGAGAGGGAATACTGGGATCACATTCAGCTGACGGGGCCTGGGCTTTATTGAGGCTGCCTGTGTCTTTGTCCTCCCATAAAAGAGGAGGATGGGAGAGCGGGGTGGTGTGTGTGTGGGGGGTGGGGGGATCTAGAGGATAATACAGTGCTTTCAGTCAGCCTGAGCAGCCAGGGATAAGGGATTTCACAGGATGCACATACCCCTGAGTCCAGGACCCACAACCACGGATCCTCCCATCAACCCCTTTCACTGGGCCTGATTGAAACAGCCACAAAGTCGCTAAGCCGGAGTTCATGTTTCTCATTTGACACTGAGAGAGTGTTGATCTCGGTCTGTATTTCACCCTTTCTAACTCTCACTGTGTGACTAGGGGTGTGGGTGTATGCCTAGATTCTCTGTATGCACATGTAAGCACTATTTATAAAAGTACAGGGCATTTATTACATCACACACGCATCCTTGTGTGGTTAAAGAGCGACTAGGCACAAATCAACATTTCGAACAGAAAAACATTAGGCTAGACAGTGGTATGCTGTAGGATGTTGCATTTATATGTTTTAAGGTAATATGTAAGATTTTAAAGGAACACAAGACAACATTTTTAGGTTAATTTACCAGCTTCGTAGTCACTTTGATGGTTTAATGGCTCATGACAGGGTGAATAAAGGCTCTTTTGGCACCCTCTATCACTTAGTCACGCAATTACAAGCACTTGCAGTCTGAAAACACAGGTCATGTTAAATGAAACCTAAACTGAATGAAATTAAAATCGTGTTTATGACTTTGTCAGTCAACATAACTCCACGAAAATGATTATCGCTAGTTCCTGTGCTTTGGTTTGCAAACAAATCCACATGGATTGGTCAGAATATTGTTGCTATTTTATTTTTAACATCGGCGCCTGTAGAGGGAGCTCTGGAGGTAAAAATTGTAGGCGTATCTGGTATCACCTTAAGCTCCACTGAATCATCTGTGCATTTAATGTAAATGGAAGGACTGCCTCACAGACCATAATCATTCAGCTGGTTTAGGTAGGCTGTTCCAAAACATTCCTCATTCCTCATTCACCCCAATATTGAAACACATACAGAATCATCTTCATGTATATATATATAATGTATATATATATAATATTGCTTGCCAGAATGCTGCGGTAGGTTCCATTCACTTTGAATGGGCCTTCCCAACTGCTGTCAATGGCAACGGGTTTTTTGCTTCAGATTCACATCTGCATATCATTACACGAGTAGAGTTCATTCACTTAGAATGATGTAACTCCATTGAAAGTGAAAGGAGGTCAGCTGTGTTTTAAAGAATGTTTCAAGTTAAGGTTAAACTATTTGTTTATCCGCAGAAGCCACAAAAGAGTAACAAATTTAAGACGTTTATGTGAGGTTTTCTGATGCATTTTGACAAGTAGCCGTATAATAAGAGTGATGATGTATTGTCCGTCTCCGCCTTTGGCGTCGGGGTCCTGTTGGGAAGTATGTCCTATAATGAGCGCTGGACAATATATCATCCCTTACATGCATCTTGCCCAAGCTCTGAGATGCAGACTGCAACACCGCTCAGACTCCACAGCTGCCTGCCTGTTTGTATCTCAAAATCAAAAGTGTTTAATCCACTGAGGCACATTAATAATGTATTGGCATGCCCATTAAATATGCAAATACAAAGCTAACTCTCTCTCATAAACACACACACACACACACACACACACACACTCAACCACTCACACTTTCTTTTCATCACAGTGGTTTGTGTGATAGTACGAAGTACTTTGAGAAACTAGCATCCGGTTTCTCTTGTACCACCAAACACTAAAGCACAGAGCATATGTGATTGCCAGGGGGCTTCTATAAACACATTCGGGAAGAACATAATAGACTTTTTTTATTAACACCCCGTAGTGGTGGCAAATGGCGTGCAAGTGTGTGTAGGATAAATGCTAACAGTTGCCCGCAGACACAAAGGTTTTTTTTTTTTTTTTTTTTTTTTCTGTAAACCATATGCATGTAGGATGATGCTTGAATGTAATTTTCACCACAAGAGATCAAAAGAAATCTCTGTCAGACAAGACCTTGACAAAAATCCCTTAATTTCTCCTGGTAATACAAGTTCCTGTGGACTTAAAACAAGGTTGTAAAATAAATCCTGCTTTTAATGATAAAGTTAAAACCATCTAAGCCCTCACAGCCGTTTATTGTTTTGTTGATTTGTCTTGTTGATTTGTTTTGTCTCTACGAGGATTCTGAAAAGAAGTCGTAAGAAATAATATGTCAGTTACCCATATAAACCAATACAGTCTGAGGGAAATACACTATTTGTATACATAAACAAAGTGCATCTGATCACTTTGTGCTGCAGTGGTGCATGCTGGGTAAAAACCTAATAAGCCAAACCCAGACAGGAAGTCACGACCTAAACAGGAGAGATCCCTTAAAAGAGTGGGCAAAGCTAAGCCACCACAATGTGCTCTTCTCAAATTCTTCTGGATAGAGCCTGCAGGGGATAAAGCTTTAGTGATGACAGACTAATTTTGGTGGCGAAAGTGGCTATTACCCCCTGAACACATAGTTGTTGACTTTTCACGCTCTAATAAATAGGAGCTTCCCCTCATCTCCAAACAGTAACACAACAACGGCACTGTATCACGGACTGACTTCATTGGGCAAGTGAGGATGATTGGGTTGCCAAAGAAATGACATGTCTATTCATCAACCTGGCAACTTTTCCACCCGGCAGGTGAAATCTGCTTTAATGTTCCACAGCTTTACCTAAGATCAATGAAGCATTTAAGTCGTGGAAAAGGTTGCATATGGCCTTTAGGGTGGATAAAACTATGGAGAAATCTATTTTGTTTTACTGGAACTGGTAACATTGAAAAACCCTTAATTAAAATCAATACTATTATTAATGAAATACTTAATTAATTAATACTATAATTAATAATTAATAAAAAAAAAATTCAATGTCTTTGTCTAATGTGTAATGGACATCTTGGTATGAAAAAAAGAGTCACACTGATTTGCCCATAGTATTCCAGTCTATTGTGTCCTCAGAAGTTCAAGGCTGATTTGGAAGTGATACTTTGCTGTGTGAATGAAGTAGTGTTGGTTACACAATGCAGTGCTATGCTTCTGTGCTCGAAGGACGTCGCTCTTCACATATCTAGTATCCCACACCGTGTAAACGTATCTGAGCTCAGCTTCTTGCCACTCTGTCTGAACTCATATCATAGGTATTATAGTGTGGGAACATGAGAGCAAATGAGCAGTGCTACAGCATTTCTGGCCATGATACATGATAGTGTTATCTGTTGCTGGTTTGATTGAATTTGGATTTCCTGCTAATTTGGGTAGAGTGAAGGAAAAGCCATACATAGCCTACACAACAACAACAACAACAACAACAACAATAATAATGTTTGTGTTGTTATTGTTATTGTTATTATTATTATTATTATTATTATTAATCACACTTGCTGCAGAGCTGCAGTGGTACACATACTCACACACACACACAAACAGAATATCCTTTGAAAGCATGGCAGCAGGGTGGTTTAGTGGGAGAAAATGCTGGCCCCCTCTACAAGTTTATCCTGTTTGCCAAGGGAGGGATCTGAACTGCCCAAACGAAAGAGGCCTTCCAGAGGATCCCGCTGGCAAGGTCTGCAGGTGCAGTTCTGCAAGCCTTTTGTGTTCTCAATGCTGCGGCATCAGCTCCTGCTGCTTAGTGTACCAGAACAAGGGATGCATTCATACTGGAAGCGAGGACTGGCTTGGGCACGTTTTCCAGTGCCCAGTGGAGGTCCTCTCAGGTCTTGGTGATGACCAGAACTTGTCTATAGTACATGTGACTGCAGGTGCATATGTTTTTTTTTTTTTTTGCTACAGCCCTGTTTAAATTGACTTAGCGATTGTGGACCATTTGGAGACAGTTAAACCAACAAAAAATAGCAACCACATTTGGACATTTTGGACACATTTGGACACAACTGTGGAAGATATGTTGATAGAAAAAAAAATCTGCATGTATGCATCGGTGCTTTCATGGATAGTCTATGAGAATTAGTGAGAGCTGTTATCCCACAAATTTGGGTCTGGGTATGTGCCACGTAATTTGTCTGATCTGTACAGAGAAGGCATTTGTGTTACCTCTGCACAGACTCTCCTCATCATTTGGTCCAGTAATAAGAAGAGTTCAAAAGTTGAATGCTGGATGCTGGATGCTCTCTGCAGCTTTTTCTCTCCCTGTTGCTAAGAGACATTGATCTTGGCTAAGGCAAGTGGTGGAGGAACTGTCATATTATCAATGTTATTATTATTCTTTTGTTTTTGTTTATTAAGGAAATTAGATGTCAGTGCAGTGTTTGGTGAGTGTTGCTAAGCTGTCAAAGCAACACAAACTAAACAAAACTAAACAAAAAAAAAAAAAAAAAAAAAAGCAGTTGGTAATCCAGGGGTGCCAGCAACCATTCGGATGTTTAATGGAATGCTTATGGAAATTTCTGCTCCCAGTCTCTGCTTTGCAGCTCCGTTTTATGTACTGTGTCTAAAAATGACACGAGGAAGTCACTTATAATGCAGATGATTGCATCGTTCCCCTCATCGAAAAGCCCAAGTCTGATCACTGAAGCAGACATGGGGAGGGTCATAAATCAGAACTCTCCCATGCGCTCAGATATTAGCCGGATTGAACACACACCACCATCAAACCGAGGTCTGACACAATCAATTGACTCCCAATCTGTTGCCTTTGTAGTGCCTTTTCAAAGACTTTTGTTGTCTTCATTGGGGAGTCGGAGTGTTTACAGAGGGATATTGAAGACTCCATTACTCCACTGTTTTGTCAAACGAAATTGATATTGTGGACCCGTTCCAAAGCCCATTGGCAATTAGACGTCATTCATCAAAATATAAAACGGGAATGGGATGAGAACAAATGAGAATCAATTTGCATTAACAAGTGTTGTACATTACCAGAGTGGTGAAGATGTAGTGGTAGTACTCAGTCATCATTCCCATCATCTGAGCCTGGAAGAGAGAGAGAGAGAGAGAGAGAGAGAGAGAGAGAGTTGGTGACATGCTATAATAGTCAGTAGGTCACTTGTGGACGTCTGTAATCGATACAGTGGCCAAGACAAGCAAAACAAACATTGGTGCTTTTCAGCTGTGGAGAAGGAGAGGTAAACATGACACAGATCTCAATGAACCCAGGCAGCCTGAACAGAAGACCACTGCTTTCAGCTTGTTTGTGTTTGTGTATTTGTGTGTGTGTGTGCGTGCGTGTCTTTGGCAGCACCCTGACACCAGCCATGAGAGGTCTGATCCACTCACTGGGGATAACTCGGCACCCAAACCTCCCTTCCCTACCCTTCCCACTGCTAATCTACCCATCTAAGAGGCTCACCAACAAAAACAGCCAATAAACTAAATAAAAAAACAAAAAAACAGTAATAAACTAAAACAAACAAACAAACAAACAGGAGCCTTCTATGAGTCCACCGTACTATAGTCAAGAGCATTTGTCTGATGCTAAGTTAAATGCTTCTCTGTAGAGGACTGTGCTTTCTTCTATGAGTCCACTGTGCTATAGTCAGGAGCATTCGTCTGACGCTTCCTTAAACGCTTCTTTGTAGAGGCATGTGCTCTCTGTGGTGACAGAAATTTCACTTTAACCGCAACATCTCTCCTGACATGGAAGTGAGGTGAGAAGGCTGAGCGAAGCATCTGAAAAACAGCTCCCTGCCACACCTTTATTTTACCTCCCAACTTTATTTTATTTCCTCCAAGTCAAAGAAGAGCACGGAGAAAAGCCCTTTTAGAAAAAGCATTACAACAGGTCTTTTTTCCCCTTGTTTTGACAGGTGGCAAATGTTCCGCTCTTCCTAATAGCAAAACTCCAAATCAAATGCCCCTCGGCCCCGTGCCTCCTGGTCTGTCTCTTCACAGATCAAGAAAATATGCTTCAGTCCATCCCTCCCTCCTCCCTCCATCCATCCGTCCGTTCCGTCCAAGCATCCAGTCTCTACTCATCAGCTTTTCCAAGTACTGGCCTAGAGACAGCTCAGAACAGACACCTGATGAAATGAATTCTCACCCTTCTGCCTCCATTCACACACACACATACACACACACACACACATACATACACACCCACACACACACACGAAGGAACACGCACGCACACACACACACACACATACACACATGCTATAATAGTCAGTAGGTCCCACACAGACACACACACACACACACACATACACACACACAAACACACACAGAAACTTCTCATTTCCTTTCTTTTCCCCTGGAGGTGAATTCATGTACTGACAACTGGGGTTGGAGTGTCGATCCAAAAGCTGCCGTAGGGAAGGAGACACACACACACACACAGGTGGCTGCAAGAAACAGCGCGGCCCTTTTGGTGGCCGGGATAATGAGCGTTACCACAGACACATGACGTGCTGAATTCAAATGAATGCACAAAGACTGACTCCAGAACAGCAACACCACTGAGGAATTACCCATAGTCACAGAGATAAGGAGGTGGAGAGGGCTTATTATGGCAATGTTGAGGCACAAAATGTGAGACCGCTAGAACTTATCACAACATGCTAAAGCTTCTTACTTTCAACTTTTGGCACATAAAATGCAGCTAGATGAAATTGGCAGGGGATCAAGCTTATATATTTATTCTCTCTCTCTCTCTCTCTCTCTCTCTCTCTCTCTGTGTTACCTTTACTGTGAGTAAGATGATGTAGGCATTAAAGTGAGCTTTCCCACCAGGTTGAGATTTGCAGACGTGCTTCTGGAGCCATGCTCATAAACCCTGGAAGTCACCATTGGGTATCATAAATAAAACTCATTGGCTTGGACAATCAAGGTGCCTGTGGAAGTCACCAATGTCACATCTATTTATTTATTTTATTTATTTACTTGAAAAAAAAAAAAGTTGACCCTTATTTTCAAACACAGAGGTAGTCTAAACATCGGCAAAAACTCATTTAAACTTAGTTTGTTGAGTAAAAGGTTTTTTTTTTATCTGCTGTCAAAAAAGACAATTTTCCTAAAACCAAGTGTGTTTGATGCAGAACACTAAAACAAACCAGTAACCAAGAACATATTCATATTCATCTATGTAAGAACTATTCAAATTTCAAAGCTGCAAATCTTTCTCATTAACCACTGTCTATGAAGTCTATGACATACTGAATACTGAAATCCAAAATTAGCTAAACAAAAGGTTATGGCTACATCATCCCATCCCTCAAAAGAAAAGAACACAGTGTGTGGAAAACATAGGGTTTCCCGCCACATGGCGTGCCGAGGCACCAGAGCTTCTGTGCTGAGGAGTAACATACATAACATATATGATATATGGAGTAACGTGTGCCTGAGGAGGAGATGCTTTTCTTTTGTTTTTTCTTTTTTCTTTTTTGTTGTTGTTGTTATTTTTTATTGAATTTTAATTTAGGGTTAATTATCTTAACAATTTTAACCAATAAACTTTGATAAGACATACATATACAAAAACAGATTAA
The DNA here is from genome assembly GCA_015244755.2 of Tenualosa ilisha. Classification (NCBI taxonomy): domain Eukaryota; kingdom Metazoa; phylum Chordata; class Actinopteri; order Clupeiformes; family Clupeidae; genus Tenualosa; species Tenualosa ilisha. The sequence goes on along the minus strand of PYXC01001801.1, from coordinate 2,506,625 downwards.
TAATGATGGTAGTAATGCCACTAACGATAAGAATTTATTAGTGTACAAAGGAACAGAAATTATGGTTTTCTGAGCACTGCACACACTATTTTAATCTTCCCCTCCACACCTTCACACAACACTGGAGCTCTCGCTTGTTCGCTCACTCGCTCACTCACTTGTTTGCTTGTTGTGTGTTTGCTCAACTTGTACAAGTAAACAATCCATCCGCAGGATTTAGCAAGGCTGTGTTCTGAGTTGCAGTTGACAGAATTTCTTGTCTGGGATGACATGTTATCATTAATCTGTCAGAGCAATCGAGTCCTAAAATCTAGGGTATATTACGTTATTTCCCAAACTAGTTTATATTGATATTACATTAAATATTAAAATGTGTTGCTTACATTTATGCATTTAGCAGATGGTTTTATCCAAAGCGACTTACATTTTTTGTCAACTATTAACTGTTCAGGGCTAGTCCCCCCTAGAGCAATTTAAGGTTAAGTGCCTTGCTCAAGGGCACAACGGTGGCAGCTGGGATTCGAACCCACAAGTGTTTTTTTGTTTTTTTTTCAGGCTACTTGCACGCTAGCCAGGTTCCTTGACCGCTACGCTACCACCGCCCCACCTATGTTCTTGAAACAGTTTATACAGTATTAGATAGTATTATCTGAAATAAGTTACTTTGTAATGTACTGTACAGTGAACACATTGACATACAGTCTCTATAAATTCCATATGTGTTTGTTCAATCACCTGCTGATTTACTGAGGCAGCTGTTCTGAGATGTGTGTGATCTCCTACCTGTTTCAAGATCTGGGCAGCCATGGCATGACTGCAGTCAAAGATGATGCGGAACTCACGGCCTCTCTTCATCTCCTTCAGAAGCGGCCGTGTGTCGGTGGTGTCCAGGGGCAGCTGTCGAATCTTCAGCCGGATGTTGTACCTGGACGGGGCCATGATCAGCTCCTGTAGCCTAATGAGTCCTGAGGGAGACATGTGCATGTCGGGGGTGGGGTGAGGGGGACACTGTCTGTTTGAGAACACAGCAAACCAGCAGTGCACTATATACACAGGGTAAATGTGACTCAATATAGCATAAATTTAAATACCTTACATTACATTAATATCATAAATACACTGCATTTATTAGTTTCTTATGGTGTAATGATAAAAAACACAATTTAATTTCTATTCAGTTATATTCTGAGAGGAGCTCTGGAGACTTGTTTCAGCCTTCAGTCATTGCTCCTAATTTCTATACGATATATAACAGATACACATCCACACCGATCCCACCTGTGCTGTCATCATAGACCACAGTGGCTGTCTTCCACTTCAGGAACTGCACAAGGTCGAGGATGGCATAGCTGAGCGAGGAGTAGTCTGGGTACAGGTTGGCGTAGAAGGTGTCCCGGTTGTCCATGGGGTGGTGCTTCCACCGCACCTGGATGTGAGGGACTTCCAGAGCATTACAGATGGACTGCACCGCATTGGAGGATGAGCTGTGTGATGGGCCAAAGATGGCCACCACGCCTAGGGAGAGCTGGTCACAGCTGGACAGGGTGAAGGATGGGGGTGAATCAGGTCAGTAACAGGGCTAAGAAAGGAAGGGCACATAGAATAATCTAAATAAATAATCTCTATATAATCACAAGTGACGTCCATCAGCTGAGTTGCCACTGCTGCAGAGTGGGGCAGACTCCCACAGATACAGGATCATGTGACTGAGCAACTGTGCAGCAGCCATGGCTCATCTCATTAATGTAAAAGACTGAATACCGCTATCATGTGTGAGAATCATTTCTAACGTCTGCATTAACCTTCCATCCATCGTCCGTGACTCTTGTCTTATCTTCACTTATCCCACTCACCTTTTCTGGATGCTTCAAAGCTGTCGTAGATATTTATCCTCTGGATGTCGTACGTTAACGTTGTGTTGGGAAGTAACGTCCTGTTCCTGTTGATGTTATTGACAGCGAACTTAAAGGCCAGCTCCTCTGAACTCACAGGAGCGCTGGGCGAACCCTCTGTTTGCTCAAAAATACCCCCTGTAACGAAAAAAAGCAAATAGACGAGAGCAAATAAATGAATTAACACTGGAGGACGATGTAAACAGAAGCTTGTTTCCTTGCTGCAATCCCAAGCCTCTGAAGGCCTGGTTTTGTTTTCATTTCATTCTTTTTTTTTCTTTTTTCCTCTTTTTTTTTTTAAGTGGGCTTCACATGTAATGGTGGTTGAAGACAAAAAATCTGTTGTTTAGCTAGTACCACATTTCCACAAGTAAACAGAAGGAGATCAGCAAGAGAGGGGGAGAGAGAGAGAGAGAAGGGAGAGAGAGAGGGAGAGCGAGAGAGAGAGAGCGAGAGAAAGGGAGAGCGAGAGAGAGAGAGCAAGAGCGAGAAAGAGAGAGAGAGAGGGAGAACAAAAACTACAGCGAGAGGCCGTACTGCTTTTCCATCCAACCATCACTGTGAATACCAAGTCGTGGCTTTGAAGTTCAGACATGCAGCGTGTGGAGGGGGGTGGTGGGCTGGGGAGGCGCAAAAGAAAATGGTTCCATCACCACAAGTGCTCGTGTGCTTTTCCCCTCCTGCTTCTCCGTCTGCTTTCATGCCCCGCACACAAAAAGAGCCCTGATAGGCTCACAAAATGGAACCTATCTGGAAGATGGGGTTTTTGCTCCCAAATAGGTGTAATTGTAAATCATTACTGGATACGTCTTCATCATGTGACACACATGGGATATGTGTGTGTGTGTGTGTGTGTGTGTGTGTGTGTGTATGTGTGTGTGTGTGTGTGTGTGTACACGTGTGATGCAGTGTAAGTAAAGGGAGACTGGCGCCATGTTAGCTATGCTGACTAAAGCTGTGATATCTACAATGCAAGCCCCACTGGTCTCTCTTACCCTGCAGAAAAAAAAAAAAACTCACTTTTATTCAAACAAAAATCAAAAATGTATCCAATTGCCTGGACATGCCGTACATCCATTATCAAATACATCTCGGATGAAAACAATATCGCTTTCAAAGAGGTGTCTATGTGTACGTATTGTAGATTAGTGAATAACATGGATCAGATGCTTTGTCAGCTCAAACAGCTGAGCATTAGAACTTCAGAGTGAAATAGGTCTATTAGTCAAGTCTGCTCTGAAACGGTCTCCTGCATAACAGCACTGGCAGTGGTGACTTTTGCTGTTGTCCATGTCTGTGTTTTAGGAGACTGACCTCGTAAACTGCCATGATGAAACAGCCTGCAACTATGGGTTTTGCAGGCTGTGGATAAAGGATTATTTCAACCAATGTGCGGAACGTGTTTAAGAGGAGGGCACTGCTTGGTGAGGCACTGCAAAGTACACACAGATGGACACACACACACACACATGCACACACACACATGCACACACACACACACACACACACACACACACACACACACACACACACACACACACACACACACACGCACACACACACACACACACATGCACACACACACATGCACACACACACACACACATGCACACACACACACACACACACACACACACACGCACACACACACATGCACACACACAGTAGTTGTAAACTGGTGCGAGGAAGATTGTGTGTGGTGCCACTTTCCCCTATGCCAGCGGACCATCCTCTGGAGATGGTCAGAAGGAACTAAGGAACACATTACAAGATCCAACAGAGGGTACCAGACCACACCACACTGTAACACACTATAACACACACACCACGCCACATTAGAACACACTATAACACACACACCACGTCACACTATAACACACTATAACATACACACCACGTCACGCCACACTATAACACACTATGACACACTGCGGGCGTGGTGGAGCAGTAGTTATGTCGACTCAACGGACAATCGGACGACCCGGGTCCGATTCCTAAGCCCCCCGTTTTGAGTCTGTGTCACTTTCGACAAAAACGTCTGCTAAATACCACTTACTATACTACAGCATACTACACCACGGCCCACCACAGCAAGCCAAGCCCCACCACTACCATTCCCCAGCAGCCTCCTCTATTTATGGCTCCAATCCCCCTCACTTTCCATGGGGACGTAACACCCCCCTCCACCACCACCACCACCACCACCACCACCACCACCACCCACTCATCCCCCCTCTGGAAGGGGACGGCGCATTAAAATAAATGAATCCTGCCGTTTTGTAGGGAAATCTCATTAGAGTACATTAAGTAATTGCTGGGGTATATACTAATTTGACTGTTAAGAGGATAAAATGCGCATTGCTCGGAAGCACTTTAACAAATTTAATAAACAGGGGAATGGGCTCAGTAGAAAAGAGAGCAGGGTAGGGGTGGGGGTGTGGTTGGGGAGTCCCGGGATCATTCGCATTGCCTTTTCAGAATTCTGTCATAAGCTAAAAGCTTAACGAAGCCCAGTGTTCCCATTTCCATCAAAGCAAAAGTGTGTGCGTGTGTGTATGTCTGCGTGTCTGTGTGTGTGTGTGTGTGTGTATATGAGACATAGAGTATGTTTTCTAGAAGCAGAAACACCCAACACCCAACCTTTATTAAAAAGGCATTAAAAAAAGACCAATTGTGTGTGTTGTTTATGGCTAAGGCCAAACGCATAGCGGGCTGCAAATTGTCGTGTTTCTGAACGTTCGCTTCCTTTGCATTCCGCAAGCATACCTCGCTTCTCTATTTGTAGTCTGCATCACAAAGGATCCTAATTAGTCTCTGGGGTTGGGCCAACAAAAAATCCTACTAATTGCAGCTGCTGCTGTTCATAATTTGTCCCAGGGTGAGCTGGTATGTCGACTGGTATCAAAACTTAAGGAAAAGTATGGTTTGAAATTAATTGTATTTTGTCTGCTAAAAACATGCAGAGCCACATTCTGTTTTGCATTTTCTCTGGATAAACTGTGGCTTTACTGACCTTTGGCTAATTTATGTGTACCCTTTTTATATTTAAACAAAAGATGCACCAACTTAGAAAATCAGCTTAACAGGGCTACTTATTACATACTGTGTCATTAATTGGAATGTAAGAGCAGATTTCACGAGCACAACTGATTGAACAGGAGCAAGCACATGATTAACGGTTAAGTAAATGTTGTGAATTCACAGGAAACACATGGGCTACACTGCCTTCCTAGAGCTTAGCTTTTGTAAAGTTCGATACTGTCTTTCTGGAATGACAGACTATGTTCTCTCAGTCCATCTTCAGTCAAATGGGGGTGTGAAGCTCAGACTGGTATGAGTCTCCTAGCCCTTCCACATGCTAATGTCACCAGACACCTTGTGCCTCAGAGAAGGCCTGCATGAGCGTGTTGCTGCCAAGCAGGCAAGCGCATGCCAGACGCACACAATGACACAATATCATTGTTTCCGTGTTTCTGGATGTTTCTACTGCATCCTAGTGAGCACTAAACATTTGAGAGGATGCCTTTGTTCAGTCTCTCTCTCTCTCTCTCTCTTTCTTTTCCTGTCTGTCTGTCTGTCTGTCTGTCAATATCTCTCTATCCGTCATTCTTCATGTTGGTGTTCCCAGTAATCTTGTCAAGAGATGGCCTGCATCCCTGAACCACAATGGCAACCAAGGGACAATTGTAGAAGACCACTGACCACCATTACCCCTGCGCAATAACTTACCAATTACCCCCACCCCCACACCAAATAAAATTATGGTTGCTTTGGGCATCACAAGCTGAAATCATCTCTAAAGGGGAATGCACTTCTTATGCTGAATTTTCTCTAAGTAGCTGGAAACCAAATGTCAACCACACACACACACATCTTCACATTAGGGACATGTTACACTTTTATTCACTGGCCTATCATTGCATATTAGTGTATTTCATAAAACTTTAAATTCAAATGGTATTAATACAGCATGCTTTTCGCTTGGGAGTGCACACTTTTGTTTTATTCATTTATCAAACTAATTTATTTTCCTGTTTTTCCAGTGAAATATTGAAACTGTGAAGGGTAACCACCCACAGCAATGGCAAGAAACATAAATTGCCCTGCCTGAGAATGTAAACAACAAGAGATTTTCCTTGTGATGGAGGCAACATTTCCTTGAATGAATATAAAGAAATGCAAATAAGAGAATCCGTCATTTTAAGAGCAGCAGTTGATCTTCAGTGACGGCTTAATGATACATTAGCTTTGGTCCTTTACAACCACTCATAGAGCCACAGGCAAACGTTTCTCCTGAGTCAGTCTGTAGCCGCACTGTGTTGGAGCACACGTGTGTGTGCATATATCACAATTACCGCAGGACCGGCTCACTTTCTTTAAGAGCCCGGGATCGCTCTATTATATTGCGGAGCTAATTAAATGAGAAAGATTAATTTCATGTGAGGAGATATTGATCTCTTTGAAGAAAGGTCTTCCGCCATGCCAGTGAGAACCTTTGATTGCCCCTTTGGAGATGGAATTAGAGGCGGACAAACATTGCAAGTGTTGTGTGCCCACATCCCCAGCCCCTTACACACACATCCAAAACACACACACCCACACACACGCACACACACACACACACACACACACTGTCATCCCAACCTACACTGCCACATGATAATGAGAATTTAGGCATCACTCTGGATAACATATTTCCATATAAATTGAATGGGACCTAATTCTCATGTTTAAGTGTGTAATGAGAGAGTTGGCTTTAATTAAGTTATGTCCGCATCTCTCACACACTGAATATTCACCTGACACGATCAAAAAGGCGACACAGTTATTTATTTGATATGATTAGTAATACTCATCTGGCCTTCCAAAGCTCAGATATCACCACTGTCAAATAACTGTCAGGTAACAACACGTTTGTAAAATCTAATTTTATGCTCAAGTGGTTTGGCTTCTGCAATTTAACGCAGCTTTCACTCTCTCTCCCTCTCTCTCCCTCTCTCTCCCCATCTTTCTCAGTCGCTTCCCTATTCACTCGCTTTTCCTTCTCTGTCTTTTTTGCTTTCCCCTCCCGTCATCTTTCTCCTACCTTTTTCTGTATAAATCTTTCTTTACTCCAGTCCCTCCCTCTCTCTTTCTCTCTTTTTCCATACACCCCTGCTCTTCATCCCTTCATCTCTCTTTCTTTACCTACCTCCCTCACTCCACATACATCTCTCCCTGTAGGCTATCTCTACCTCCTTTCTCTGCTTCCATTTCTCTCTCTCCCTCTCTCTCACTCTCTTCTCCAACCTCTCTCTCATTCAGGTCTTTCTGATCACATTATCATTCTCAAGCACACACACACACACACTGGATAATATGGGACTGGGCATGGAGACTTGATTTCGGGCAGGAGAGATTCCTTTCATTCTGCCTCCACACGAGGTCCATCGGCTCTGCTGGCCAAGCCTTAATTAACAACCCCGTGGTGAGGTTACAAGGCCTTCGTTCGCTGGAGCTGTTTTAATATGAATTTATTTATTTAATATTTATGAGACCACTTATGTAGATAAGAATCTTCTAGAAAAATATAAAAATGCAGAAAATACAGAGAATCAGTTTTTTTTCCCCTGAAATGTTTTTCTCTGAAATGTGTGTGTATATGTACACATTTCAGAGAAAAAAATATATATGTGTGTGTGTTTGTGTATATATATATATATATATATATATATATATATGTATGTGTGTGTGTGTGTGTGTGTGTGTGTGTGTGTGTAAAGAAAAGCTGCTGTATTATCAGTGTTTTGCTGTGTGTGTAGGCTTCTTTATCCCACTGTGGGATACAGCCAGACTGTACGGAGATGATGCTGGGAGTTAGGGAGTGGGCTTGCGCAACAGGGACACTGACTCACCGCCTGCGAAATCCCTACACCAATTAGCTTCAATATGTCTCTTCTCCAGCTGCGCAATGCACAATGCATGCAAGTAGCTACTTCAGCAACCGCCACTGCCACCCTTCCGCCCCCCGATCCCCAACCCCACCAACCACCCGCTCCACCTGACCGACTCACCACACACACTCCATGCCCCAGCAAGCTCCCCGTTATCACTGAGGAGGAGGGGTGGGCAGACGCCCTCCCCTGCCCCCATGCCAGGGCATGGAGCCCAGTCTCCGCCAGCCAGCCTCTGCCAAGAAAACAAACAATGGTGGCTGGGGCCAAGAGCACACAGACCCGAATCTGAGGCACCGCAGCCCAATGGACTCTAATGCACTCTATTGTCTATGCAAAGTGACAGGGGCAGTCCACAGGCTGGATGCTTTCTTGGCACAGCCGGACGGATGCTGGCAAGCGGCGTCAGAGGTAACTGACAATATGAAGGACAGGACTGATCTGAGGGAGGGTTTTTAGCCGCCTGTGTCAGCTCAACTGGATGTTGTGCTTCTGGCTTTCTTTCCTCTGTTAATTGACAAAAAATACCCCCCCAAAAATGCCTCAATGCCTCCAGAATTCGACACTAAAACAATAACAAATTCCTGATACATGCGAACCAGGTGGTCCCTTTCTCAGTTCAGCTGCACTCATTCACAGGGATATGGCACATTCATTCTCCAATCGCACCAAAAACCTGCAGAAGAAAATTGAAATGAATGGGACTAAATGGAATTTAGCATGACAAGTTAGCTTGCCCGCTGCTGGCTGCTGCTATTGAGAATGCACAAAGGTCTACATCCATCATTCTGGGCTATTTCAGCTTCCTCTCTCTCTCTCTCTCTCTCTCTCTCTCTCTTTTTCTCCCTGGTCGTCTGCAGATGCTGTGTTCCATGCTGGCCTCTGTATTTTTCAGCGAGGGGCTGACACGTGTGGAAATGTTATTCGCATTTACTTATTCATTCCCTGGACAAAGAAAAAGCTGAGGCTAAAGTAAGTGCACACACAATTATAAATGGCTCCGCTCAGAGCGGGAAGGAGAAGGCAAGAGTGTGTGTGTATGTGTGTGTGTGACAGAAGAGAGAGCCAAAGAGTGAGAGAGAGAGAGAGGGAGGAAAAGAAAGAGAGAGAGACGGATAAAAGATGAGAGAGACAGGCACCAGGCTGACATCAAAGTTCCAGAGACAGAGGGTGTTGACTGGGGTGGGCACTGTCAGGAGATAAATGAAAAGTGACCTTATGAAAACTTATCCGGACTAAGCCGCCACCACTTTATTTGGTTGTCATGCCACACTTAACATCATTTCACACACACACACACACACACACACACACACACACACACACACTCTGCCTCTCCTACACCCAGTAAGTAAATGTTCTGGGTGCCTTTATTTAAAGGTCTATGCAGGAACCACCACAACATTACAGAGCACAGAGTCCAATAGTTGCCTTTTAGTATTACTGAGCCTCTACCACTGACCAAAGAACTCGTCTGAGCCAGATTTGGGCCATTTAAATTGGCCTCATTCCCATGTTTGTGTAGAGGGCACGTGTTCTTGTTGCGGCTGAAGCCAGCAACAGCGACCCTTTTGTGTCCAAAGTAAGAAGTGTGTGTTCGGGGCTCAGGAGGAGGGATCAGTTTCGCTGCACGGAGCCCAAGATGAAGCGAGATAAAGAGCCTGTTTTCACCGGCCTGGGGGCATCATTTTCATCAATGCTACATGAAGAGACCTTTTAATTCCAGATTTCCTCCGGCGGCAGTCCCCAATCCCCAGCCCCCACCCCCGTACCACCGCACCCCCGCACCCCCGCCTCCCCCACCAGCCCGTCTCCCGCCATCATTAAAATGGATCTCCAAAACAGAGATCACAAGGTTAGATACCCGCAGCCGCCTGCCAAGACTAAGGGCAGCATAATTGACATTGATTTTGCACTTTAGGAAGCAATTAATATCTAGACTGAGTTAAGCGATGGAATAGCAGTTCCAATTTTATGAGCCGAGGGGGCCAAGGCGGCTGGGTATTGTTTACGGACTGCCATTGATTTGCCTGCTTTCTTTAGGTCTGGCCAGCTGCTCGGACCTTTATTGCTAAATCTGCTCTTCCTCCTACAGACAATGGCTGTGTACAGCTCTTTCCAAAAGCTGAAGAAGCACAAGCAGAGAGAGAACAAAATGAAGGCTGTAAAATAATATACTAATAATACAACACAGGACAGATATAGTTGTACAGTAAGCTGACCCATTTATTTCCAACACTAAATGCGTTTTCTATCATCAGCCTGACATAAAGTAGTATACTAGGCACCGTCATAATGGGGTGAGATGTGAGGTGTAAAAGGCAGCAGTGGTACAAACACGCAAAGCAGAGGGTGTGTGCACTGCAGACACTGCGTCCTTTCTCAGTGTGCGAGGGAGAGACAGAATGATGCCCAAAAGATAAGCAAGCAGCATGATTTCTCCAAACTGTGGTTTTAGCAATGACTGAGACACCAGCTCCAGGGGGAGACTGGGTCAGTCTGATTTTCAAGGTGCTTGCGGACAACCCTAAATATAAAACTGGCCCACATATCACAGGAGAGACCACTCATATGCAAAGTTAATGCAGACAAATGAGAGGGTGTGTGTGGGGGGGGATACCTGTGTGTGTGTATGTGTGTGTGTGTGTGTCACTTGGGACACCTTTGGCTAATTTCTGGGACAGGAGGGCCTAAAATGGAAATTGACTGCCGTTCCCGTCAGGGCCCTGTTTGCTTCTCCTGGAACAAAAGCAATCATGGGAGCTTGACTTTGGATCGGCCTCTTTTACCTCTGCCCAATTTTCTGGGCTGCATGACGATGGCGATGGAGAGGAAATTGCTCTGCTCTGACTGCTCACTTGAAAACATTTTGAATCACTTATGCCTTTTCATCGTATGAAAACGCGTCTGGGAGACAAATAGGCCCTTTGACAAAGTTTGACAAAGACAAGTTGATTTCTTTGCTTATTACCATTATTATCATTATTATTATTATTATTATTATTATTATTATTATTATATATTATTATTATCATTATTATCATTATTATTATTATTATTATTATTATTATTTTTTTTATTATTATTATTTTATTTTTTATTATTTTATTATTATTTTATTATTTTTTTATTATTATTATTTTTTTTTTTTATTATTATTATTATTATTATTATTATTATTATCATTATTATTATTATTATTATTATTATTATTATTATCATTACCACTACTACTAATAGCAACAATAATAACAATAACAACAACAACAACAACAACAACAACAACAACAACAACAACAATAATAATAATAATAATAATAATAATAATAATAATGTTACATTTTGCACACTTACATTTCAATAGCCAGTATATTTCATTGTAAATAATCTTTGATAGATAGTTTGAGTTCTTATATGATGATGTGGCTCTAAGAGAGAGCTAGGACAGAAAGCTTCTCATAAATGCCCACATGATGTCTGTTTGCTTTTGGATGGTAGGGAAACAGCAGAGGCTGCAGTAGAGGCCCTCTCTTTCTCTCCATTCCCCAACTGCCCCATCCGTCAATATATATGCTGCTTTTAAGTCTGTGTTTATGGGTGAACCAGGGACAAAGAAAATAAAGGTGTTAGAATGGCATGGTGAATGGTTTTAGTTTAGGGAAAGCGGAAGCCATTCATGAGCCTTAAGGTGATAAAAAAAGTAGTGGGAGCCAGAGGTGACAAATAGTGCAGTGGGCTAATGCAAAAGAACCACACAGGGCAAAGCTTCAGATTTATTTGTGAAACACATAAGCCATTCA
>PYXC01001801.1:2485000-2490000 GCA_015244755.2 Tenualosa ilisha | reverse complement strand
TCTCTCATGCCAAATGAGTCTGGGGATTGATGGCGTGGTCTACAAATGTATGTGATAGCAGGGCCTGTGCTCCATATTGCACCAGCCCACTGCACACCAAGAACGGGGACAAGCGTGCGCGTGTGTATGTGTGTGTGTGTGTGTGTGCCACCTGTCAAACTCATGTCACCCCTGCGACGGGCCGAGACACAACTGTCTTCCGTGCCTCCCTGCGTCCAGTAATTAAGATGGGTGACATCCAAGGACGGTGTCAGATAACACTCCCACTACCCCCACCATCACGCTCTGTGTCTTAATCAGAATAAGTTATCCCACTGTATTCCCCCTCGAACACACACACACACACACATAAACACAAAACAGCCATGGTATAGTGTCACATAAAGCCTTGCTACCTTCACGCTGCAGTGCACAGCCAGGAGCAGATGGGTGCACCAACATGGCACAGAGAAGAACTCTCCACAGCGCTGCCTCCTGAGCCTCTCTGTGTCTGAGACAGGCAGTCATAGACACACACTGGGCTTTGGGTGATAAAACAAAACATATTGAAGACTGAGGCCTTTTTGATACCGAGAGAGAAGGAAAAAGAGAGAGAGAGAGATAGTGGGAGAGAGAGAGAGATAGTGGAAAAGAGTAAGAGAAAGCCAAAGAGACAGAGACCAACCAAGAAATAGAAAGAGGATTGGAGTGAGTCAGTGTGTAACAGAAGGAGGAAGGAGGAGAGAGAGAGAGAGAGAGAGAGAGAGAGAGAGACTCTAGTTGCCAATGCCAAGCACACGTGAGGGGACAGCTAAGTGAAATGATTAGCCTAGGTTTTCAGCCAAGTGTCAACAAAGGGAGGGATGGGGGGATGGGGGAGGGTGTGTAGAGGGGGCACATCTTGGCGGAAGAAATGGCCACCTTTGGGTCCTCGCTTCCAGCAAAAGCACACACAGGAGCAAGAGGACAGGCATGTGGACGTCCCATTTACAATTCCACCCACCTGGAAAATCGTTGCCCCACCAAATGGCCTATAATTCTGAATGAATGGATCCGCCCAGTTTCAGCCATCGATTCACGGAAAGATTTGTATGCATTGCTTTGTCCTATCTCGATTTTCTCTGCCAAATTGGGCCGTGGGAGGCCAACCACTTCTTTTAGTTTTCCTCTCCTTATACTTTCCTTATAGGACCTAAACAGCATTTTTCAAGACATAGTGTTCTATTCCCTTCCAAACATTGACTCATTAATTGAAACCTGTAAAAGGCAGAGTCTCACCACGGTCTAATTCTGCTGTCCTGAATGAGAAGGCTATTGCATTGCTAGGCGTAGATACACACTGCTTCTGTTGTTTCATTTTTGAGCCATTCGGCCCTGCTACTCAACAGCACAGGGAAGAGTGAGCAGAAGAAGAACTAGAGAGAGAGAGAGATGAAGAGAAGACCCCTGAACTGGACCCAGAGAGCCTTAGTCCTCTTGGGCTCTGAACCCACGCTCGGCCTGAATCCACACATGCTCTTGTTTCTTAATGGGAAACAACAGACAGGATGACACAATCGGCAAACTGCCGAAAGACGTCACCACAACACAGGCATTCTGGAAATAAATTCAAATAAAATGCAAAGGAATGGATGGGACATGAGAGAATTTACACAAAGCTACTGACAATCAGCATCACCTGGCAAAAAGCCGATGGCTAAAGGTTAGCTTCAGGCACTTCTCAAGCATAGCTAAACGTTTGGCCCCCTTGCTTACTTGGTGCCCCTGTGACCAGCAGCCCTAAGGCTGCCAGCCAGCTTTTTCCTCATCTGCTTTGTCTTGGGCTCTTAATGCAGTGCTTGTCCGCATCCGGGTGGGCTCCCTTGAGGCCATCCTCTTCATGCACAGGTCTCGGGTTGGGCACTCCACTTTTCACCGTGTCGAATCAGTCAGGAAAAGAGCCAAAGCCTGGGCATTCCTGGGGGAGCTTGTTCAATGTGACCTCCCATGAAACAAATCTCCCAGCATGCTTTGCCCTACAGGGAGTGATTTTCAGCTCACTCACATGGGCCCCTCACAAGACTCTCCCAAAAGACAACTCTCTCTCCAGCAACAGCTTCCCCTACTCTCTACAAGAAAAGGGATGGCCAAATTTTGACAACTGCCAATTTCACTTGAGATACAGCAGACTTTACCAGACCAACAGCCTTTCTGGCATCTTAACTGACTCATTACTTGTTACGAAGAGACAGCTATCTGGTGCCAATAAGCGAATAAGGTTATCTAACATTTTTACTTTCATTCCAAAAGAAGTAAGGCAAAAAACAAATCTTCAAAATGTCTTTGGCAACTTCTGGCCATCTGGTCTCCTACTAGTTTAATAATGTTTATAGACTTTGGTGTACTGCATCTGTTGTATCAAAGCAAATCTTTTGAGAGAGAAATCTGTGTAATTAAATGTTGGCTTGGATATTCTCACAGGAATGGGTTGAAAAGATGGAGCCGATGCATAGTTGCAGACTTTGCAGTTCTAGAGAGAACGAGGGAGTGAACAAACACAAGAATCAAAGGTGTAATGGTGATCTTAAAAGAGAAGGAAAGAAAGAAAAAAAAGTTGTTTAAGAAACAATGCAGTTTCTGGCCATAATGAACTTGTCACTTCTGAGCCGTAGGACTTGCGGTATGTGTCATTGCGGCTATTATTCCATTCAGCTCAGTGGCTGCTTTCCGTTCCCTCGACTGATTTCTCAAATGCCATGCCAGGCCTCTTGTTTTTGCACAAAATACATATTTTCCCTGCACTCCCCCTAGACCTGAGGTATTGGCCCTTGTTTAAAACAAATAATCCTCTCAAGCTAGTGGCCCGGCGGTTGTACTGTTGCTAGTGGTGAGCGGGAGAAATGAAGTCAGAAGCGTTTCTTTCACAGGAGAGAATGAATGGTTTATGGTTCAGTGGGATTGGATGCTTTGGTACATTGTTCTGTGTGGTTGACCCAGTACACAGGATCCCTTTCTGCCATTATTGTCCCACTGTTGGTTCTGCGGCTCTATGCTAGTGTCAGCACGAAGGTCCACAGAATCGTACTGCCAATTTTGCCATGGGCAGGTTTGCTTTGATTCACATAAAAAACATGATGAGTGTCTGCACACCGGTGTAGCTCCCAGAAGTTTATTTAATAACATGGCATCATTTCTTTTCATCTGCATGCATGTTTCGTCCTGCACCTGGCCTCAGTAAGGAGGGATGTGCACGTGATCACAGAAACATGACATCATTATATATAGTATCTCTAGAGCTGTAGGCAGCAAAGCATATGTGCACTTCTTCCATATACACCAAATACTAAAACATCCTACTCATGCAACAACAGATGACTACTTCTGGTGGGATAGTAATAACACAAGTTAATTCACTCATTCATTCATTCATTCATTCATTCATTCATTCATTCATTCATCCATTCATTCATTCATTCATTCATTCATTCATTCATTCTTCATTCATTCATTCATTCATTCATTCACTCAATCAGTGATGCAGGTGATGTAAGGAAAAGCTGCTATGTGTGCACAGGTAAAGCTGATATGCCTTGCTGACATGCTTTGACCACACAGTTTCTTGCACACCTTGTGTTGGGTATAACCCTTGAAGCCATGGTAAGAATTGAGGTTGGTTGCTACCAAGCTCCAGTGCCTATGTTAAGCCCAGGCTTAGGTGTGAGAAAGTGGCTGTACGTGATATAGAGCAGACACACGCACACACACACACACACACATACACAAAAAAAGGCAAAAAAAAATGCAGTTCATGTGATTGCTACAGTTAAGATTATGGCCCCTGTGCATCTCGTAGTACTTTTGACATAAACACACCAAACATACACACACACACACACACACACACACACACACACACACACACACACACAGTGAGAGAGAGAGAGAGAGAGACTTTCCTGAAGTGTGGTAACTAAATGAAAATGTAATAAAAAGGATATGAAATCCAAAATTCGATCATCAGCATCTTATCAGTAGTTACCACATAGGTTGTGCACAGAAAATGTGTGGTTAAGCGCCTGGTAGATTTAAATCACCTTGTAGTGCTATTCTTACATTCCTCTCAAGAACACTGCTCAGCACTGTGGGCTTACATACCTGACAAATGACTATGAACAATAAATATATATATTTTTAGTATTTGTCACCATCTCTGTTCGCTGTTGTTCGTGTCACTCAACAACAAATGCACGCAAATAAAAGCGAGCACTTCAGACCTCTTTAGAACATCGTCTACTGTCACAAAGCAAGACGTTCCCAACCCTGTAGCCCTTTCATCATCTTCACAGACAAAATTCTGAGCTTTCAGGGCCCTGTCGACATAATAAAGTAACAGCTTTCAAAGCGGTTCAGCAGTTTGGACTAAATCCGTCAGTCACAGGACAGCTCGGAGGCACGCCACACAATCTGCCCTAGAATAAGTGTTTCCACGCTGATAATGAATACCACACGTTCAGCAGAGAGAAATTATGCTGCGGCTCATCTTGGACCAGCTGTTTCCCCCCGCCACAACAGGGAGTACTCTTAACTGTTACTCTATAGGGGTTAGCCCCTTGAGAAGGTAAGAGCAATATAATCTTCCTTCGCTTGTGTATAAATGCAAATTTCTGGCACTGAAGGCGGGGATATATAGACTTCAAATCACTTTCCTTTTTGCTTTCCCTCAGCACTGAACACTGCCTACACCACACCATATATATTTTCTGTCAGCTGGCAAAAAAGACAAGCAAGCAAGAAATTGGATGAGAAATCAACAAATGCACTGGCACATCGCAATCTCCAAAGAACCAGTGGGTCATGGCCAATGTGAGGGAAGCATGTCGGGAGTGTGGGACTATCAATGCCTCCAACTGTTTCTCTTTCCTGAAGAAGAGAAGAACAAATTAATTTGTGGATGTGTGTGTGTGTGTGTGTGTGTGTGTGTGTGTGTGTGTGGTCGGGGGGGGTGGTGTCTAAATAGATGGAAATGGCACCATCTGTCCTAG
>PYXC01001801.1:2465000-2480000 GCA_015244755.2 Tenualosa ilisha | reverse complement strand
GTCCTGCCCCTCATCTTGTGCGGCGGCCTTCATATGGCCCCGGGATAATCCCCCACATCCTCCAGCCGCGTCACCAGAATTGACAGCCCTAGCCCTGAATGCCAAAGGCTACTGCTGTACAGTGCAGAGGGACCTGCTGCTAGAAGAGCAGGAAAAATGCTGTCGTCAGAGGGCAGAATGTATGTACTACAGGCTATGCTATTGTGCTGGGCATAACAACACATCTCTCTCAATGTTGTGTGTTCTTCTGGTAAAGTCTCCCTTTTGTAGCTTTTACCTCATAGTCTCCTTTTTCTAGCTTTTACCTCATAGTCTCTCTTTTGTAGCTTTTACCTCATAGTCTCCCTTTTGTAGCTTTTACCTCATAGTCTCCCTTTTGTAGCTTTTACCTCATAGTCTCTCTTTTGTAGCTTTTACCTCATAGTCTCTCTTTTGTAGCTTTTACCTCATAGTCTCCCTTTTGTAGCTTTTACCTCATAGTCTCTCTTTTGTAGCTTTTACCTCATAGTCTCTCTTTTGTAGCTTTTACCTCATAGTCTCTCTTTTGTAGCTTTTACCTCATAGTCTCTCTTTTGTAGCTTTTACCTCATAGTCTCTCTTTTGTAGCTTTTACATCATAGTCTCCTTTTTCTAGCTTTTACCTCATAGTACGTAATTTCTGCTTCCTTGTGTGTCATCCCTCTCTCTGTCTCTCTCTCTATTTCATTTCTTCTCCCGCTGCACACACACACTGTTCTGTGTAATAGTGTCTTTCTTCCATCAGATAGCACAGGCCAAAGCTGAAAGCTGACCGGGTGACACCCGACCTTGAACTCAGAATACCAGGTGTGTAATGGGGGCATCTAGCAGCAGGTCAGCGTGTGCCGCAGAGTTAATGGATCACACGGTCAGAACAGGTCTCTGTCACCGATAACACTACTCAAGACTAGCTCGCGCGCCCGGCTAAACACAGGCCAGGGTCCACTCTCCTAACATACATACCATGATGATCTCACCAAGTCTGTAAAGAGCCAAAGGAAGTCTCAGAAAAAGGATTCTTCCATATGGAGGCCACACAGAAAGTCTAACAGCAAAGATGCTTTCAAGCATTTGTTTACACACTGACAAGACTGAAGCCATCACTACTGTGTGACTTCTGTAAAAAGACCATTTCTAAAAGGTAGAAGACACACAATGTGGCTTTCTGGACAGCTTCTACATGGCAAGTGCATTTACTGACTGAACAAGACATATTTATGAAAATCAAAATGCAGTTACAGTATATGCAGATATTAGTATTTTTGTTATTATTTGCTTTTCAAGATGAAAGAACAAAATGAATAGCTAATAGCTATAGCTAATAGCTAATAGCTAGCGCTTTGCTTTTGCGCTGCGGGACTGCAAGGGGCCATGGTGAGGCAGGTCCCAGTCCTGCCTGTTTCTGCGTGCGAGCGATTTGACGACCGAGGTAAGACTCAGCCTACCTTGCCTTCAGATGCGGCTATTGGGTTTTATTCTCGATCATTAGGTCCTTAAGTGCTTTGAACGTCGCTCTTCTCCGGCAATCAAATCTGTGATTAGATGCATTACGCTGCTTACTAGACTAACTAGGCTCTCTCTTGCTCTTTGTATGTCTCTCTCTCTCTTTCTGTCTACATATCTCTTTCTCTTTATCCCCTCTTTCTCTCTCTCTCTCTCTCTCTCACTTGTCAAACTCCATCCTCTCAAAATGGCACAACTGGTCCCTCCACCTTTTTGCCTTACATTGGTCCATAGAATGATATGCATATACTGGCCACGTATTTGCAAAGATTTGTAAAGCACGCAAGCTCTGTATAGCTGCATTTTACAGCTGCACACAAAGGCATATGGTAAGAACTGCAACACAAACACATAATTAGGTAATCTATGAAAACTAGGCGTAAGAACACACATAAAGAGTCCATTCTGCAGTTACATTCCAAAAACAGATGTACACCATATTGCACATTTGCCATAATTGAAACGGTACTCTGAGCATCAGTGCTGCTTCTCGGTTCAAAGCAAGCTGTTCTTTTTTTTTTCATTCAACTTTCTAATGTCGTGCCATTACTTGTTTCCTGTATTCCCTTCTCCTTTTGTGTCTGCTGCAGCATGGATTCACTTTGTTACAGGCACCCCCATAGGGAAAGTAACTGTGAGTGTGTCTACAGCCCTGTTACAGCTTTGTGCTCTGATGACACGTAATTAGCATGTACTGTATGTCTAATTCAAGATCACCAAACTGTTGTCCCTTTCCACAACGTTACCATGACGCCATGCATCCCATGGTACGCACTTTCTGCAGACTAGCCAACTGTATTGGTGTGCTGTGATTGGCATCATACATACGTGCCTCGGCGTCCTCTACAGGAAATCTGAAAGATGTTGTCTTCACAGAATACAGACAGACTCCCATTTGACACTGTCCAACCAGCGGAATAATATTTTAGTGTCTGAAATCCCTCCACTCCGGTTTGAGTAATTTCACCCCGAGGGTTTGAGAGAACTAACACCCCCCCCCCCCCCCCAACACACACACACACACACACACACACACACACACACACACCTCATTTCATTCACTGAGGGAATGGAGTTCACTGCCATCTTTGTGTGGCTTACATTATAAGCAAAATCCAATAACCAATCCAGGCGCCTACTTAACCTGTGGACACACAGCAGCGGCCTGCAGAGGAATCATCCTACCTGCCTTCTACTTGTCTCCCCCGCCCCCCCTTTCTCTCACTGCACCTGTGACAGATGTCGGGAAATTTCTGTAGAAACAAGTAATATATGTATGTGTGCCTATACACATAGGAAAAACATGTAAACAGAGTGTTGTGCTATTAAAAGAAAGTGTAACTGCCAGTAAGAAAGTAGTATGCTGACGGGTAGATTCCTTTCTGAAAACTGTGTTGAAATCATGTTTACAGCTTCATCGTAAAAGGACAGAAACTAAGGCCTTGCATAGGATTGGCTCAAGGCCAGCTACATCATCTACCAGTAGGAATACTTAAGGTAGACAGAAAAAGGTGTAAGGCTAGAATGGTTGAGGATTATCACTGTTAGTACCATTCTCTCGGTGAACGCAATAAAGACTTGGTTGAACAAGACAAACTTCTCTGTATATTTTTTTTCCAAGAAACTTTTCCACACAGACTATTCCCTTTGCCCCTTCTTCACACTTATGGATCAGGCCATTCTTCTGTCTTGTTATAATCACTATCCTCCACTTCTCCTCCTCTACATCATAGCTATCATTGATCAATGCTTCATCCTATCCTGTTTTCTCTTAGGCCATACCAACAACTTGAGCAAGGCACTTAACCCTAAGTTGCTCTAGGGGAGACTGGCCCTGAACAATTGATAGTTGATGAGTTGTAAGTCGCTTTGGATAAAAGCGTCTGTTAAATGCATAAATGTAAATGAATGAAACAACCTTCTAACCTTTCCTTCAGAGGACACTGTGTGTAATCTTAATGTGATGTGTGCGAGCGTGCGTGCGTGCGTGAGAGAGAGAGAGAGAGAAAGAGCATGCTGGGAAAAGAAAAGCCAGCAGAGAGGGAAAGAGAGACAGAGCAGAGAGGTGTAGAAATCTAAATGAATGTAAGCCTCTGGTTATCCGCTGTTCTGCAATCACCACTTCAATCCACATACATGGATGCATCGCTGGAATTAAGGAAGCCCACTGAACCTGAAATGGTTATCTTTTTTTGCCACTGTTACTGCCTCAATGCTCCTTTGACAGTGTGTGTGTGTGTGTGTGTGTGTGTGTGTGTGTTGGGCTGAATGAACTCAACTAGGCAGTCTAAGGAGACATTAGATGGGAGCAGGCCTTGAATATGAGTACCTATGAACTGCCAGTCCAAACAAAGACAATCTTTTGAAAGCACGAATACACACAGTTCTTCTTCTTCTTCTTCCTCTTAGGACTAAAATGAAACCTAATATTAAATAATCAAACACAATGGCCACCTGGGGTCATTAGTGCAGCTGTGTGTCTAATGGTGAATAAAAACCAATTGCATTGAAGCATTACTTGCACTTATAACAAATCAAATACACTGAAGCTTTTCTTGCATTTATAACAAACTAAATACAATGGGGCTAGATGCAATTATAGACTTATAGAGACTGCATTTGATAAGATTGTGCTCTCTCATCCTTTGTCAAATGAATTATTTCACAGCCTTGTTTGCAAACAAGGTTTTGCAGATAATTCAAGTTCAGCAACAGTAATGTCCAGTTTACTGCGTTCACTGGGATGATGCCTGAGGCTTTTTTGTCCCTCTGAACTCAACAGCAGGCACACAAAGCCTCCACCTGCACACAGAGGCTGGAAAAACATGCAGTAGAGGAATATATTAGGATATTAGGACCCTCCCATAGGTGTTGGGACATCCCGAAAGCTATTAATTACCATCTGGAGATGTTGGAGAGAGAGAGAGAGAGATGTATAAAGAGAAACGAAGAGGCAGAGAGCAGAGAAAGAAAGAGAAAGATGGAGCAATAAACAAAGAGAGAGGGAGAAAGAGGGAGAAAGAGAGAAAAAGAAAAAGAGAGAAAGAAAGAAGGAGAAAGAGAGAGAAAAAGAGAGTAAGAGAGAGAGAGGAAATCTGACCTGCAGGCATACCAGCAGCCAGACAACTCACTAATGTGTCCCATTAGGCTCCATTTGCCAGGGGGGATTTTCTTTGTGGGCTGCGACGCTCGCGGGCGGCTCACACACTTCATGCAGAAGGCCCATAATGGCGTGGCCCTTTCTGCGCCTCTGTCATGAGAAATGGAAGACGCCAGCACCAGACCCGCTGTGTGTATTACAGCTGCGTGTTCACACCATGAGCTTGTTTTCACATGTAAATGCACACACACATACACAAACACACTTCTCATTTTGTGGGTTTGTTTTCACAGAAACAGAACTTGTCAGCACACACCTCTCTCACACTCTCTCTCGCACACAAACACACACATTCACCGCCGGCTCACAGAATCACACACATACATTTGTACACACATGGAGGAACTTGTACAGACACGCATGCTCACAGACGCACTAATATTGTACGTGCTACATGTTGTCAGTGCCAGCTGGATATGAGATACCCAGTGTTGGACAGGTCGTAGCATGTCAGACTGGTCTTGCAGGCCCTCTCCCAAAGCACCACTCCTCCCGATGCCTCTGAACCCCTCTGCCTGCCTCATCAGCAACACACTCTCAGAAACACCAATCCATCGACTCCAAATCATCCTGGACCTCAACACAGAAAAGGTCACTAAATGTTCTAGAACAGCTTTTCAGAGCCTTTGATGGACAAAGGAGAATGAAAGAAGAAAGCACAGCTAGAAAAAGAGAGTAAGAGAGATAGAGAGAGAAATGGTGAAAGACTGACTGAGTGAGAGGAGGAATTGAATAGAAGCCCACCTATGCCACCACAAACAAAAAAAAAGAGAGAGAGAGTGAAGAGAGAGAAAAGACGGAGATAGAGAGAGAGATGAGACGCCTGCCAGAAGGGAGAGGTTAGGGGCATAAAAATAACGGTTTGGCCTGCGCCGGTGGAGCGTGAAACATGAATTAACACGCCGCGACACCAGCGGGACACAGCGCATGGAGGAGACCCCAGCCCGGCCTCCTACGCGGCAGGCCCTTGCATTACCATTCTGCCTTCAAATTGAATCCAAGGCCGATTTGAATTCTGCCACTGTATAACCTCTTATTTATTCATTGCTTTCCCCTATCCTACATACCATTAAATCTAATCATTTGTTTCTCAATGCGAAGGCGGCCACAGCGGCGGCAAGTCGGGCACGCTCGGCTGATTTCACGTTCCTGCGGTTCAGGTTCCTGCAGTCAAAGAAGAGAAGCCCAGAGAAAAAAAAGGAGGGTGGAATACACAAATAACCGCCACGCTCTTCTGAGACTCTTTGTAAGCAGCATGAAGAGAGAGAGAGAGAGAGAGAGGGAGAGAGAGAGAGAAGAGAAAAATTAGGGTGATTAAAAATTAAACAGCCCATTTGGCCATTTCTTTGATGTGCGGCGGGGTCAAGGCTTCTCTGCAGTGGGGAACGTTAGCTGGCCAGCTCGCTCGCTTGGCCCTACACAGATAATTACTGTGCTTTAGTGATCAGGGGCCTAAGCGCCAGGCTGCATCCCTTCTCTGTTTATGCTGTTTTTGGTCCCTCATGTTAGCCTGTCTACGCTGTCAGGCACAAGAGTTATGGGGGAGGGGGGATGTGTGTGTGTGTGTGTGTGTGTGTGTGTGCAAGAGAGAGAGAGAGAGAGAGAGAGAGAGAGAGCATGTGCGGAGGGTGGGGGTGGGTAAGGGGGTGTTTGCCATGGCAGATTCAATCAGGTTTCCATAATAGCCGATTTGTATCACACTCACCTCCTTTCCCTGGAGACACAGAATATACTATGGGGGCAGAATGGTTGCCCCCATGATGGCAGCAACGTCTTGTGTGTGTGAATGTGTGTGTGTGTGTGTGTGTGTGTGTGTGTGTGTGTGTTTGTGTGTGGCAGAAATGTCTTGTGTGTGTGAATGCGTTTGTGTTTGTGTGTTACTATTTGCATGGGTAAATCAATGAGCATGATCGAAGCTGAGCCATGAACGTCCCTCTCTCTCTCTCCCTCTCTCTTTCTCTCTGTTGTGCGCTATCATTCTCTGCTGCTTTCTCTATATTAGTCTCTTAAAAAATATATATTTCATGCAAGCATTATAAAATTACATCATAATTGAATCCTGGTGCAAGTCTGATTTTTTTTTCTATTCATGATTCACAGTATTTCTGTCAGCATGGTCTTTTCTCCAAGTACTGCAGAGCACCAGGGACACTGTTGAGATATTAGATGTCAAATTGTTACTTTTCTCCATACACAAGTTTAGACCATGGGTTGTGGGGCCGTGCCACCTAGGTTGACCATGGGCAGTGGGTTGACCATGGGCAGAATCGCTCCACAGCCGAAGTCCCACCTAGGTTGACCATGGGTAGGAGGTTTACCATGGGCAGAGTGGCCCCAGGCCCAACACCCAAGGCCTGACTGCCAGACACTGCCCCAGCCCCAGCCCAAACACCCAAGGCCTGACTGCCAGACACTGCCCCAGCCCCATGCACAAGCTTTGATTTCCCGAACTCTTTGGTCTGTGAAGTGGCTTCATTTTGAAACTGTGCAATCCTCCTGAAGATCTGTCCTTGTTGATTGACTTCATCAACCATTTACAATTACTGTGCTTCTAAAAAGGGGCAAACATTTACTGGCCAGGAGTCATAGGTTGTTTTGCAGTGCAAAATTTTGGTGACATATTTTTCTCTTTTCTCAGGGCTGTCTGTCCCTGCCTGTATTGCGAAGTCATCACTGAATTACCGAGTTAATGACTAATTACTAACTAATAACTAATGATGTGAATAAAGCATACTGTATGCATCATGTTTAAGCAACTGAGGTCATATTGTGTGGTCCAGCCCCGGGCTCAAATCAGACACGACACCGGATGGGGATTTGAGTGCGCTAACAGGTGGACTGAAGAGCCCAGGCTCCAGTCAAATGACTAGCATGTCCTTAAGGCTTTGGGAGGGACGCTGACTAGCGTTTCACTCGCACAGCTAGGCTTGCATCCATTACATTGTACTTAACCTTCTGCCATCACACAGTCTTTAATATAACATGAATCTATTAAACACTGAAACACTGAACATTTTATGGCACTCTAATATTTGCAGATATTGACATTACTAATATTTAGTCCCAAATTTTAATATGCGGCGCATAATGAAGAAAATCTAATTAGCTTAGGAGTCCCTCCATATAAAACGGATTTTATCAGTGAAGTAAAAGGCGCTGTATAAATAAAACTGAATTGAATTGAATTGAATTGAATTGATGTAAGTTTTCAGTTTGAATCCAAAGCCGCAGTGTGGTGTTTTGCTGTATAGCTCCTTCCTTGTAGTCAATACATGTATAGGGATGTATATATACATGTATAGGGATGTATATATACATGTATAGGGATTGGTCTTTTAAATGCTGTTTTCTTTTTTTCCATATCTTCTGAAGCTGTTAATAACTAGAGCTAATGCTTCAAACAGCTCATCCGATACAGCTGATTGTGTGTGTGTGTGTGTGTGTGTGTGTGTGTGTGTGTGTGTGTGTTGGGGGTCCTCATAGAGTTTGCCTAATGCAGTTTGCTGGACAGGGCCTGGCTGCAGTACACACACATTCACTTGTAGGATGAAACAAAAAAAAATCCCTCTCTGATGGAATTAATGAGAATTCAGAAGGAACTGATCCAAAAGACAGATTTGCAATCATTAAACAGAAGATTAGTACTGCTTATTAAACGTTCAACTGTAAACAAACACACACACACACACACACACACACACACACATACACCACTGCACAGCGATGCCAAATCTGATTACTGGGAAGGAAATTATAAAGCCTGAACTTGACCAAAAAAAATGCATCTTCACGTGACACACATACCAATGTAATCTGCTAGGGGTATTAAATATAATGCAGCACATGCACACACACACACACACACACACACACACACACACACACACACACACAAACATAGAGGAATGCATAATAGAATGGCGAATCATAACCCTGAGATGGCAGACACAGGATGAGAATATTCTTGCTTGTGGCACCTAAGATTACTACCCTGGAATAACACATGGAGCCAAAGAACAGTGTCAGGCCACATTATCCAATCTGGAGACAGCCACTTTCAGCTCTCACTTCCAAGTAATTCAGAGAGGGATGGGGAGAGAGAGAGAGAGAGAGAGAGAGGAGAGAGAGAGAGAGAAAGAGAGAGAGAGTAAAACCATGTACATATCAGCATGCACAGAGAGTCTCCTTTTCATTCACCTCTACTGAAATCACCAAGCTGATCTCTGGCATTCTCTCTGATTTATACAGCAAACAATCTCAGACTTCTCCCTAGAAATAAACAAATCCATCTGGCATATTTCTACACACCCACTAATAAATAGTGTCGACAAATATCACCGAAATGCTAAAACCAACTATGATTAGTCATTAATTCCCATTATCTGTGTTTTTCATGAGCTCCTAATCCAATGTAAATGTCAGCTGGTGAAAGCCCAGCGTACTGTGCCTTTGCTTTGAATACATTTAAATGAAACCATTTAGTTACCCCACACTATCTCCATTTACCTGCCCTTTTCTCAGCGGTGGGTTTTAAGAGGGGAAAAAAAGACAGACAAACAAAAATATTAAATGCCAGTTAATGCTCTCTTTTGGTGTGGAATCAGCTGTTATCTCCAAACCAGCGCTCCATGTGTCACTGGAAGTCTGCAGGTGCTAAAACAAATAGCAGGCCTTTTACTGGGAATAAAGCTGATGGCTGAATCTCAATTTGAATGTGATTCAAGCAGACATCTGTCACTGTTATTTATTATGTGTATATGTATATCATGATATTACTATTATTATTATTATTGTTGTTGTTGTTGTTGTTGTTGTTGTTATTGTTGTTGTCATTGTTGTTGTTGTTATTGTTGTTGTTGTTATTATATTTGTTATTATATGTGCATTTTGCAGTCCATCATATACAGCACTGTCACCTGTATGCTTTAAAAGAATCAGGTCTTTCCCTCTTCAGAACATCAGACAATCTACTGTAAATACTGATGGTGCAATGTAAATCATTAAAACAGCACTGAACTATATACAAGTACTCGACTCTCCTACTGTTTAGGACTATATTCTGTGTTCCAGTTGAATCTGTAAGTTTTATTTCAATGTTATTCTTTATGATTGCAGACATCAATATGCAATGTCATTAAAATGTCAGACATTTTAAAGTATCTACTTAGTGCTTAATTAACTAAAGTTATGCCAAAATTTCTCACTACTAACAGGTTGGTATTACTGTACAGCTCAGGTGCAGATTTTGCTCACTGAAAACAAATAGGCTGTGCTGTTTGATGAGCTGGGACTGCACTTAAAATGACCTAAAAAAGGCTTCATTACAGACATGACAGCAAGTGTTTCACGCTATCATGAGAGCGTTGCAAGACTGGCAAGACAATATTTACCACGACACAACAGTGCTCGGATTACAACACGGTGCTAAGCGAGCTTCTCGATGAAGGCACCCTGATGTAGGGGCCTTTGTGCGTTAGAAATCTAGTGATGCGAACCATTCTGAACTCTCAGCTCTAGAAAACGGTGCTGTTTACCACATGCTTGGAGCAGGACTGAAGTGGACGGGCAGCCATGTTTCTCCTTGACCTTGACTGAAAGCCGCCGTGAGTTTAATTACTGCGGCCCCAGCCCGTGGATGTGTTAATCATAAGGTACACATGTTGACACGCTCCCCCCTGCAGGTTCCCTCCAGGGGGAGAGAGGGGGCTGTTGTGGTGGGGGCCCCCGTCAGAGAATGATGCATATGCACTAACCTATTTCCCCAGCACACGATTCACACACACACACACACACACACACATACACACACACACACTAGAGAGGGCAAGTAGCTGAATCACACACAAGTAGAGACTCACACATACACAAGTCACTCCTATGCTTAGCACCCTAACATCTTGTCATTTTCATCTGTTGGTGGCCTTTGAATTGTCCCCTGCTGGAAAGGACACTGTGAACTCAATGTGTGTTTGTGTGTGTGTGTGTGTGTGTGGAAGGGGGGTGTTAATCATATAGCCAAGCCTTGTATTTCAGGAATACAGGAGCCGTGTATTTGAGTGAATAGCAGCTGCAGTAGAAATGCAGATAGCTGATTTCTATTTGGCTACCTTGTGTACCTTGACCGAGCTGAATCTTGTCAGAGCCAAAATGTCAAACGCCATCGCCACACGAGCCAAACTCTGAAGGAGATGCCACTGACTGGTAGAGACATATGTTCTGTGTGTCAGGAACCATAAAAGAGCATCTCTGGGATGTGCATGACTTTGCCTGTATAGAGGTCATCTGTCCTCCTTGAAAAAGGAGTCATAAAGATGCACATTATGCACCCGTCATGTCTTAAATCGAAGGCGACATTCCACTCTCCAAAGTCTTTAAGTCAGAAGGTGACACAACGTTGAGGGTGATGCGACGACCTTGGTCAGCAAGTACATCCCTGTTTGTTTGTGTGTGTGTGGTGTCTGTGTGTGTGTGTGTG
Source organism: Tenualosa ilisha (assembly GCA_015244755.2). Taxonomy (NCBI): domain Eukaryota; kingdom Metazoa; phylum Chordata; class Actinopteri; order Clupeiformes; family Clupeidae; genus Tenualosa; species Tenualosa ilisha. The sequence continues at coordinate 2,468,844 of PYXC01001801.1, read as the reverse complement.
TGTGTTGTGTGTGTGTGTGTGTGTGTGTGTGTGCGCGTGTGTGTGAAGAACCTGTCTGCAGAATTTTCAGCAATATTTCTTATCCCCCTGGTCAGCAATACCTGCATCTGACTGCAAAAAAACTCTGTGCAGTTCAGCTGACTGCTACAGTTAAGGTTATGGCCCCTGTGCATCTCACAGTGCTTTTGACACACACACACGCACACACACACACACACACACACACACACGCTCAGGAGAAGGCATTGAGACACAAACACACAAGAGATGGCAAGGGTGACAAAGATGCATTGCCAAGTGAGGAGAAAAATGAGCTTGGGCTATCGAGGGAAGACGGCACTAAATCAGACATGAAGCTTTAGTGACCAGAAAACAGCATGGTCTGCCATCTGCACCACATCTAGGCCTTGGCTTAAAGAGCAAAATGAATTCTGCCTTTCCAGGAGAAGTGCCTTATTCTAACATCTCCAGCTAAACTCATCCCCAATGACCAACTAAATCACACGCAGAGACATACACACACCACACACACAAACAGACAGTATGTAAATATATAAGACTGACACAGAGAGAGAGAGAGAGAGAGAGAGAGAGAGAAACCTGCTCTGTACAACGACCCTGCCATCACCAAAAATCACCCGATATCAGCAACATATCATTTGTTTCTGATTGCGACAGTTGCGAGTCCTTGACAAAGCCATCATTTCCTCTGCTGACTCTTTCCTGATTGGCCAAGTCATTCTCCAGCAAAATGTACAGATCAGAAAAAAGCTCCCCAGCACCTGTCTGACCAAATGCAAATAAATATGCTACAAAACATTTATTTTCCTTCTGAATTTACACCAACAGCAGGAATGATAAGTGATGTAACATGCACATACAGCAGAGTTACTGGAAAATATCATGGCTACATCTGTTCAGAATTTCTTTCTTTTTTTTATTTAGAAATCCACATTCATACAGACCCACAGCTTAGCAACTAGAAGACAAATGGGCAGCCATCTTAGTTTTTTTTTTTTTTTTTCCAGAAAAGTATGACACATTAATATGTGAGGGATGAAGTGCTGGGGCAAGAAGTGACAGAACTTTACTTCCATTCTTTTCAATGTAAAATACAATATTGCACAGTGCAGCACTTTGCCTATATTTACCCATCAGCACACTGATCTGCTGGAGTCACAGACACATTAGTGCATCTTTAAGCACTGATTTTTCCTTTTTTTCTTCTTTTTTTCTCAGACATGGCTTAAGCATAGTCTAAGACTAAAAGAGAACCACACCACAATCAAGATGATTCTGCCATTCACCTGTGTTTCCTTATCTGTTCACATCCACTATATGAAGAAACCCTTGTAAGAACAAATTTGAGAAAATTCCAATATGAGGATATTGGTAAATGAGGCCCAGTGTTTGGTTGAAATCAAAATAAGAAACCATAAGACAATGAAAGGTAGTCACTTTCCTTTTGCAAATGCAGATTTTGCTTATGATAGATAGGTAGATAGATAGATAGATGTACTTTATTGATCCCAAGCTGGGAAACTCACTTGCAGTTGCAGCATGACATGTAGGACAAGCATAATAACAATACAAAGGGGAGAAAAAGCAAAATAATAAAAAATACGATATGAAGTGTAATATAATATACAATCTGAAATGCAATGTGTGGTAAAGAAACTTCTAAAATAAAATTTTTAAATAAACACAAGTAAATACAATGCAGTAAACCAGCTAAGGTGCACAAGTGGAGAGGCATCATTACAGAAACACACATGAGAACAGATGTGTCAGATGAGCTCCTAAACTCTACAGGTTTTCTGCAAAGATATAAGCATGTTGTGCACTAAATGAATAAAGTTGTCAAACCATAAAAAAAAGCTTTTTAGTCTAGGATTAGGCTTTATCACATGTATGATAAGGTTCAATCTTTTTTTTCAATAAAGGTTCCTAATGCATTTCCCAGTATGATATGTGGATTCCAACACATAAACAGAGTGATTACAGTGCACAATGGCAGGAGAGGACTAACATGTTTAGTAGGCTAACGTGTTTAGTGGGCTAACGTGTTTACTAGGCTAATGTGTTTAGTAGCCTAACATGTTTAGTAGGCTAATGTGTTTAGTGGGCTAACGTGTTTACTAGGCTAATGTGTTTAGTAGGCTAACATGTTTAGTAGGCTAATGTGTTTAGTGGGCTAACGTGTTTACTAGGCTAATGTGTTTAGTAGGCTAATGTGTTTAGTAGGCTAACATGTTAGCCTAACAAATAAATAGTAGGAATGAAAAAAGGTTACAGCGACGACAGAGTGTGTTTGAGTCAACACGAAAGAGGGGGGAAAGCATACGTCGCTAGTGTTGAAATGTGTGGGCAGCAACCGTGGTCAGACACAGCTCACTAAAATCACATTAGAGAGAGAGAGAGAGATCCATTTAGGAGTCTCTTTAATTTCCATCCAAAGAACAGACTACTCGGACAGAGAGAAACGGCGAGTTCTTTTCATATTTTTCTATTTACATTGTGGCAGACAAAAACAAAGTGGTGATTCAATTTTCCACTGAGGAAGAGCTCGCCCGTGGCTATAGTCACCTCTTCATTTAGGAATATAAAATCTAAGCTGGCAGATAGTTAGATGCAATTGCACACATCATCCAGGAAAATGTAATTCTGCAAAAGAAATTATATATCAAGCGTGGGGTTCATTGCAAAACCAAGGGCTAACTTATGTTTACCTCCTGACCCCACGCCTATGTTAGACTTGATGCCTCATTATAAGGATGTGTGGGGGGCTGTTTCTGTGGCTCTCTCTGTATCAAATCACATTGCGCTGGAGGAATGCAGACCTTATGCTGCATTTCACATTCCAACAAGAACAATCAGAACAGTTCAAATGTGACAGATGGGTCGAATTTAAGCATCCCCAATCTTGTCTGCATCAGCTAACCCCTGCCTGTCTGACAACAATTGATATTGGGTTGGCATGTAAATCCTCGTCCTGGATCCTTAGCTGATGTAGATCCTCGTCCTGGCTCCTTAGCTGAATGACAGCTTCCCTCCCTTTATTGACAAGGGGTGGGCGATCAAATTGAGATCATGATCTGCAGCCTTGTAAGGCTTTAGATCTTATAAAACAGCTGTGGTACATTAAACGTGACTTCGCCAAGCAATGGAACTCCAAACAGGTGCTGGAATACTTACATCCTGAGAGGCCAAAACATCAGAGTGTTCTCAGCAGTTTTCTAAAAATAACAACTGTCCCCTAATAACAACTGAGTCCTTAGGTAGATAGAAAGAGAGGGATAATTATAGCTCTAGCTGTTATGTGGATGTCATGTGTAACGAACACAAATCGGTGGTATCACTTTCATACTGAATTCGAGAATGATTAAAAGCTGACAGCCAATCAGAAACCATCAGATTTTAGACATTGCATTCATTCACATGAAGAGAGACTTTGGTTACACTTTCTATGAACCCAGTATACATAAAGAATTGTAAATGCATTCATAAAGGCTTATAATGCATTCATAAAGGCTTATAATGCACTCATAATTCGTAGCTTATGACATCAGTATTCATAACTGTTTATGCATTCTCATGCCTATATAATAGGACAATTATAAAAGGCATAAAAGTCATATAAAAGGACAATTAAGAAATTGAAGGTTCATAATGCTTTGTGACACTTCAAATTGTAAAGCCATTAGAATGTATAAACAGTTAGGAACACTAATGATATTAGTTATAAGGCTTTATGAATATGTTTATAATGCTTTATGAATACTAGGTTCCTAGAGAGTGCTACCAAGAGTTTTTTTTTTAATTGGTCAGTGTGGACACTAACATT
>PYXC01001801.1:2457500-2460000 GCA_015244755.2 Tenualosa ilisha | reverse complement strand
TCTTTCACTCTCTCTTTCCCTCTCTCTCTCTTTCCCTCACTCTCTCTTTCCATCTCTCTCTCTTTTCCTCACTCTCTCTTGCCATCTCTCTCTATTTCCCTTACTATCTTTTTCCCTCATTCTCTCTTTCCCTCTCTCTCTCTTTCGTGTATGCACCCATACCCGGTGAAATATGCACAGTCAGACAGAGATACAGACATAATCTCTCTAACAAGAAACACATGCACAAACACACAGACAAGCAAATGGGAACAAATAAAGAAATATGAATCTACTAAAACAAACTTATCCAGACTCACACAAATCCACACACACACATATGCAAGACATGCGCGCGTGCACACACACACACACACACACACACACAAACACACGCACACACACACAGACACACACGCACACACACCCATGCACAAACAAACACACACACACACACACACACACACACACACACACACACACACACACACACACACACACGCACAAACACACACACACACAGATATATTTAAAAATGTCTTTGAAGTCAGCTTGCACAATTTTAGTTGCTGTTGTTGTCATTCACCAGAGCCCTGCGCCTGGATAAACAACATTTAGCAGGAAGGTAATTTGTAATGGCATGAAAGGAAAACCTGAAGATGCGTTTTGCCTTCAGCTGACTGTCCATGACATTTCAAATGGATCAAGGGCCTCCAAACACTGGCATCTGTAAGCACTGCCGTGGCCCTTGGTGTGTTTACGCTCACTCACTCCGAGACTAGACATCCTGTCAATGTGGAGGGCAAGAACACACAAACACACAAACACAAACACACACACACACACACATCTCATTTCTCCTCCCCTGTATGCTCTCAGCACCAACCTCCAGTCCGTATCTTCCAAATTGTCTGTCCTGGTTTTTTAGTGTACTGAGTGACTTGAAGTTACCTTTGACATTTCCCTTCCTTGCTTCCCAAGCTTTTTTTCTAACGATGGTGTTTTTTTGTTGTTTTTTGTTTTTTCATTTCATAAACAAGCGGTAGCTGTGGCTTAGAGTGTCTCAAAACATTCATCTGTACTGTGACTCCAGGCAGCGAGAGGCTGTCTAACATACAGCTTCAGGCCAGTTGCGGGCCAGCCTCCTTCAGACAGCTTGTCATTTGCCACTACCTGGTGTGATTTGGGGCACCTCCCACTCATGAAGACCCTTCCCTGACTCGTCCTCTGGGGACTAAACCCCAGCTGATTTAAAACAGATGAGACCAATCGGGCCACGTGCGGAGCCGTGAGAAAATCCCATTGCATTTTCTATAGACAAATTCTCACCAGATACACAGATCGCACCACACAACAAGGTCATTTTTATGGGATTTAAAGCCTTTGTGTCCTGGAGGCATACATACAAAATGGCAAATCAGTCATCAGATTTGAACAGGGTTTTGTCTGTGAAGGGACTGTGTAATAGTAAAGGATGACTCAAAGAAAATGTGTAGGAGAGAGGTGCTCAATTAAAACCAGATCTGTTGAATGCAGCCCTGATGAATCTATTCAGTGCAATGCTATGATATTCATGCCATTAAATAATTACGTTTACCTCTTTATTCTCTGAGTTATTTATTTATTTCGACCAGATAATGCTCGTTGATGAACTGCTCCAATTATTCATGCAAATTTCTTGATCTCAAGTTTGGCTTCCATGTCAAGCAATTAGCACTGTAGTAATTAATTCAGCTAATTAATCTGTCTCACCATTATGTGTTATTCAAAGTAATCATCCAACACACATTTTTTTTTTGTATCATCCATATATTTTACACGGTGCATTATTAATAATACCACGTCTGTTCTGTGGTAGAAAAAGAGGGCATTTTGCTTCAAATGATTGGATTTTCACGCCTGACTGACGTCAATGCTACTGAACTTCTAACCATTAGTGGTAGATAATATGGAAACCTTCCGCAAACACACAAATGCTCTGTGACAGCATCGAGCCCAAGCCTTAAACAAAGTCACTTTGATTACACAAACACGGACAAAAAGCGCTGCCTCTTTGCAGAGATTCTCTCTCCCACCCGCGTACACAACATAGATTGTTTACTTTCTTTTCGCGCTTCTTCTATTGGATCTCTGCAAACAATGTTATCGACACCAGAAGGGAGCTCTGGAGGAGCTGATCACTCTCTTCAGGAGTCGACAGAGGCCACTTGCTTCAGCCAGTCTCTTCAAGAAGCAGATGAGGCCTCTTCAGATATGAAGGGTCTCCAGCTGCAGCCATGACAACTGCACCCCTGAGACTGCTATCATTTAACACAGGGTCATCTGGTCACCTGACTCTCCCAAAGAAACAGCAAAAGCAAGAACGTGCTTCCTCCACCTCACGTCAACATTATATATTTACTATATTTAGTTGATGTCCCATATCTGCAGGTAATCAGATGAGTCCTCTAAGCACAAGACTCTTCATTCAGATGAATCCTCTAAGCACTAGACTCTTCAGCCACCAACCTCCTCACAGCCT
>PYXC01001801.1:2430000-2452500 GCA_015244755.2 Tenualosa ilisha | reverse complement strand
TCCTCCTGATTTCTACTCACTACTTGCTACTTAATTTATTGCACAGATGACACATGATTGATGAATGACCCAATCAGTGTGCATCTGTGTAAGTCTTCCTTGTGTCGGCTGCCTAAATTAAATAAAATTAGAGCGAATGAAAATTCCCAGCACCCTCTGGCTCAGCTGGAATGACAGAAACAAAAGGCGACATAAAATCATGGGCCAGATTGATTAACTGGCAATGATGAAGCACTTTAAGTATTAGGTAGATAAAGCAATTGATTATTCAATAAATCTTTGTCTGGCACTGAATTCCCTCATTCAGAAAATAAAAAGGACAGGGCAGAGGCCATAAATTAGTTCAATCCATCGTCCACTGCCCTCAGAGATGAAACAACAGGAACCAAAGTTACTGTAACGCAAGCTCAAAAAATGAGCTTTAAAATGTCAGACACACAGTTGGATCGCTAACTCTACAGCAGCCTCACTTGCTTAGGACACCCAGAGAAACCATCTGACACGCATGCTTCTACGCAGGCTCAAACACATGCACAGAGCGCTGTCTGAGGCCAGTGTTCAGAAGACAAGTGCCTTTGTGCTGGCAAAGTGTGCTGGAAAATAATCCTCCGCAGAATTTTGGAGAGAAATGCTGCTCAAGTCTCTGCTTGTTGCTATCACAGCAAGACTTCGAAACATCGCTATGTGAGGTATGAAGAGAAATCAGATTCTTTTTGCAGCATACAAGACACTTGTCCAATGCGTGAGACCAAACAAGTATTTTCACTGACAAAATGGTATATAACATTGCTTCAGTTTGGGACAAATGGTGATCATATCAGGGCAAAAGGAGGAGAAAAAAGCTGGCTATGAAATGACAAGAAAAAAAGGTAGAAGGCAGAATAAAAGAAGGGATGACTTCTCTGCCTTTGGACATTTATGAGTCTGCAGAGTGAGACTGATTGACCTTCCAGACGCAGTGAAAAGCCCTGTAAAAACAGTCAGATCAATGGCAAGGTCTGCCAACGGATGCTGCATGGTACACACACAACTGTTAGTGCAATGGATATTGTTCACAATCTGCTTTTCGTCCACAACACAACAGTCTCTCAGTTTCACTCTCAATCTTTCTCTCTCTCCCTTCCTCTCTCTCTCTCTTTCTCTCTCAATCTTTCTCTCTCTCCCTTCCTCTCTCTCTCTCTTTCTCTCTCTCTTTCTCCCTATTCTTTCCATATTGCATCTCACCTAAAAAGGCTTACAGGACCCTTTTGGCTTGTAAACCGTGAAAACTGTTCTTTAAAAATAATCCTCCTTTCCTTTCTCCGAATCACTCCGAAGGAATCATGTGACACCCCTCAGTGTTCTAGCTGCCCTCTCTACCCAAAATAAAGGGTTTCCTCCTCAGGGATAAGTTCTGTTACCACTATTGATGTGATTTATTCTGACTGGACCAGCAGCGTGATGTTGCAGTAATGTGCACTGAGGATCCAGCGTGGAATCCTGCGTGTGGGGGCGACCCAGACTGGATCTGGTGCAGGGGGGAGGCTGCTGATGCTGAGGCCTTACAACCACTGGCTTTCCACAGAGCCCTCTTGTGGTTTCACAGTGAATGGCCTTTTATATATCACTTTACCAATTTCAAGCCCATGTAAGAACACACACACACACGCACACATACATTCAGTGTTTACTCCCACCCCCAACATGCACGCACGCACACACACAAACACATACACACACAAACACACACACACATACACACACCGCATGTGTAAAATGCTCAAACTGATCCTTATTTAAACACACACACAAACACACAAATTGCATGCCCAGAAATATGAGCGGGAGGGCACGGAGAGCTAGGCAATGCAAAGCACACAATTGAGGAATGGAAGTCCATATGCAAATATGCACTTGTAAGGACATCCACACCAGCACAGCCTTGCAGCAAAGTGCATTATAGCACAAATGGAACTACTTGTCAGCTTTTACGTCTTTTTTTAATCATCTTTCTTTTTTTATTCTACCCAACAGTCAGCAGCCCTCTCTCTCAATTCTCTTTTCCTCCATTTGTTTTCAAAGAGAAGACCAATGAAACAGTGCTACACTGCACCTTACATATACAGTATGTATACATATATATATAAATATTAATATTGATATTAACAATATATATAAACAATAACAATGTGGCTGTATCACACTCAGGGTAGTTTTGACTCCGCTCTGTGTCTTTCAAAACAGTGCCTGTCACAGTTGATTTTTAGCTGGGGATGAATGTGCAGCTGAATACTAGGAAAAGGTTCATAACAAAAATATTTCATTTTACAAGAGCACAACAAAGCAAAAAAAAAAAAAAAAAAGATGCAGACTATGTGTTTCAGATGACAAAACAAACCTCTGCTACCATGTCACACAAGTGAAAGCACCCCTTCAAACAGCTATCAATCAAATCATGAGAGAAAAAATGTGCCCCTGAAATCTACACAGGCTATCCAAGTATCTATTATTTTCTTTATGTATGAATAACAGTTGTTTGAAAATAGCTTTCATGGCAAATGTACTGCATCAATATACTACAGAAAACATACTGCAAAAGCTGCATTTGCCAAATTGATCTAATAAATCACAAGATGTGCAGCCCTTATTTTCCATTGAAGATTATAGGAGAAATATCTCGCTGTGAAATCAGGTGGGCTTGACAAGCAGGGTTATTATAATGATCGATTTCATTATTGGAATGGGATTTCTTCGAGACGAAGACAACAGTCTAACTGGTGATGTGTTGTTGCTGTTTGGAGTGCTGATGTCTATTCAGCGGAGTCTCCTATTCAGAGGGGTAGGTATAGTCTATTAGGAACCACCGTAAAATGCATTGCTCGCGTGTCCTCTGAGTGCACACTGAGACGTGTTAATGTCTCTAATGACATTTTGAGTAATTGTCCTGCATAGCGGCAGGCTACTTGTCAAAAGTGATTTGCCGAGGGACAAAAATGTATTGATCTCCATTCAAATCCTGTCTCCGCGCGGCGCTTGGCGTTTCATCGCGTCGCCGCGCTCCCCAATGAGAGATTTTACAATGTTTTTCACTTTGTGATTCCTACAGCGAGACAGCATCGCCCGTGCACTTTTCACTTCGCATTAATGTCAGAGATGCTTTGAAGTTGTTGTTGATGTTGTGTGAAATTCGTAGATAAATGCACTTGGTGCCACCTGCATGGTAGAGGGGACGTTTACAACAAACTTTGTTCTTCTTGATTTAGTCCTCCAGCAAGAGATGAACATGTAACCAAGTTAGGAAAACTGAACTGGTAGTTCTAATACAGAAATCGATTATTTACTTTACAGATATTTAATAAAACCTTCTTTCAGACACTGTTTTATGTAACGCACCTCACGTTTTTTATTATACTTTAATAGGTGGTATGTCTTTGAAAACACATATTATTCAACAAACTAACAAAGCAGAAAGGTGTTTTGCATTACTTGTAGCATGATACTATTTTTTCTATCGTCACATCAGTGATTACACTCAAGCAAAATGCACGTAACACTGCCCTAGCTATGCAAGCAACACTTAGCCCTAGAAAGAACGCTTTTTCGACGCAAAACGAAGGTACTTGGAGTCTCTGGTAGGTTAGGGTGTGTTAATACTCAACACATTTATCATTCATGCGGTCAGCACGTTCAACCGATCACTTTATTCCGGGTGACCTTTCCTTAACTGACGTTTGTTCCGCACCAAAAGAAGTTTAGAGGCATATAGTGACATTCATGAAATACACTCAATTTCAACGGGGACAGACACATAAATGTAAAGGCAAAGAAAGAAAAGACAATAAAATGTAAGATAATAATTTTAAACGATTGTCGACGAAGCACGTTAATCAGTGAAACTCTTTTTCGGGCGGTAATGTGCATTACGCACGAATATTTTGCATTCTTACCTATCCGTATGACATGAGGCATCCCGAATGAACACTGAATCCAAAAAAGACACACAATCACCGTTGTCCAATATTCCAAAATCGCACTCCGGGGTGACAACCAAGTATTTCTCATGATTGTGAAGTAGTGGGATCCACTTTTTTAACAATCCAAAGACGTTTCAGAATTGCTCATCAAATATGTGTGGGTAGGAGTCATATGTAGACTTGCCAGTCTGCGACAAATCTGCTCTCATTGTACTTGGTGCAACATTTTCCTAGTTTTCTTTTTTCACTCTCAAGTCTCAAATCGGTTCGTTGATAAAAAAAAAGCCCCGGCTCCTCGCACACACGGATCAGTGTTACACCTGCGAACGTTGGCTGCTACAATTAGCCTGCAGGAGTCCCTGTATCCCCTCCTACCGCTGATGCTATCTGTCGGCTGGCTCGGGCACCGCAACAACCGGGCTGGAATCCCGTGCAAATGTGGAAGGGGACTGTGCCTGCGGTACCATTCCCCGCCAGAGAGTAAACCCTTGTCTTTCGTCTGTTAAAGACATTCAAATTCTATAGAGGAACACGTGAAGATCCCCAGTCTATTTTTAGAGCGCGCACTGGAGGAACAGTGACATCTAAATGACTTGTTCTCCCCGTGTTTGCCCGATTGCTCACTCGCAACATGTGGGGATCAGCTTTTACCAGCCTTTCACATTTAACACTACAGGTTGACTTGTAGGTGAGACAATAAAAGCTATTGCTTATTAATTTGACTCCGGTCTTCAGTCTGAAATATACAACTTAAACGCTCCATCAATACACACGGTGGTAAGAGTGTTAAGTAAACCAACACACTTAAAAATAATATACTGAATGCACTGTTTTATTTAACAACTTGACCCAGTGACAGCGGGCAGATGGCCTGGCCAAAAACAGAAACCCCCATGAAACATTAATTGCACCTTTTGACTACCGATGTTGCCAGATCGCAGTCAGCGCAGGTGTGATCAAAGAGCCCAGGAAACTATTTCCTCCTCAGTCAGCAAATGGCACAGGTAGCAACTAGCCTTGTGGAGAGAAGCAGGAAACGACATGCAAGGACCCTCTCCTCTGCCTCTGCCACTAATCACTCGGCATCACACAGCTGCTAAAACACTAATCACTTAGCTAGTATTAATTATGCATGATGAATGACAATCTAAAGAATGATTCATGATAATCTAATCCCATACTAAAGTTCCAGATGACAGTTGTCCTGATGTTAAGGGACGATTACCTTTTACCTATTACCGATTAACCTTACGACCTATGTTTGGTTTTCTCTTCATAAATAGGTCAAATTATGGTATCTCATTTGGTGTGTGTGTGTGTGGTGTGTATGTGTTTGTGTGTGTAGTGTGAGATGGGGAGAGAGAGAGAGATACTAACAGAAGTCTAACAGAAGCAGATTCATTCCCCTGCTTTTCCGATGCCCTGGTGTAAACATGCAGTTGAGAGGTCACATGCCTACTGGGGAAATGAATCACTGTGTCCAAAACCAAGGGCCGCCCAGACATTACTGGTCTTTACGTGGCAATAATTCTCCCAGGGGAATAGAGCCGTCCCTGCCACGGAGAGAGGAGGGGGGAAGCATTGATAAAGCCCACTGCTTAGCCTCTTTATTTGGGCCACTCTGTCTGTGTCAATGAGTACATTAGCCCCCCAAACGGCTTACTGCCTCACTCTCTGTCCATTTTTCATGCTTTATGTGGGGCCATCAGCCGCACGCGCTGAGTGAAACATGATGGTGATCACTTAGGAGGAAGGAGAGAGCTGGAGCAAAAGAAAGGGAAAGGGAGAGAGAGAAGCCAAGTCACTCCTCCTCCTCCTCCTCCTCTTCCTTACTCCCTCCTTATTCCACCATACCCTCAAAGCCTATACAACAGCACATGCGAATATCGACTGTACTGAAGTAATGGAATCAAATGATAAGTGTATTTATTTGCTTCTGTGACATGGCCACTTTATTACTGTCGCCGTGCGTTTGGAATAAACACTCACGAGTTATTCTGCAGTTTATCACGCACTCAGACAGGGGCCCATCTGCTTCAAATGGACAAGACTAACGATCACATCCAGTGTGAAACACAAAACCAAAATGAGCAGACACTGCACGCAAAGACGTGTATCAAACACATTTTCATTGATGTAAGATAAACCACCCCCACTCTTATTATGAGTCAGTAATAAGTAAGAACAAAATACAGGAAGTGATTATTATTTTGCATGGAGATTTGCTGCCCAGGGAGAAACAGCAGTCTCTTAGTCTTAGGCATGAATGAAGACATTTGAAGGTTGCTGTCTGAAACTTAATCCAAACTGTAGTTTTTCAAACAACATGCACATTGTGATCCATGTCCTGCTCACTGTTAACTCACACCTCAGTGTTATCTTAAGCTCTATACTGGAATTAACATTATACAACAGTTTGGTCCAGTCAAACAATTTAGCAACTTCTGATTACACTGTATGAGAAAGCATCTGTATGCATACTGACTATATCTTGCCTACCTGGTCTAGCTATCCGAGTGTGAAGGCCACTTGATGTTATAATTGATACAGTATTATGTTATTCAATATTTATTGATATGTAATTAAGGCATGCATGTGATTATGTAATTAAAACTGGCGATTAATTGTCATCTGTCTACAAGACATAATGGAAAAATAAACAAATTTATGACTATTGATACGTGTTGCTAGTACAATTGTTTTCATATGCAGATTTGAATATGGAGCTCAGTGAGAGTGAGAGCACCATGGCGACCAGCACAAGGACCGCAGATGCATATTCATGTTAACCCTGGAGAGCAGATTTACGAGCCTCCGGGACAATACAGGGATCATCAGTGTGAGTTATACACCCTCCAGCTTGTGCTTTATCAAGATGCATTGACTGCCTTGGCGCCCTCTAAAATGCACAGCGCGCTGTGAAAGAGAAGAACAGACCAGGGGTCTATAGGTCTTCAGGTCTTCACACAACAAACACATCTGCGTGTGTGTGTGTGTGTGTGTGTGTGTGTGTCCTCACACATATGTGGGTCCTTCAGCTGGCCTCTCCATTACACCGAGCGGCCAGTGGAACTGACCGATGGGCCTGATCAGACTCCATGGCAGGTGGGTGCCCACAAGACACAAGATGGAGAGATGGCGCAGCAACATGCCATCATCATTATCATCGCTCAGATACCCGGCTCCACCCTCCCTCGGCTGCTCCGTCTCATCCGTTCTCCCCGCGCTCCCTCTCTATTAGGTGGAGGAGAGGCAGATAATGGAGAACATATGCGCTGTCACTTTGCTTTTGTGATCACAGCGAGAGTGATGAGAGCGGCGAGATTTATGACGCCCTTAACACTCCACGCAAAACTGCGAGGGGCATTATCGCCAGTCGCTTCTAATAAACACCCGCTCTGACATCGTATTTCTCTTTTCCTCCCAATCTCCGTCTCAGACGGACCTACACACAAACACGCACATGCATGCAAACACACACACATACATTAATATCTACGCATGGAAAATGTCTCTATCTCTCTCTCTCTCTCTCTCTCTCTGTCTCTTTCTTATTAAAGTAAAGTGATACTGGCTAAGGAATATAAGACTTTAGGTGAAACTCTAGAGACAATTTGAGGATATTGCTGTACTAACTCAGAACGTCGTGTCTTAGACAATATGGGTCACTGCAGTAAAACCCATCAGGGAAGTGCTTTGTGTTGTTTTCTCAACTACTACCTACCAAATGGGCTGAGTCTCTGACTTAATGTTTTTTATGCAACTGTGGTAACATTTTATTGAAAGCCCGAATCCACAAAGCATTATAAGCGCATTAACAAAGGGTTATACAGTAATCATGATGCCTTATAATGATATAATGACATAAGTTAGAAAGTGCTACGATGTCATAACGTAAACATAACCCCAGTCTGGTGTATCATAATTCTTTATCATACATCATCAATGTCATCACAACCATGTTTGAATGGTTACATCAGTAATGTCAGTAATTATAAGGCATTATGAATCCTTCATAATCCTTTATGAATGTGTTTATAATGCGCTATAAATAGACCTACGTGTTAGTACTCTGGATATTCAGGGAGAATCATCCAAGTCATCTAAGAGAGAGACAGACAATGAGCATTAGCATCACTGAACATCATCACAAAGACATTTGAAAGCAATGGGCTCAGAACCTCTCCAACCATCAATTTACATCTGATAACCCAAGAAGACATCTTAAGCCTAATTTATGGTCATCCACCTCTGTCAATGCACAGACATGCAGAGTCCTCTCCAAAGTTGCAAACCCTCTCCTAGCACTCCAGTGAATGACGAAGACTGCCCCAAAATGTTCAGTCAGTAGGCAGTTCTTTTTTGGCAGGTATGAGAGAAGTTCACATGCAGAAGAACAGAAGTAGGCTACTGGCTAGCAGAAACCTCTAAATCTAAATAACATAGTTGTTTGAAAATAACTTGGTTATTTAGTAGTGCTGTGTCTCTTTATCAGCAGCGTTCCCAAAATGATTGCAAAGAAAAAGCCAGACTGTTTTTGAACATAGTACCAGTATGTGGGCAGACTGTAGTGTGGGTAGACTATAGTGCCACTTCAGTGTCTGGAGGATGGTGGAGGTGTGTTGATGCTACACAGTACATGGACACATGCCAGAGAACTACGAAGGGGAAGTGGCACTGTGTGTCCAACTGTGTGTGTCCATGATAAGAGTTGGAGTACCATAACAAGACCTTTAGGCTACTTTGTAACTTTAATAGTTTTTCCACATCTATTTCATGCAAAATTGATAACATATTTTTGATTTCACCCCAGTGTCCTAAGAACTCAAGGCTATCATTGGAGTCAGTCATTTTTACATGCAGCACAGCACAGTTTACAAACATGAAATAAATATTAACCACAGAAATGAGCACTCAAATACACATTATTCTGATAAACATGACAACCAAAGTTTTAAGTAGCTTACCTTTTGACCTTCCTGAAACATGAACAGGGCCCTGATTTATAGCAAGTGCAAGTGTCGGGTCTCTCACAGCTAATATATACCCCGACAAAATCTGTTTGCTCATACTTTAATTGAGAACTTAAAGGAGAAAATCTGGTGTGAATCAGTCCATAGCCTTGTTCTTCGAGCTCACCAAGTGAAAAAGAACAAAGAACAAAAGAATTTGATTCAACATAGAACAAATAGTGAATCGTCAGCTAACACTAACAGAATAGGGCATAGAAACTCACTTTCAGTTTAATTTCCTTATGCTCTATTCAGAGCAGTATGTCAACTCTGTACACAAACATGTCACAGACCACCTTTTCCTGCATTTACAATAATTGTTAAAATAGAATAGATTCAACGTTAATTTATCAAATATAAGCTCAAGTGCAATTTTACAAGCCCTATTAAAACCTCATATTTAGGCTGGGTATTGAAATAGCGCCCTCTTATGCAACCGCAACTGAACTATAATAGCTTTGTGCATCTTGATGCTTTGTTTTAATTCCCCCATGTTTTAGTGGCTATTTCTAAGTTTGAAATTTTCACATGAAGGAGGGTACAACCATGCTTCATCTTCATGGTAGCTCTTTGGCCATGCAGTTCTCTTAATTCACCAAAGCCCAAAGGCAAAAATTGTTTTCCACTCTATGCCTCCACTAATGTAACAGAGAATGACTGCAGAATATAAAACAAGTATTTGGAACTCACGATTATTTAAAAAAATAATAGTCTGAAATTAACATCATTATTCTATAATTCTGAAAGTTTGTCTACAATTGATTTTGGTGCCGGTATGGATTTTAAATTCAATCTCTCTTTCTCTCTCTCTCTCTCTCTCTCTCCCCCCATTGTCAAGCTGTTTTGTCATACATACACAACAACAGATTAAAACTAATTAAAAGGGCACGCTACAGTTAAGAAGTCAGAAGTCAAATCTGTGTCTGTCTGTACTTTGTCCTTGGGGAAAAAACACTGGAACATTTACAAGCCAACAGACTTCAGAAATCAATGGCTTGTCTGGCAAGTCAGTCCAAGCTAATGGATCAGAACGCATGTGGTTCTCACTGTAAAACTAGAAACATTGACGAGCGACGCACCAAGATTGTGACATTGATCAACACAAGTTCATTTTCAAGCCATTGCCACCAAACTCAAAAGACATGATCAATGCCCTGGAGACAACAGCGAGTCTCTAATTGCGGACTCCCTCACACAATTGTTTGATAGAAGGTGCATCATACAAGTTGCTGGATTGTTCATAATTGTTTGGATAAATTGCAGGGATGGTATTGAGCCGAAGAAAACGAATAATGCGAAACATTTCTGTCCATTGATTTTCATTCTCTCCTTTTGAAAAAAACAAAAAAAACAAAAGCTTCTCCAGTAGGCCGTGGATAATTCATGAATCGAACATTCCCTACAGCAACGAGGCAAACAGGCTCCACTCTCATTTTCATATGGGTACATACTTGGCTTTGTTTCTTTCACTACCTTCCATTCTGTCTGTTTCTTTCTCCAAAAAAAGAAAAATAATTTAATAATTTCAAAATAATTTTAAACCAGTGATGTACCATTGCTATGATAGTATTTTTAAACCATTTTCTTAAACCATTTCAATAAAGCTTTTGCTGTTTATTACCTGCCTGCACAGTGCACACTGTAAGCTTTCTAAGCTTCTGAAGCCATGCAAATATAAGAAGTGTGATGGTGATGTGAGAGCTTGTAGCATACATTCAAAAACCCTGAACACTTACAGAAGTCTTACTGTATTCAAAGGTGAAAACTATTCATCAGTTTCCTTAGTTCCATGCCACCTGAGTACTCTGGATTTTGCTGTGCAAACGAATTTTGTGTTTTATTGTTTGTGTCATTTGCTTGCTGAGTCGAGGCCAGGATCACAGGTGAACTGCAGATTTCATATATACACAGAAAGTGCTCACTGGTCATTTTGAATGCAATCAAGCCTCCTAGTAGTTTTGAATACTTGTGACAGTAATCTGTGTCAGCATATGACCTGTCAAGTGTGTAAAGTCAGCCGAATGTTGCTGTCATTCAAACCTGGTACCTCTGCAAAAATGCACTTAGAAGAGCTAAGAGCACTACAGATCAATAGATTTGGCTTGACATTAAAAGTGCCTTGTCACAAGCTCTGAAATCAGCCTTTTGGTTGACTTTGGTCATCCCTTCCTAATGCGTGTCCCAATGAGGGTCCTAACCTTTGCATCAAAATGCAATTTTGTAAAATAACTGTTATTACATTTTGTACTGTTTGCATGTTGGTCTTATGACACATGTTTATGTAGACTGTATGTATGCATATAAGAACAAAACAATATTTAATAGTATTGTCAGGGTTGAGACTGAGAAGCAGTATGTGGCTCATTTCATATGCAGGCTTCAGTTTAGGCCCTTTAAATGCCAGGTTATCCATACCATTGCACCTCTCTCAGATAACAGTTTCATTACTTGTTTGCTAGTTTCATTAATTCATCACTTGAAGATTTACTCTGCCCGAGGAGGGTCTAACGACTAAAATCTTGCAGATTTGATTAAAAAAAATATTTTTGCACGGATATGAGTGTGTCGACAGATTCACAAATTTAAAGTACCTGCCTATAAATACCTGCTTGCCCACCTATCTTAGTCTAAGACCGCAGCCTCCACGTCACCCTGCTGTGTCAGACAGGGCCCAGCAGTGAGAAACTAGTGACTTCATCCAACTCTCCACTCCCTCTGTGCTGGTGTCCTTGCAGTGTTAGCAGCCAGCCAGCCACAGATGATTAAATGTCTATTTACTCGCCTGCACGTTACCAAAGCAATATTGCCACTTTGTTCAGCGCTGACGGATCGGGTGCCGGCTGTGGCCTCGCAGTTGCGGGACTCAAGGCGAGCGGATGTCTTGCAGGGGGGCTGGGGCTTTGAAGAATTGGCCCAATTCGTGCTCTGATCACAGCATTAACCTCAGTGGCGGCCTGTTCGGACGGGCCGAGAGCGTGGCAGCAGAAAGATGTATGCCTCGGCGGAGGATGTGAAGGAGGTGCTAAAGGAGGCTGCTGGAGAGTGGGGGTGGAGGGGAGATCAGCACCCGGCCACCGCTCTGTGCACGGAGCTACAGTGACACCCCCCAACCCTCCAGATCCCTCAGCTGATGAGGACTGACAGCGTTAAAGACACTGCACTGTGTGGAAGCTCTCGTGTTAGCCATTCAAGGGAACTGTCTCTACTCGTCTCACAGGGACTGCTGATCTTGGCCATGAGTGAGATTTTTTTCTTAGGGGTGAATCACACATAGATCACACAGTGACCTTCAAAGACATCATTTCATTTCATTTAAATTATTTAATTGAAATTTAAAAATCCTGCAGATCCTGCAGGTTGTCTTTATTTACTGCCTGTCAGATGGATAGTGTTTTGTAATTGACTATTGAATGGGAGATATAGATGCATGTAAGAACTGATTTTTAATTGCATTGCTTGTTGTTATATAATATGTGATATCTTGCTGGGACACAAGACTCTGTAATAATGTAACCAACCATTTACAGTATAACAAATTGTTGGTCAGAATAATCCAAGTCTTTGTACCATCACCCCAAAAAGGCTAAAAATAATGAAGTACATTTTCAAACATCCAAAATATCCAACGAGAGGCAAATCTGAGCAAGTTAAAAACTCAAGTGTGGGCTCGATCTGAATCCTCTGTTTTCAGAACAGTAATCCCTTATTTGAGGCTCTGATTCCAGCATATGTCTACCCAGGACAAATGAATGTACATTTATGCAGTGTTGCATATGCCTCTGGGGGGGGTTATCCTGTGCTCTTGTAGCCCTGAACTGTCAGATTGTGACATATCCCCTTATGAACCAACAGCACACACACACACACACACACACACACACACACACACACACACACACAAACACACACACACAGAGGAGAGGGAGAGAAAGAGAGAGGCTCTAACAGAGCAACAACTCTTTCCTACCCTCATGATCTGACAACAGATCAGCTTTTATAGTGGAAGGTGTCAGAAAAATAATGTTAGCCAGTGAGGAGAAACCATGGTGACTTGGTGAGTATCTGTCAAGTGACATATACAGGACATCCTCTGCTGTTTGATAATTAATTATTATTAATTTGTGACCTGCCACATAACAAATTAATTAAAAAGAAATTTAAAGCAAAAGTGTTTGTGTTTTTTTTTTCGGCAAACTGAGGTAAGACACAATTAACCCGAATGACCCCTTCACTCTTAATATAAAGGGATAAAATAATAATTAATGTGTTTTAGAGAGCATCATGGGCTGAGAAATATCCTATACATGGCTTAAATATACTGTGTTTTGTCATTTAATTTTCTTGCCATACATTTAAAAAGCCATTAGAAAGAAAATAAAGCTGAAAATGCAAATCAGGTACAAGACAACATATTTGGATTAAAAGAGGATGTGTGTGTGTGTGGACAGAGATACTAAATTGTTTTTAAAAGACCCCCTGCAGGAGAAATCAACTGAACTATTTCATATGTCCATTAGGAGGCTGGAGTTAAAATGCTTATCACAAGTGAAATAAACAGCAGTCATCACAGCTGAGTATTTCTGGCCTAGCTGAGCAGAGAAGTTGATATTTTAGAATAACAAATGAAAACATTTAATTTTTTGTGGCTTGACTGCACGTTGAGCTTTCCAAAATGAACAAGCTAACTTATCAGTTAGCCACCTTGTGTATCACGTAGACTACAGCCCTGATGACAAGTGACTTGTTAGACAGTGAAGACAGCTAAACACAGTTTGAATGTATATGTGTATGAGTATGTGCAGTATGAGGAAGAAGATGAGGTTCATGCAGGAATATGGAAGAGGGGAATGGCACCGTCAGACCACACACCCAATCAAGAGCATAACCTACCCGCACTACAGTAGGCCTACACTATAAAACACATCATTTCCAGGCCCGTTTACCTTTATCTCTCTCTCTCTCTTGCTCTCTCTCTCTCTCTCTCACTCGCTCACACACACGCACACACACACACACCCTACCTCAGGTGAACTTTCAGCACCTCAATGGCCACGGCCACTCTCAGCTGAAATAAAAACTGTTCTGTTCAGACCTATTGTGTAGAGGTCTCTCCTTTGACTATAGCAAATTCAGCTTGGGCCAAACACATCAAAAGCTGAGTTGAGCCGAGTGTTTAGGCCTGACATTTTAGAATGTCACAAGTGTAGTAAAGAGTCGTGCTGGTCCATGTAATTGATTATAGTGCAAGAAAGGTAAAATAATCATTTCTCTCTGTAGGTCCCAGAGACCGACTAAAGAGTAGACAGTGTCGAAATTCCAAGAGCTCAGAGTGTCAATGACTGGTTTCCATGCGTATGCTCCCTCTCAGAGACATAAGGTTCACTCATTTATCTCACATAGACACAATTTCAAATAGTTCACTCGTAGTCAGATGCAGTAAAGGTTAGTGTAGAATGATGTAATTCCCTGTAAGGAAATGTTCATTAAAGATGAAAAATAAAAAGATTCAGAAAATGTAAAGAGTGTGTATTTGGGTCTGATGATCACATAGACTATTTATAGGTAACCATTTTCTTTCTCTTTGACTCTACATGTTGTCTCTAGGGTAACGTTAATGATTGCCAATCATCCATCTGTTAAAGTACAGTCACCTAGGTAAAGTGGTCATTGTAAATGAACAGACTGGATGTAACCACACGTGGCTTTCCCTATTTCTGAAGAAAGGAACAGACCAGTGTCCAGACCAGCTGTGAGTGAGAGGGAAGTTAACTGCATGTCAACAAGTGACCAGTTGAATGTGCAAAGTGAGAGGCACTTGAAACAGTGACAATGGCAAAAATGTCACTCACAGCTGATGCAGAAGAGTTCTCTTTGTGTGAAAAGTGTACGTAATGGTGGTGTTGTGTGTGTGTGTGTGTGTGTGTGTGTGTGTGCGTATGTGTGTGTGCATGCGTGTGTGTGTGCATGCGTGTGTGTGTGTACGCGTGCGTGTCTGTGAGTGAGAGAGAGAAAGAGAGAGAGGTGGTGAGAGAGAAGAGTGGTGGTGATCATGGTGGTGATGTGTGTGTTTGCGTGTGTGTGTGTGTGTGTGTGTGTGTGTGTGTGAAAGGGAGAGAGAGAGAGAGACTGTAATCAAGCACTGCCTTCACGGTTGGTAATCAGCTGAGGCTTTTCATGGTCATTCCAGCCTCTTTGTGGAAGGCTATTTTGGGCATGTGAGCAAAGCTCTCAGGAGTAGTGGGAAAGAAAACACAATTCACAAATATACATCCAAGACAGACATACTATTCCACAAGGCATATATGGTCCAATATATATCTTAAGTAGTGGAAAGAGTTACTTGTGTTGTCTCCTTGTGACGTCCAATAGATTGCCCTCATATTGTTCTACGAATATCAGTGTAGTTTAAAGCAGTACCATGCAAGCCTGCAAATTTTTTTTTTACCTCCGGAGCTCCCCCTACAGGTGCTGACTTAAAAATAAATAATATATATATATATATATATAATATATATATATATATATATATATATATCAACAGGATTGTACATCCTCGCTAGCCTGACAAGCTAGACTTTAACATCAAAGTGAATGAAGTGCATATGTAATGACCCATTTAACCATCAAAGTGACATGACCTAAAGATGTTGAGTATTCCTTTAACGTAAATTGTGATATAAAGTCTATCGCATGATCAGGAAGACCTGGAGGTGTGCCACTGGACTAACATACGTTCTGGCTTGCCCTGAACAATACAATCAGTTGAACAGTTCACCAATCAGTTATCTGGCAACAAAAGCAATTAGTGCCTCTCAAGACACACTGCAATCAAAATATCTCAGCACTGAACTTGTTTATCTGCCGCCAGGTTTTCGCATAAAGCAGAAGTGAAGATAATATGGAATGTCAGAAAAAAAGACGAACTGAGGGAGAGAGAGAGAGAGAGAGAGCATTCTGCCTTTGCAAAATACGCTCCTCAAGAGGGCAAGTCAGTCAAGAATTATTTCGTTTGCTAGTGAAAGAAAAACCAGTTAAACTGGCCTTCATGAATGTTGAGGAAAATCAACAATATTTGTAACGCAGTAATAATGGGCCAGTTTTCTAAAACCAATGAAGTCATAGCCATCTATGGGGCAGTAGTAGCATAGTGGTTAAGGAACCTGGCTAGCATGCAAGCCGCCTCAAAAGTTCAAATCCCCGCTGCCACTGTTGTGCCCCTGAGCAAGGGCCTGAACAATTGATAGTTGACAAATGTGAGCTTGGAGGGTTTTTTTTGGGATAAAAGCATCTGCTAAATGTGTAAATGTATGTAGCCATCACCTTTCATTGCAGTGGCACTAAATAGACTAGTACACACTGTAGCCTATGGTCCCATTGAAATGCTAGTGTTTGAATATGTGATTTTGGTCTTAAGGTGTGAGCCACACAGCGATAAATTATTGCTACAAGCAGCCTATTAAATGTTTAACACAGATTGTATGACTGGATAGACATCTTTGGACACAGATTACAACTCACAAGGCCAAAATGGCATGGAAGCAAACAGACATCTGTGTTTCTAATCTCAATAATCTTTAACCCCCCCCCCCCCCCCCACACACACACACACACACCACCACCACCACACACACACACACTCCACTGATTCCAATCGGAGACGGTGGCATGGCGTGAAGCTCTGCTGACGGCACTATCGCTGTCTAAGATCTCAGAAATCAGGGAGCTGGATAAAGAGGTCACTGAGGTGCTTGTCTTTTCAATCAGTGCATGGACTGAAGTGGCGGCTTAATCAAAGACCTTGCACACAGGTGATCACTGCATAGAAGCTTGGCTGCGCTGCAATTTGCATGTATTGAGTTACAGGAGTCAGTCTCACTCCAGCGCTATCTGATGGATCAGTGTCTCGGATGCCATCATCTGTGGACTGAGCATGGAACAGAGATTTATAATTGCATTTACTAAGTCATTTGTCCTTGTGAATTTCCTTTTTTAACTTCCTTTTAAGTCACCTAGGACAGAAAATCATTTAAAAGTAATTATTTTGAACTTTCAGACTCAGATTAATCCATTAAAAGTCAGGAAATATTTGAGGGGCAACGGTCAACCTACCCAAATCTATCATTGCAAGTCTCATCTCTTTGACTTTGGATGAAAGCATCCGTTGAATACCAGTTCACTTTTAAAATTGTTAGAAATTCTTTTGCAATGGAAGAGACAAACTGTAGAAGTGGTACTGGACTGGATGGAGAAAAATGCCCAGTTCTCTAACGGCAAGACAGTCACATTCACAAAATGAATGATTCCGCGATGTCAGGGTTTTAATACTCTTGTTTTCTTATAATGCACTCTCCTCCACCTACTTCCTATGTGACTACATATTTTGTTTCCAGGCATAATTATACAGCCTTCTGCTGTAGTGACTGCATGAATTCAATTGACAGGCAACTTACCCCTAACAGAGCAGGATTCCAATCAGCTGCTGTCCTCCCTCAGGAGCCAAACAAACTCTTTGTTTCCTTCCTCAGTCAGCTCCCATTGGCTGCACGGTCAAGACATGAAACCAAAAATGGAAGTTTTGAGTTTACAGTTTTATCCTCCCCTTGAGAAAAGTGGAGAAATCTGCATAAATCTCAGAGGCACTAATTAGCACATGGTCCTGTATGGTATTTGCATGTTAGTCCTCCATCCCAACCTAACATAGTACAACCTGGAACTCACAGGCTCATTGATACTAGGCAGATGTTGAGAGGAAGGTACCTCTCCCGCAAGCCTCCTCAAAAGGCCTGGGATGACGTGTACACAACAGTTTATTAGACAGTGAGACAGCAAAAAAAGCCTTTGTGTGAGTCACAATTGTGCAGAGCTTTTAAGAAGGACTGTTTTGCTCAATTAGCATTGACACCAGGAGGTAGGGAAGTGTCAGTTGTGCTTGCACTCATCCTGAACACAATGTGAAAAGCAGCACAGGGAAGCTAAGGTGAACCGAGGTAAAGAGGAACCTGAAATCACGTCTTTGTTTGCTTTGCTTTGCTGTGGCACACTCTCACGCATCAATGACAAACACAGTTCTGAGGACAGAGAGGTGTTTACCTGAAATGTGCAGAGTAGTATCATTAAAAAGGGTAACAGAAAACAGCAACTGAAACTGACCAAATCACAAAGGCAAAAGCAAATAAAGCAGACAGGCTGACAGACAGACAGACAGACAGACAGAGACATAAAATACTGTACTTTGAGAAACGACACCTCAGGCATGCTCCCTGTGGAATGCCTGGGATGTAACCAATGTGAAACATGAAAATGAGTTTCCACCAAGCTGCCCAACATGAAAGAGCAGTAAATAAAGCAATCTCTGATGGGTGTCCTCCAGGGCAGCAGGATCCCACTGGCCTCCTGACCCAGCCTCCTGCCTCAGAAGCAAAGGACGGACCGTGACAGAGACATACTCCCCCGTCACTATCTTGTTCACATGTTGGAAAGAAACGTTAACGCACAACACAATGTTATGCAGATAATGTGACGTGAGCAAAAACATTCTTTTAATCAACTATCTGCACACATATAACATTCTCAGTGCCTCTATTTAAATGTTAGAACCCCTTACTTACACTACCAATGAGGTGTGGGGCTACTCTAAAATTAGTTTATAGTATAAACAGCGGTTTATTGCACCTAGCATGATGTCCCTCACACTAGCATTGAGAGCCTTACACTAGCATTGAGAGCCTTACACTAGCATTGAGAGCCTTTTGCAAACATCTGCTGAATGTGGTCTAGTAAAAAAAAAAAAGGCACAAGGTGATGAAAATATTGGTCCTCAACAAACGTTCCACCTTTTTGCCATGTTTTAATATACTTTTGGTCTATTTTACACCAGATTTCTTCTTTCAGTCTGGACTTTTTAACATTCTGTTCTTGACTCCAGTTCCAGCCCCTTTTTAACATTTTGTTCTTGACTCCAGAAGCACGATTAGTGGCTTTTCTGTTGAGCGAGTAATTACACTAATCATTAAAAACAGTCCCTCCACTTCTAAGACTTAGAAAATAGGTTTAATTTGCCCTAGACTTCTCTGGTCATAATTGTTTCAGTTGTGAATGGCCAATGTACTTTTGCAAGAGCAGACTCAGAGAAAGGTTTTTCTTTAGACACTGTCAATCAAACACTGTATGACAGATCCATACAATAGCATCTATATTTACCTCCTAATGCAGTCATATTAGATGGGAGCCTGTGGGCCGTGTTTGATTCTATAAAGTTGCTCTTAAATTGGTGATAAGCTAACAACGCTGGAAAATGACAAAGAAACAGAACAGAAAGTTGCACCCTGAGTTGAAAGGGGAACCAGAAAGGCTACTTGCACTGCTTTGTTTGAAGTAGTGACAGAACCCAAACAAGATAAGCAATCATGGGCATGATCAGTTTGAGGATGGGTCAGTGTGAGGATGGGTCAGTGTGAGGACAGATCAGTCTGAGGATGGGTCAGTTTGAGGATGGGTCAGTGTGAGGACAGATCAGTCTGAGGATGGGTCAGTGTGAGCATGGGTCAGTGTGAGGACAAGGCAGTTTGAGGATGGGTCAGTGTAAGGACAAGGCAGTTTGAGGATGGATCAGTGTGAGGACAAGGGAGTTTGAGGATGGATCAGTGTGAGGATGGGTCAGTTTGAGGATGGGTCAGTGTTAGGACAGGTCAGTTTGAAGATGGGTCAGTGTGAGGATGGTCAGTGTGAGGATGGATCAGTGTGAGGATGGGTCAGTGTGAGGATGGGTCAGTTTGAGGATGGGTCAGTGTTAGGACGGGTCAGTTTGAGGATAGGTCAGTGTGAGGACAAGGTAGTTTGAGGATGGATCAGTGTGAGGATGGGTCAGTGTGAGGACGGGTCAGTTTGATGATGGGTCAGTGTAAGGATGGGTCAGTGTGAGGACAAGGCAGTTTGAGGATGGGTCAGTGTGAGGACGGGTCAGTTTGAGGATGGGTCAGTGTGAGGACAAGGTAGTTTGAGGATGGATCAGTGTGAGGATGGGTCAGTGTGAGGACGGGTCAGTTTGATGATGGGTCAGTGTGAGGATGGGTTAGTTTGAGGACGGGTCAGTGTGAGGATGGGTCAGTGTGAGGATGGATCAGTTTGAGGACGGATCAGTTTGATGATGAGTCAGTGCGAGGATCAGAGGAGAACGTGACATTGTTTGAAGAATTCAGAATAGCAGGAGATATATATATATATATTTGTTATATGTATTATATATTGTGTGCAGGCATGTTTGCAAAAGGCCTCTGCAAGCCAGTCTCACTAATCAACTAATCATTGGCTGCATGACAGAAAAGCTCTCCTTGGCTTTGGCCAACACAAAAGAAGCAATACTTTCAGCAATGCTTTTAAAATACCGGTACAAGTTCTTCATGCATGCAATTAGCTTTTGAATATTGTAGACTTTTGATAGCTGGTAGCATATGGATACATGTAATTATTTCCCAACAATGGAATTGCCTTTTTTGGCTGATGAGGTGGGAATTAACTTTGTATATCTGGCTATCTTTAATATAGATCCGAACATTTTGCATCACTGTTCCATATCAATGTGTTTATGCATAATAACCATAACAACCGTATTAAAGTAGTAGGTTGTTTTCTGTAGTTCATGCACATGATTCCTAAATATTCAGAAAGTTACATTTAACAATAATATCCTAAATACAAATGGAGATAAGCGGGACAACGGCCTTCCAGGTGACCAGTTTGATGGAAATAATGACTCAGCAGAAGCATCTCTGCGTCACGCAAAGCAGAGTCCTTCGCCTTCACCTCGCCATTATTTCCATTGAACTGGTCACCTCGATGACCATTATCCCTTACCTGAGACAGCTTAAAACGTCAGCACCACGGACAGCGATCTCCCTGAGCTCAGCAGATAGCAGATACTTTTTTTTTCTTCTTGCTCACGTTCCTTATGTACAGCATACAGTATTAGTGTGTTTATTATTTTGCTCATGGTACTGTAATTAAATTCTATAATATCTTCTTAAATGCAATGCAAACAAAAGCATTCTTCTCCGTCAGGCTCTTTCACACACACACACACACACACACACACACACACACACACACACACACACACACACACAGTGGGGGGAAGAAATCACATATTAAATGCCCAGCAAGTTTACTTGTGAAGTGAAATGTGGTGTGTGTGTTAATGAGTAAGTGAGTGTACACATAGACATGCAGACCCCAAAAGAGTGTGTGTGTGTGTTGTTTGGATGGATGGTGTGTGTGCCTGTTAGCTGTGGAAGGTCTTCTTGATATTAATCTTGCCATCCATGTTAACAGGCTACAGCCTTCACACTGCTGTGTATGAGCCGTGAGACAAGTAGTTCAGCTGTGGCTCGAGCTCGAGAAATTGAGATGTTTGGCACATGCAACACACATGCAATAAGTGTGAAACTGAATCAGAGCAAGATTATTAAGCTCGGCTCAGGATTTGTTTTTACAGACTGAAGCTGAAACCTTCCTGTGGTTCCTTTACCTATCAGTATTATGTTTCCAAAAACTCCCTCTCCAGATTGGGTCGCAACGACTGCAGGGAAAGAAAAGGACAAAACCTTTTTTGGGGCTCTGTTGGCTTCCTGGCCTCTGTTGGAATCTGTTGCTTTTGAAAGCAACTACTGCTTCAGATACATGGACATGGAAGGAGCTAGCACTACATATATTACCCAGAGTCCATGTCTGTCCCTCACCCTATGCTGTCCTTGAATCTGTTTGGATTAGTAACTATAAATAATGTCTACATCATCACATCAGTCCATATTCACATCTTTGTCAATATTATCGCTGGTGAGCATGAATCACATTCTATACAGGAATAACTGATTGTTTGCGTTACCAGCACCTATGAAACATCCAAGTACAGAATGCAGAAAATTGCGGCCACTTCAAATTTAATCAGTATGGCAACTGAGAGCTGTGTGCATGTATACATATGTTTGTCACAGCAGTGTAAAGGCTGTAACTTGTTAACATGGATGGCAAGATTAATGATTGATATCAAGAAGATTTTTCAACAGCTAACAGGCACGCACACCATTGGGGTCTGCATGTCTGTGTGTACACTCACTTACACATAGACACATAACACACACACACACACACACACACACCGCACACCCGGAAAAGTGAAAGCAAACTCTCTGGGCTTTTATATTTGTGATTGCTTCCACCCACTGTGTGTGTGTGTGTGTGTGTGTGTGTGTGTGTGTGTGTGTGTGTGTGAAAGAGCCTGATGGAGAAGAAGGTTTTGTTTGCATTGCATTTGAAAAGACATTATATAATTTAATTACAGTACCATGAGCAAAGGTGGGAGCAAAGGGGGAGTTGGGGGGGGGGGGGGCATCACTGGGAGGGAGAGATTGTAACCTTGTGCCTTGTGACAGACTGTGGGTCTCACCCTCCCATCCCTCTCAGTCCCCTCTTCTATTCCTTCTCTGCGCTCA
Organism: Tenualosa ilisha; assembly: GCA_015244755.2. NCBI lineage: Eukaryota > Metazoa > Chordata > Actinopteri > Clupeiformes > Clupeidae > Tenualosa > Tenualosa ilisha. Next base: position 2,430,048 of record PYXC01001801.1, on the reverse strand, counting down.
CGTCATACAGCCCAGCCCATTCATAATTCATCCAGTCCCTTGTCGGGC